>ONZH01020884.1:0-332631 GCA_900303285.1 Rhinella marina | reverse complement strand
CCATTTCAATATGATCGCTTGCACAGTGCTCCTTGGGATGTTTAAAGCTTGGAAATCTTTTGGTATCCAAATCCCAGCTTTAAACTTCTCCACAACAGTATCACGGACCGCCTGGTGTGTTCCTTGGTCTCATGATGCAGAACCCTGAGACTATCAAGAGCAGGTGCATTTATACAGAGACTTGATTACACACCAGGTGATCTATTTACTTCATCAGTCTTTTAGGACAACATTGGATCATTCAGAGATCCTCAATGAACTTCTGGAGTGAGTTTTTTCTGAACTGAAAGAAATGGGCCGAATAATTTTGCACGCCCAACTTTTCAGTTTTATTATTACAATAAAAAGTTTAAATGATCCAATAAATTTCGTTCCACTTCACAATTGTGACCCAAATGTTGTTGATTCTTCACCAAAAATTTAAAATGTTATATCTTTTTGTTTGAAGCCTTAACTGTGGCAAAAGGTTGAAAAGTTCCAGGGGGCCGAATACTTTCTCAAGGCACTGTATATTAGATATACAGTATATTAGGTAGATTAGGTGTGCATAGATATGGGATAGATAGAATTAGATAGATAGATAGATAGATAGATAGATAGATAGATAGATAGATAGATAGATAGCCCATTTCATATGATAATTCATTATTACAATTAGGGGTGATCGAATCAAGCTCTGGATCCAAGATTTGAAGTCAATTTAAGTGATGAGCGAAGTATTGAAAAATTCAATTTGGCTGCTTTGCTTAATTAAAAAAAAAAAAAGCGCATTTCTTTGTAAGTAGTGGGTGCAATGACCACTCCCCGTCATTGTATCCCTCAGATGCAGTGTTCATAGCTGATCATGGCATCTGACAGCAGTAACACAGTGTAAAATCATTTTTTAAAAATTATCAAATCATACTTACCCTCATCCGTTTGATTACGAAGAGCTGGCTGCCGCCATCTTGATTGAAGATCTAGTGCGTCATACGTCACCGCACGCGAGATTTTGTGAGAGATGACAGTGGCTGGCTCTTCGCTCTCAAATGGATGTAGTATTTTGCTTTGTGGCAAGTCGAATTGTCCATGAAATTCAGATTGAATTCCACTTCATCATGTTCGATTCGCTCAACCCTAGTCGATTCGTTCCTAAACTTCGTTTTAATGCTGTACATTGACCTGTCTCCGTACAACATTAAAATGTATGTGTGAGGCAAAATTAGTTTAGTCTGAAGTCAGGCCAGACTAAGATGAATAACTTCAGGCTCCGATTCTACGACTTTAAAAACATTTTAAAACAGGAATCCTTAAGTCGACTTCGGTAAGTTGTAGAATCGAAGGTCGATGTTATTCACCGAAGTCTTGCACGACTTTGGACTTAACTAATTTTGCCTCACCGAAGCATATACATTTTAATGC
This sequence comes from Rhinella marina, assembly GCA_900303285.1. Classification (NCBI taxonomy): domain Eukaryota; kingdom Metazoa; phylum Chordata; class Amphibia; order Anura; family Bufonidae; genus Rhinella; species Rhinella marina. The sequence continues at coordinate 331,230 of ONZH01020884.1, read as the reverse complement.
TGTACAGAGATGGGTCTCTGTACAGCAGTAAAACTAAGCCTTTGAATGAATCGACTTTGGATTTTGCATCCGAAGCTTGATTTGCTCACCCCTAATTTCAATATACAACCCAATAGTCAACAAAAATTATGGTTATTATATCACAGTCATAGTGTAAAGACCATATTTAGCAAGACTGTAAGGTCAAGAGCTAATGCTAGAAAACTCTTTTTAAGGTCTGATGCTTTATAATAAAAATCCTACCTCTTACCATTGGAGCTCTTTGTTATATCATGAAAAGATACATATGGGTAGAGCTGGGCGATATGGCCAAAAAAAAAATCTCGATTTTTTTAAAATTTTGGACGATTCACGATTTAAATCTCGATTTTCTTATGTTAGTAAAAATATAAAAAAATAAAAAAAAAAAGCCTACTGTGGCCCATCAGACCTCACATCAGCCCACTATACCCCCATCAGACCTCAGATCAGCCCACTGTGCCCTCATCAGACCTCAGATCAGCCCACTGTGCCCCCATCAGACCTCACATCAGCCCACTGTGCCCCCATCAGACCTCAGATCAGCCCACTGTGCCCTCATCAGACCTCAGATCAGCCCACTGTGCCCCCATCAGACCTCAGATCAGCCACTGTCCCCCATCAGACCTTAGATCAGCCCATTATGTCCCATCAGACCCCACATCAGCCCATTATGCCCCATCAGACCCCACATCAGCACATTGTGCCCCATCAGACCCACATCAGCCCATTGTGCTCCATCAGACCCACAATCAACCCATTGTGCCCCCATCAGACCCCACATCAGCCCAGTGTGCCCCCATCAGACCTCAGATCAGCCCATTGTGCCCCATCAGACCCCCACATCAGCCCATTGTGCCCCATCAGACCCCCATCAGCCCATTGTGCCCCATCAGACCCCACATCAGCCCACTGTGCCCCATCAGACCTCAGATTAGCCCACTGTGCCCCATCAGACCTCAGATCAGCCCACTATGCCCCCATCAGACCTCACATCAGCCCACTGTGCCCCCATCAGACCTCAGATCAGCCCACTGTGCCCCATCATCAGACCTCAGATCAGCCCACTGTGCCCCCATCTGACCTCGATCAGCCCACTGTGCCCTATCAGACCTCAGATCAGCCCACTGTGCCCCCTCATCAGACCTCAGATCAGCCCACTGTGCCCCCATCAGACCTCAGATCAGCCCACTGTGCCCCCATCAGACCTCAGATCAGCCCATTATGCCCCATCAGACCCACATCAGCCCAATCCCCATCAGACCCACATCAGCCCATTGTGCCCCATCAGACCCCACATCAGCCCATTGTGCCCCATCAGACCCCACATCAGCCCATTGTGCCCCCATCAGACCTCAGATCAGCCATTGTGCCCCATCAGACCCACATCAGCCCATTGTGCCCATCAGACCCCACATCAGCCCATTGTGCCCCCATCAGACCCACATCAGCCCATTGTGCCCCCATTCAGACCTCAGATTAGCCCACTGTGCCCCATCAGACCTCAGATTAGCCCACTCACTGTTGCCCCATCAGACCTCAGATTAGCCCAAAGTGCCCCTTCAGACCTCAGATCAGCCCAAAGTGCCCCTTCAGACCTCAGCCCTCAGAGCAGCCCAAAGTGCCCCCTCCAGACCTCAGAGCAGCAGCCCAAAGTGCCCCTTCCAGACCTCAGAGCAGCCCAAAGTGCCCCCTCCAGACCTCAAAGCAGCCCAAAGTGCCCCCTTCAGACCTCCAATCAGCCACCATCATAATAATAATAAAAAAAAAATCTCTGGGGCGGTGACTAGCGGCGCATGGAGTGAGACGTGAGTCCCAGAGCTCCGGCCACGATCCTGTTCTTACAGCCTGACCACAGCTATACCCGGTGTCAAAACCGAAGAGGCACTTACCCTTATCACGGAGGAGGTGAGCGGTGGGCAACGTGCATAAAATATGCCGAAGAAAGGTAAAACACCGCTCAGACAGGAGCGGGACAAGCAGGGCCAAGATGGCGCCTTTGAAGTAGAGGAAGGGAGAGCGCGCCAAGACATAGCAGCGCGCCTAGAAAAGTTTGCTCACAAAGGGAAGCAGGATGTCTATAAGCCCTGGGGTGACACTGAGGGGCACCAGTCAGCATCTGAAGATAATGTAGACTCCTCTGATGAGGAGCAAGTTACAGCCACTAAAGATGTCAATGATGTACAGCACACTACTGCAGAAAAGCCAAGTGCTCAATCAGATGAAGTTGCAGAACCCACCCTAAAAGATGTAATGGCTGCTATATCTACTTGTAATGCTACCCTTAAGAATTTGAATTTACAGTTTGGAAGCCTTAAGGAGGATCTTACTATAATACGACATGACCTGCATAAAGTAGCTGAACGTACCACAGAAGCGGAGCGCAGGATTTCAGCTTTAGAGGATGGGGCAGTACCGCTTCAAAAGGCAGCTAAAACAACAGCAAAAGATATTGCGGCGTTATACGCCAAAACAGATGACCTGGAAAATCGGTCACGCCGGAATAATATACGTCTGGTTGGCATACCTGAGAAGGCGGAAGGGGCGAACGCCACAGAATTTATTGAGAAGTGGCTGGCCGCTAAGTTCAAAGACAAAGGTCTGTCTTCTTTATATGCTATTGAAAGAGCACACCGTGTGCCCACAGGACCGTTACCACCTGGTCGTTCCTCCGCGACCAATTCTTGCAAAAATCCTGCATTATAAGGATAGAGATACTATACTTAGGCAATCCAGAGATCACCCAGAGCTTGAAATAAATGGGTCTAAAGTCGCCTTATTCCCTGACTACTCCTCAGAGGTGCAAAAGAGAAGAGCCCGTTTTGTTGAAATCAAGAGAAGGCTTCGTGGATTACAAATACAATATTCCATGATGTTTCCGGCCAAGCTACGTGTGGTTGCTTTAGGATCGACATCGTTCTTTGAGGATCCGGAATCGGCTGTGCAGTGGTTGGACAAGCACGAGCAACAACTCCGAAACCAGAACGGGACACCTGAATCGCCTATCTCTAATGAGGACGGTGCTGCTCTTCAAACCTAGGAAAGGGTTGTTTGTTCTAATGTGGACGATAATATTTGTCTCGGGCACGTTGCTGGGACGTCTCATGAAAGGAGCGTGAGTAATGGAGATTACGTGGAAGTTAATAACAGTTGTTATATTGATAATGAATAGTATTGTTCGTTATTTTGGGGAAGGTGGAGGCCTGTCAAAAGCCGATAGCCCTAGGCTATGTTATGTTATTTGTTCAACCTAGATGGGGGGTGTAGGGAAGGGGGGAGGGTACATTCCAGTGTCAGTTTGCTATGGGTCCCAATGCAAGGTAATAAGTTGTGTTATAAATCAAGGTCACTAGCCAGTTGTATATACATTTTAATACAAATGGTATGGCGACTGTAACTAAAATATTCAGCTGGAATATACGGGGACTGACCGATGGAGCAAAGCGGCATAGTATTTTCCAATATTTGTCAAGACATCAGCCGGCCATAATCTGCCTACAAGAAACGCATTTAATTAAATCAAAAATTCAGATGATCCATAAGTCATGGGTTGGCTATTCTATCCACTCGGTGTTTTCCACTTATTCCAGAGGAGTTAGTGTTCTAGTACATAAAACTATTCGGTTTGAATGTATCAAGGAATTGATAGATCCCGAAGGGCGTTTTGTATGTTTGTTCTGCTCTATAGATGGAGTACTTCTGATGATAATAAATATGTATATACCCCCGCCATATACCTCAACACCTTTGCGGCAGGTTTTAGAATTTATGGCAGAATATCCGGATATTCCGGGACTGATAGTGGGTGTAATAAGGGCAAACGGGGGCATGTCTGCGAAATTTCAGTTACAACGAGGTACGCGACAGGGGTGCCCGTTGTCACCATTGTTGTTCGCGGTGGCTGTGGAACCACTAGCAGCGGCCGTCCATAAATCCTCTGAGATACAGGGTTTCAATTATGGAACAATAAGGAATAAGGTGGCAATGTATGCAGACGATACATTACTGTTTTTAGGAGATACTTCCAGATCTTTGACAGCAGTTATGTCACTTATTGATAAATATGGTAAACTGTCAGGATTAACTATCAACTGGCATAAATCAGCATTAATGCTTATAGATGGTCAAGCTAAGTTGCAAATAATAGAGGACAGGAATATTCCCTGCGTGGAGAAAATTAAATACTTAGGTATTACTATTTCACCTAATATAAAAGACTTTGAGGAATTGAACCTAAATCCTCTTTTAAACACCTTTCGTAATAAAGTTAAGGCATGGTGTAAACTATACCTGTCAGTAGTGGGAAGGGCAAATCTTCTCAAAATGGTTCTAATGCCACAACTCCTATATGTTCTCCATAATGCCCCGGTGTGGTTGCCGAAGGACAGGTTTAACAAAATTAACACAATATTTAGAGAGTTAATATGGCGGAAAGGACAAGCAAGAATTAAGTTGGAGACTTTGCAGCACAATAAAACTGAGGGAGGTTTGGCAGTGCCTAACCCATGGGTGTATTATTTAGCGGCCCAGAGCCAACACTTTTTAGGTTGGCTTGAAGGGAAAACCATGGACATGACTAGTCTGATTCTCAGATTTCATCTAAAGGGGAGTGACTTAATGATACTGGTGGAAGGGGTAGACACAAATTCAGACGGTATGGATATACCCTTGAGACGTACAGTATATATGGTGTGGAAACAGATAAAACAACTGAGGGGGATATCGGGACTGACGGAATATTCCCCATTGTGGAATAACCAGGCTATGACTGAATTTACATCACTAAGAGGATTTGTAACATGGAAAAACAAAGGGGTAACAAGGATTGGACATTTACTGGATGGAGGAGCATTTAGAACATTCAGTAATATCCAGGAAATGTATGATATTCCCAAACAGCTCTTTTACCAATATTTGCAAATTAGACATGCATATGATACAATGATTAAAAAAGGGACTGCTATAGCGACCAGGGACACAGCTCTACATCTAATACTCTCTGGTAGGATCAGAAGGGGTCTAATCTCATGGGTATATAGACTGCTGCTTGATAAGTGTTTGGAGAATTGGCCGCTGACCAGAATGCACAGGTGGGAAAAGGATGTTGGTGAAATCACAAAAGACCAATGGTCGGACATATTGGAATCAGTACCGCTGTCATCTCTAAGTGAAGGCGGGAAGCTCTCACAGCTATTTATTCATCGGGTATATAAAACGCCTGTCTTTTTACACAGAATTGGTATTAGAACAGATGCCAGATGTCCTAGGTGTTCAATAGAGCCTGCAGATCTGCTACATATGTTGTGGACCTGTTCTGCTTTAGATGAGTACTGGAAAGAGGTGATTAACCTTATACAGAGGGCTTTCTCAATTAACATTCCTTTGGACCCTAAGATGTGCATTCTGGGCTATGTGTCCGAAATAAATACAGAAAGTATGGTTAAAGTGGCTGTGGGACGTCTGCTATATGTCGCAAGAAAGTTGATAGCTCAACATTGGATTCAGGCTATAGGACCGACGATAGGGGAGTTTGTACGTAAAGTTAATACCATGCTTGTATACGAGAAGGGTATATTTTTAAAAAGGGGCTGTCCTCTCAAATATGAGAAGATATGGGACAAGTGGCTAACATTTATGAGATTAAATACTAATATCTGTGGTCTTGGCAACTGACACTGGAATGGGGGGTGGGGGGGTGGCTGGATAGTGGGGGGGGGATTATTGCTAATATGTATGGTCTGGGTTGCTTTTGTTTCTGTTTTTCTCTTTCATAAAATTGGGAAAAGTGTAATGTCATGTTGCATACCTTTTAATTGAGCAAAAACGTCACAAATAGTACATGTTCCATCGGTTTATTGAATGACTTGTAACTGTGATAATACATTAACGTATACAATCTATATTTGTAAATTGCAATACTGACATTTAATAAAAAAGATTTGATTAAAAAAAAAAAAATCTCTCACCTGTCCTTCGCCGCGGCTCCGCTCCACGTCCGGCGCCCCTCTTCTTCTCCCGGCGATGCACTGTCACCTGACTGCGTGCAGCGTCAGGTCAGAGTGCGCGCACTACGTCCTGACGCTGTACGCGGTCAGGACAGTGCAGCGCAGCCCCGGAAAAGAAGAGGAGCGCCGGACACCGGAGTGGAGCCGCGGCGCAGGACAGGTGAGAGATTTTTTTTATTTTATATGTCGGCGCCATTTTAGGAAAATCGAATTCACGATTTTCCTAAAAAATAAAATCGTGAGGCTTGCAATTGGCGAATTAATCGAATTAATTTGATTAATCGCCCAGCCCTACATATGGGCTTTTTTTTTTTTCTTGGAAGCGAAATGGCCTTAGAAAATTCCAATTAATTAGCATGCCTCAAACTATTGAAAAGCAGGAGCTGAAAGGAGAAATGCCTTACTCTCTGTGAAAAGTGTAAAACTTTCTTAACAATGCAGTTTTCAAATATTTGGGGCTGTTTGTATAGTTTTCCCATGACTGGTTTTCCTGTGACTTGAGAGTGAAACAAGAGCAAGTCTTTATGTGGATTCTGAATACAACCAGGTTACAGATTTATTTATCGTTCGGAAAAAAAAAATCAGGAATATTTTAACAACTTTTGAACAGGCTTGCTCCTTAGTTCAGGATATTTATATGGAGATAACTGTGGTTACCTTCCCATTTCCACTTTGCATTGGACCAGCAATGTGTTCACCAACTACTGTATTAAAGGGATAGAATCATTCAAGGATTCTATGTGGGACAGAATTTGTGGTAGAACAAGTTATCAGGAATTATAAGAATAATTGTAACATATGCAAAGTACTGTAACTTTGAAATCATCTGACTGATCACCAGATCATGTTTTCAAAGTGATCAGGGCAGATTTTGGTTAAAAAGGTTATATTTAGATTTCATAATCTGTAATGGAGAGGATATCAGCAAAGATGAGATATAGGGATGGGAGTGAGCTATAGCGACTTAGTCATTAGGGATATATCAGGCAAGTTCTGTTGGATATTGAATAATTTCAGTTTATTAGAATATGCAACAACGCGTTTCAAAGGGGAACAGCCTTCTTCATCAAGTTACAGTTTAAAATATGAAAAGTTCCTTTTTTCTGTCTCTATTGTAATCTCTAATGAAATACTTACACACCAGGACAGTAGCCTGTTTATAGGATTTACAACTACAGAATTAACATCAGGAGGGCTGACCAGCACAAGACTGTCTTGTCACATACATGTTCGACTGTGCCATGGAAAAAGAACCCGCTTATTTGGGAAAATGACTACCATATATGATAAGGCTGCTAGGGATCTGCTGTTTATTCTAAATACATTTAGAATATGTAGCATGGTTCACCAATAACTATGGCAGTTTTGACAGTGTACAAAAAACACTAGCTGGTTGATATTTAGCGTTTACCACTCCATGAACTTTGTATCGAATACTATGATAATGTATGCAGTACATTTAGATAGTGAACCAGCTTAGAGAGGTAAATCCTTGAAATATGCTGATTTATACACCGGGCAACTAAAACATGTGCTATGCAGTATATATAAGATTGTGTGGACTGAAAAAGTGGCTTACAACTCATTAGGCCAATGAAAAGAAACCTCCATTTAAGCGATACAAGTCATGCCATGTTTATTGTAACTACTGCTAATGTTCTGTTCACATGCAGCAGGTTAGTTGTTTTCCATACCTGTAGTTGTGCACGGATTTGAGTCTCCATTTAGATAAATGGGACAGTGTAGGCTCTCTATAAGCTTCATAGTAATTCACTTTAGACAGATGTTGGCCAAATCCGTGTTCAACCAACAGCCATCAATCCAGATATCCCAATAATCTTCATGCTGTTTAGCTGAGCATGCAGGCTTACTGCCATAGGGAGAGAGTATAAGCAGCTGCCAGGCACTTTAAGTGGTGCCCCGGGGGCCTCATAGGAAAATTTTGTACTGACCCCCCACAACCCATTTCCCAGTACTTGTGCATCAAACACTTCTTGACAAGAAGTGACACAAAGCACAACTATCCAGGTCTCTGAAAAATTTATATTTGGAAAAAAATCTGATTGTAATAAAAGTATGTTGCCTCTACGTCACCAAAGTTAACCAACTTCTTATTCAACTTCTGAAAAAGTGGAACAGGTGCTTCATAAATATAGCACTCATTATGAACACCATATTTCTCAATGTATTTACATCAGAGACCTGCTATAAATATATGGATAAAGCTCCTGCTTATCGTCACACAGTATATTTTAAAACTGGCTGCCTGCAGTCACCACTAGGGGGGCTCAACATATAGGAGTTTTTACATTTGCCATAGATATGAATGGAAGTTGTAAATAATTTCTTTGCACTAACCTAAAAAAAATACAGTGAATCTATGTTGGATACAGTAGAAAAAGTTCAGCAGCAAATACCCCTCCCTCAGGCCCATGGTCTACCTTCATGGTAGGTATATCATTGAGTAGCATTTTTGCAGTTGGGTACAAAACTTCAGCAACTTCTAACATGTAAAGCAGATTTGATTCAGCATTCAGGGTGAAACATGAGTGTATTAACAAAACATTATAATCCACTTGACATCCAATGAAATAAGAATGGTAATGTACAGTATTTCAAATGTGTCTTGCGTCCTTAGTCATAGCCAGTCTAAAATCTAACATGCCTGACATTAGTTTCCAACAACAGCCAGCAACCACCTTCTCAGAGCATTGGACAGAATTTATTAAGACTGTATATCATATGCCAGTCTTAACAAAACACAGTATGGTGTAATCAGTGCATGCTTCTTAATAAGTTTCTCAGGAGGACCATGTGCCTGAGAATTAAATCTACAACAGCAAGGAGCTGGCATAGATTTTAGGTGTAATTTATGCCAGTATTGCTAAATTTATTCGCCCCTCCCAATCCCATGACCCATATACTGTTTAGATAATTGGGGCATGGTGTAAAAGGGGAGAAGTTGCACATTTTTTTGGCAAAACTGGACTTGCACCAAAATTTGGGATTTTCGTACATCAGAAACTGGTGTTTCAGAAGCCTTCTTAAATCCCCCCACTGTTTTATAGACATATCCAACAATAATTTTATTTTTATGTGTATGGGCAACTTAAATAGACTCGCCCAAAAAAATCTTCTGTGGAAGTGGAAAAAGTGGACCAATGATGGCGCTGTTGATACAGTAAAATCCAGGGCGTGGGTTACCGTAGAAAGACGTTTATTGAGGGAACTGTGTAAAGCTACGCTCTATAGCAGTTCTTTTTAGGCACTAGCCTGAAATCTCTGCACTTCTGTGCCAAATATTATTTACTACTTTACAACCATTTATGAGTCTTCGGTAGTCAAAGTTGGCATATATACTTTTTTGTATATTTGGAGACGCATCGAGGGGTTTGGGGGGGATTGGGGGAGGTATGAGCGGAAGGGAAAGATGAATTAATGTCTGTTTATATTTTGCATGGAAAATTATTGTAATGTTCTTCTTTGTTTACTTAAAATAATAATAAAAAAAAGATTAGTGCATAAGACTGGCCTTTTCTGGAGCATAGCAGACTTGAATAGCTCTGATTTCCAGCATATAGCCTAATGAAAAATTAAAGTAAATCATAATGGTACAATAGAAATCAGGGATATTGTGTAATTCAGGAAGCTGACAGCTTTGTTATGGCTGTTCTACTAGTATCCTATATCTTCTACATACCTTTGCTTTTGTTAGCTTCCAAGGTTAATTGCTTAAAGTATCATGTAAACCAACAGTGGTTTGTTCTATAGACATAAAGACGTTATAGTAGCATAATCATGTATTGAATATCTGTACAGTAGTAAGTCCTCTTGGTATAAATTGTCTTTCAACTGCTGGGATAAGTGACTTACAACTGCCATATCTACTACACACTGGAAGGGAATGTCCATCTTTCAATCATTTTTTCCTATTTTGCCACTGTATCAAAATGAATAATTAAAGGGAACCTGCCTCTGTGAAAATGCAGTGTACTCAGCAGGCAGCATGTTATAGAGTGGGAGGAGCTGACCGGATTGGCATTTACAATATCTCAAAAAAGTGAGTACACCCCTCACATTTTTGTCTAAAATGCTCTAGCGAGTATGCCTCCAGGTGAAAATGGCAAAATTGTGCCCACATAGCCATTTTCCTTCCACGGTGTTAGTTACCTTGTTAGTGTCATATCTCAGGTGTGAGTGGGGAGAAGATGTGTTAAATTTGGTTTTATCTTGCTCATACTCTCTCATACTAGTCACTGGAAGTTCAACATGGCACCTCATGGAAAAGAACTCTCTAAGGAACTGAAAAAAAGAATTGTTGCTCTACATAAAGATGGTCTAGGCTATAAGAAGATAGCCGACACCCTGAAACTGAGCTGCAGCCAAGACCATACATTGGTTTTACAAGACGGGTTCCACTCAGAACAGACCTCACCATGGTCAACCAAAGAAGTTCTCCAGAGGTTGTCTTTTCAAAATAGATGTATGAGTGCTCCCAGCATTGCTGTAGAGGTTAAAGGGGTGGGGGGTCAGCCTGTCACTGCTCAGACAATACACTGCATTTCATCAAATTGGTCTGCATGGTTGTCGTCCCAGAAGGAAGCTTTTTCTAAAGATGATGCTCAAAAAAGCCTGCAAACAGTTTGCTGAAGACAAGCAGACTAGGGGCATGGATTACTGGAGCTATGTCCTATGGTCTGATGAGACCAAGATAAACTTATTTGGTTCAGATGGTGTCAAGCATGTGTGGTGCCAACCAGGTGAGGAGTACAAAGACAAATGTGTCATATCTACAGTCATGCATTATGGTAGGAGTATCATGGTTTGGGGCTGCATGAGTGTTGCCGGCTGTTTGGAGCTACAGTCCATTGAGGGAACCATGAATGCTAACATGTACTGTGACATACTGAAGCAGAGCATGATTCCCTCCCTTCGGAAACTGGGCCGCAGGGCAGTGTTCCAACAGGATAACAACCCCAAACACACCTCCAAGACGACCACTGACTTGCTAAAGAAACTGGGGGTAAAGGTGCTGGACTGGCCAAGCATGTCTCCAGACCTAAACCCTATTGAGCATCTGTGGCATCCTGAAATGAAAGTTGGAGGAGTGCAAGGTCTCTAACATCCACCAGCTCCATAATGTCATGGGGGAAGAGGAAGAGGATTCCAGTGGCCACCTGTGAAGCTCTAGTGAAAAAATAATGGTGGCTACACAAAATATTGACACTTTGGGCACAATTTGGACATTTTCACTTAGGGGTGTACTCACGTATGTTGCCAGCGGTTTAGACATTCATGACTGTGTGCTGTGTTTTTTTGAGGGCACACCAAATTTACATTTTTATACAAACTGTACAGTGACTACATCAGTATCTTCAGTGTTTTCCCATGAAAAGATACAATAAAATATTTACAAAAATGTGAGGGGTGTACTCACTTTTGTGATATACCGTGCCTTTATAGGAAAAGATTAAACAAAACTTGGAATTAACACATTAAAAGGTCTGCTTTTTCAGATCTCAGGAGCCATGTGGGCAGTCAGTGATTGACTGCCTTCCCTGTATAAGTGTGTAAACATAACTGTCATGCACTGTTAGAACAGCACCCAGAAAGAGCAGGGATTTTAATGGGTAAATTACAGGTTCTTCTTAATTCCCATAAAACTATATATCAATCTGCTCAGTCCCTCTTGATCTATAACATGCTTCCTGCGGATTGCATTTCATGGTGACAGGTTCTCTTTACAGGGAGTTTTCCCAGATTTGGTCCCTTTTTAATTAGGCCCCCTAATTTGTGGTGGCTAAAGAAAGAATCATATTAATCAGAGCTACAGTCCAGCACTCTGGCTCCTTTTCTGAGTTCCTCAGCTACTTTACTTCCGGTTGGGGTAGAGACGCAGTGTCACATGCCCCAAGCAGAACATCAGTGCTGGGTCACATGCTGCTTGGGGACACATTACCACTGAGGCAAGCCATTGGTTACAGTGCCACACTTGAGCTCATCTGTACCACTGCTGGAAGTAAACAAGCTGGAGACTGGAAATTATTTTATTACAGGCATTTTTTAATATAAATCTTTCGGTAGAAATGAAACATTGTATAACTTTCCAGTTTACTTTTTGCTTACATTCTTTACCATTTTCAATATATTGGTTTCAGGGGCGTACATAGAATCAAAATTGGGCCCCCATGTTCCATTCACAGCTCCTCTACCTGTTCCTGGCCAGTATATACAGTAGTGGTCAGTGGCCAGTTATATATTATGGTAATTGTGGGAGGTATATCGGTAATAGAGGTTGTAACTGTGTGCGGTACTATATATATGGGTAAAAATAGGGACTGGGAAATTCTTAATTTCATGATGTGCCAAGTGTTTCCTATTGGTGAAAGATCTGGACTGTAGGCAGCACCCAGACTCTTCTTTTGTGTATCCATGTTGTGATGAACATCTGGATGGAAGAATTTATTGTTCTAAAACCTGTGTACACTCAGCATTGATCGTGCCTTTCCAGATGTGTAAGCTTTCCACGTCATAGACACTAATGCCACCCCATACCATCAGAGATGCAGGCTTTTGAATTGTATGCTGGTAACAAGCTAGATGGTCCATCTTCTCTTAAGTTCACTAGTAATAACATATGTGGTTCCCAAAAAGAATTTCAAATTTTGATTACTCTGACCACAGAACAGTTTTTTTCCATTTTAGCTCAATCCATTTTAAATGAGCTATGGCCCAAAGAAGACAGCAGTTTCTGGGTCATGTTGACATATATCTTGTTTGCATGATATAGCTTTAATTTGCATTTGTGGATTGCACAATGAACTGTGTTCACAGACAGTGATTTCTTTCTGGAAGTGTTCCTGAGCCCATGCAGTGATTTCCAGTACAGAATCATGCCGGTTTTTAATGCTGTGCCTCCAGAATTCCCATAGACCATGATTATCCAATATTGACCACCCCTTGCTTACACGGAGTTCTCAAGATTCTCCAAATCTTTTGATGATATTATATACTTTGAATGGTGAAAAATTCAAAGTCTTTGCAATTTTTACTTTGAGGAACATTTTTGTGAAATTGTTCCACAATTTTTCTCAAATTGGTGAACTCTGCCTGTCTTTGCTTCTGAGAGACTATGCCTCTCTAACATGCTTTTTGTTAGGGGGAAGTAGGGGGAAAGTAGGGAGAAAATGGCCGTGTGTCTTATAAAGCGAATACTTGTGAGCGCTTCCCCTATGGAAGCACTGTACAGCATCAGGATGTATTGCGCGCGTTATGACCTGACGCTGCATGCAATCAGGTGACAGTGCAGCGTCGGCTGGAGAAGACAGGGGAGCGCTGGACCCGGTGCGGAGCCGCGGCACAGGAGAGGTAAGAGAGGTCTGATGGGGTCTGAAAGGGTTCATCTAAGGCCTGATGGGGGCTGAGTGGGCTGATCTGAGGTCTGATGGGGGTCTGAAAGGGCTGATCTGAGGTCTGATGGGGGTCTGAAAGGGCTGATCTGAGGTCTGATTGGGGTCTGAAAGGGCTGATCTGAGGTCTGATGGGGGTCTGAAAGGGCTAATCTGAGGTCTGATGGGGGTCTGAACGAGCTGATCTGAGGTCTGATGGGGGTCTGAAAGGGCTGATCTGAGGTCTGATGAGGGTCTGAAAGGGCTGATCTGAGGTATGTTGGGGGTCTGACATGGAGGGCTGATATGGGGGGTTGATGTGATGTCCTGATATGATGGGGGGTCTGATATGAGGATCTGATATGAGGTCTAATGAAAAATATTTTTTTCTTATTTTCCTACTGTAAAATCTGGGGTGAGTCTTATAAAGTGAAAAATCTGGTAGTTGCAAATTGCTTTTTTTTTTTTTTATTAGTACAAGTTACTTTTGCAACCTTTTGTTGCCCCGTCCCAACTTTTTTGAGATTTGTTGCTGCCATCAAGTTCTAAATGAATTAATTTTTTTCTTGAAATTGTAAAATGTCTCACTTTCAACATCTGATATGTGTTCTATGATCTACTGTGAATAAAATATTGGTCTATGAGATTTGCAAAACATTGCATTCTGTTATTATTTACATTTATTTAAATTTTACACTGTGGCCCAACTTTTTTAGAATTGGGGTTGATCCACTATTGCTTACACAATCAGGTTGGAAGATTTGCATTGTTAAGAAGGCGTTTCAGAAATAATTGGGGGTCATTTACTAACCAAAAATACACCTATATTAGGCCTATTTCTGGCGCAGATTGAACCGCAAAGGTCCTTTTTGCTGCAATCTGTAACTTTTCCCCACTCACACCTGTTCTAAAAATGGGATGTGACGTGGGTGGGGAAGAGGACCCATCTCATTGACCATTTTCTACCCCTAGTTTAGTGTAGAAAATGGTCTAAATGTAAGACCGTTAGAAAGCGGCGCCTCTACATAACTCCAGCAGATCTACCGCCAGCTATACAGCATATTAAGACTGGAGTCTAAAATGCCAGTCTTAATAAATGACCACCAATGACTTGCACAAACCAAACATCTTTACATGCTCTCTTCTATCCCAGTGAAAGTAATGCCAATCTTGGCCTGAAATGGGCTTCTGATTCTTAGAGAATATGCTTTTCAAGATGACGCACAAATGAAGTTGAGAATATTTTATATTGCTTGATGTTTCTGTCTTCTGTAAGAAACCACAGTAGACAGGTAGACATCATGGTGTTTTATACCCCATTGTGCCTCTGTTACAACACATTATCTATGGCATTCCAGACAGACATTGCAGCAGTGTATTGTTGCATGTCATACATCATAGAGGTTTAAGTATTAACCCAAAATTGGGGGTGAGCAGAGGAGAGGAACATAGACTGGAATGAGGAAATGAATCACGGAACACACTGCCATGAAGTATTTCTGTCAGCTTAAACAGTTAATTATTAACGCTAACAATCAATGACATTTTTGTTAAGTGAGGTACATGAAATAGTATATGATTCTGAAATGTTGTCTTTTGAAAATTCGGGTTATGTTGTAACATATAAAATTTGGATTTTTTTTGTGCTGTCCTTTAAGTCCTGGGAAAACTGCAGTGAATAAAGCCATACAGAAAGCATGCTGCTTAAAAAAGCCAAGCCCTCTAACTACCACAAAGCATTAAAAACACAGTGTAAGGGCTCATTCACACGACCGTATGAATGGGTCCACATTAGAGATGAGCGAGCAGTGCTCGTTACGAGCACTGTAACGCTCGGGTCCCGTGTGAAATGCCCGCAGGCATTGCGGATCCGTCCTCATCTGCATGTAAGTCAATGAGGACGGATCGTTTGGTATGACACTCATACCAAACGGTTCCGTCCCCACTGACTTTAAGACGGGTGAGGACGGAACCGTTTGGTATGAGTGTCATACCAAACGATCCGTCCTCATTGACTTACATGCAGATTAGGACGGATCCGCAATGCCTGCGGGCATTTCACACGGGACCCGAGCGTTACAGTGCTCGTAACGAGCACTGCTCGCTCATCTCTAGTCCACATCTATTACGCAATTCATTTAATTGGGGCCACAAAATATGCGGACAGCACACTGTGTGCTGTCCACATCCATAGTTCCGTTCAGTGGCCCTGCAAAAAAATATAGAGCTTGTCCTATTCTTGTCCACAATTGTGGACAAGAATAGACATTTCTATTATAGTGCCGGCCATGTGCAGTGCGCAAATTGCGGAACACGCACGGGCCGGTATCCTTGTTCTTCGTATCCACAAATCGTGGACTGCAAAACACTACAGTCGTGTGCATGTAGCCTAACACTGTAACAGAGCTTGTAAGGCATACCTCCATCTAGTTCATTCTGTTATCCTGTACAGCTGATTCAGAGGAAGGCAAAAAAAACTCCCATAAGGTATGACCCCCTTTTCTTCATTTAAGTTGAAAAAAATTCCTTCCCGACTCCAATCAGGCAATTAGAATAACTCCCTGGATCAACGACCCATCTCTAGTAACTATAACCTGTAATATTATTACCCTCCAGAAATACATCCAGGCCCTTCTTGAACTCTTTTAGTGAACTTACCATCACCACCTCCTCAGGCAGAGAGTTCCATAGTCTCACTGCTCTTACCGTAAAGAATCCTCTTCTATGTTTGTGTACTAACCTTTCCTCCAGACGCAGAGGATGTCCCCTCGTCCTGAGGATAAATAGATTGTAGGTGAGATTGTATTGTATTGATCTTTGAAATATTAATACATTGTTATTAGATCTCCACTCATCTCATCTCCAGTCATCTTTTTTCTAAACTAACCCTAATTTTGATAATCATTCTGGGTACTGTAGTCCACCCATTCCAGTTATTACTTTAGTAGCCTTCCCATGAACCCTCTCAGTTATTATGCCCAGATATTATTCACCTCTCTCTAGTCTTCTCTGGGCCACTCTGTACTGTGTCCTGACAGTGTACATGTAGGTGCACTCTACAACATCAGGTCACAGTGCAGCACTGCAGGAGCAGCACACTGGATCTCCTGAGTTGCAGCGCTGGCCGGAGCAAGAGAGGTGAGTTGATTTATTATTTTGTCAGATTTGAGGTCTGATTAACATTGGGGATTGGATCTGATGTCAGTTAACCGAACATGATAAGCCTGCCTCAAAAGATGTGTTTTTAAGGCACGAAGCTAAGGTAGTTGGGAATTAGCCTTGTCTGGGGAAGTGCATTCCAGACAGCAGGTGCAACTTCACAAAAGTCTTGAAGATGGGTGTGAGAGGTTTGAATTATGGAGGATGTTAAAGGTGTTATCCGAGTAATGGAAAAAAAAAACATTATAAAACTTTGAAATATATCGAAACTTTGAAATGGTATCGCCATGAGGTGTGCCGCATGTTCAGGATGGCAAGCGGGGCCATCGGCTTGGATGGCTTCCCGATGCCTTCCTTAGGCATCGTGGCTGCCATCCCTGTGAGCCTGTGCGATCCAGCCCCATGGATCGCACAGGAAGCAGGCTGTAAGTGTATTACTGTGAGTAATACACTTACAACCAATGCATTCCAATACAAAAGTATTGTAATGCATTGTGAAGGGGATCAGACCCCCAAAAGTTAAAAAAAGGTGAAAAAAAAAGTTAAAAAATAAAGTTAAAAAAAATAATAATAAAAGTTTCAAGTAAAAAAAAAATACAATTTCCCCCCCAAAAAAGTAAAAAAAATTGTTAAAAAAAGAAAAAAAAAGAAAAAGTAGGCATATTAGGTATCGCCGCGTCCGTATCGACCGGCTCTATAAAAATATCACATGATCCATCCCGCCAGGTGAACACGGTAAAAAATAAAAAATAAAAACAGTGCCAAAACAGCATTTTTTGGTCACCTTCCCCCACAAAAAGTGTAATACTACGCGATCAAAAAGGCTTATTTACCCCAAAATGGTACTAAAAAAATCGACATCTCGTCCCGCAAAAAATGACACCCAATCGCCCAAAAAATAAAAAAAATATGGCTCTTAGAAAATGGCAACACAAAAAAAGATTTTATTCTGTTCAAAAATAAATCTATTGTGTAAAACTTTCCAAAAATAAAAAAGTTAGACATATTGGGTATCGCCACGTCCATAACAACCTGCTCTATAAAAATATCACATGTGATGGCCCCCCAGGTGAATGCTGCAAAAAATAAAAAAATAAAAACTATGCCAAAACAACCATTTTTTTCCCTCTTGCCTCACAAAAAGTGTAATAGCAGGCGATCAAAAAGGCCTATTTACCCCAAAATGGTACCAATCAAACCGTCATCTTGTCCCGCAAAAATGATACCCTACCTGAGACAATCGCCCGAAAAATAAAAAAAATATGGCTCTCTGAAAATGGCAACACAAAAAAAAGATTTTATTCTGTTCAAAAATGCATCTAATGTGTAAAACTTTCCAAAAATAAAAAAGTTAGACATATTGGGTATTGACACGTCCGCAACAACCTGCTCTATAAAAATATCACATGAGATGGCCCCCCAGGTGAATGCTGCAAAAAATAAAAAATAAAAAACTATGCCAAAACAACCATTTTTTTCCCTCTTGCCTCACAAAAAGTGTAATAGCAGGCGATCAAAAAGGCGTATTTACCCCAAAATGGTACCAATCAAACCATCATCTTGTCCCGCAAAAATGATACCCTACCTGAGACAATCGCCCGAAAAATAAAAAAAATATGGCTCTCTGAAAATGGCAACACAAAAAAAAGATTTTATTCTGTTCAAAAATGCATCTAATGTGTAAAACTTTCCAAAAATAAAAAAGTTAGACATATTGGGTATCGACACGTCCGTAACAACCTGCTCTATAAAAATATCACATGAGATGGCCCCCCAGGTGAATGCTGCAAAAAATAAAAACTATGCCAAAACAACCATTTTTTTTCCCTCTTACCTCACAAAAAGTGTAATAGCAGGTGATCAAAAAGGCGTATTTACCCCAAAATTGTACCAATCAAACCGTCATCTTGTCCCGCAAAAATGATACCCTACCTGAGACAATCGCCCGAAAAATAAAAAAAATATGGCTCTCTGAAAATGGCAACACAAAAAAAAAGATTTTATTCTGTTCAAAAATGCATCTAATGTGTAAAACTTTCTAAAAATAAAAAAGTTAGACATATTGGGTATCGACACGTCCGTAACAACCTGCTCTATAAAAATATCACATGAGATGGCCCCCCAGGTGAATGCTGCAAAAAATAAAAAATAAAAACTATGCCAAAACAACCATTTTTTTCCCTCTTACCTCACAAAAAGTGTAATAGCAGGCGATCAAAAAGGCGTAGTTACCCCAAAATTGTACCAATCAAACCGTCATCTTGTCCCGCAAAAATGATACCCTACCTGAGACAATCGCCCGAAAAATAAAAAAAATATGGCTCTCTGAAAATGGCAACACAAAAAAAAGATTTTATTCTGTTCAAAAATGCATCTAATGTGTAAAACTTTCCAAAAATAAAAAAGTTAGACATATTGGGTATTGCCACGTCCGTAACAACCTGCTCTATAAAAATATCACATGAGATGGCCCCCCAGGTGAATGCTGCAAAAAATAAAAAATAAAAAACTATGCCAAAACAACCATTTTTTTCCCTCTTACCTCACAAAAAGTGTAATAGCAGGTGATCAAAAAGGCGTATTTACCCCAAAATTGTACCAATCAAACCGTCATCTTGTCCCGCAAAAATGATACCCTACCTGAGACAATCGCCCGAAAAATAAAAAAAATATGGCTCTCTGAAAATGGCAACACAAAAAAAAGATTTTATTCTGTTCAAAAATGCATCTAATGTGTAAAACTTTCCAAAAATAAAAAAGTTAGACATATTGGGTATTGCCACGTCCGTAACAACCTGCTCTATAAAAATATCACAGGAGATGGCCCCCAGGTGAATGTTGTAAAAAATTTTTTAAAAAAACCATGCCAAAACAAGTTAAGTCTTAAGTACCCCAAAATGGTACCAATCTATCCGTCATCTTGTCCCACAAAAAATGAGCCCCCACATAAGACAATAACTCAAAAAAATAAAAATCAATAGATCCCGCAAACCAATCCATCAAAATGTGTGTTGTAAAATCCATATGGCGCTCCTTCTGTTTTGAGTCCTGCCATGTGCCCCCACACCAGTTTACCACAACATATGGGGTGTTGCGGTATTCAGGAGAAAATGGGGAACAAATTATGGGGTGCTTTTCTCCTGTTACCCCTTGTGAAAATGAAAAATTTGGGGCTAAAGCAACATTTTATTGGAAGAAATGAAACTTTTCATTTTCACAGCCAAGTGTTTCCAAATTCCATAAAACGTTTGGGGGGGGGGTCAAAGTGGCCAGTACCCCCCTTAAAGGGGTTGTCTCATCTTGCCTAATGGGGGCATATCGCTAGGATATGCCCCCATTGTCTTATAGGTGCGGGTCCCACCGTTGGGACCCGCACCTATATCGAGAACGGGGCCCCGCAAGGTGGTGGCTGGAGGACTCCGGTCCGGCCACCACCAAGCCGGCTCCCAATAGAAATGAATGGGAGCGCACCGCGCTTGCGCGGCCACCGCTCCTATTCATTTCTATGGAGCCGACGGAAATAGCCGAGCCAGCGCTCGGCTATCTTCGCCGGCCACATTGAAAATGAATGGAGGCGGCTGCGCATGCGCAGTGCGCCCCCGTTCGCTTTCGGGGCCCCGTTCTCGATATAGGTGCGGGTCCCAGCGGTGGGACCCGCACCTATAAGACAATGGGGGCATATCCTAGCGATATGCCCCCATTAGGCAAGATGAGACAACCCCTTTAATATATTCATTGAAGGGTGTAGTTTCCAAAATGAGGTCACTCTTTGAGCGTTTCCACTGTAGGGGTACGTCAGGGTCTCTCAATTACAAAATGGTGCCTAAAAACTATTCTAGCAAAATTTGCCTCCAAAATCCGTATGGCGCTCCTTTCCTACTGACCACTGCCACAAACCCATAGAGACGTTTACCACCACATATGGGGTATTTCTGTAAACTGCAGAATCAGAGTAATGTATATTGAGGTTTAGTTTGCTGTTAACCCTTGCTGTGTTGCAAGAAAAAAATTATTAACATGAATAATCTACCAAAAAAGTGAAATTTTGAAATTTCACCTCCATTTTCCTTTAATTCTTGTGGATCACCTCAAGGGTTAACAAAGTTTGTAACAGCAGTTTTTTATAATTTGAGGGGTGTAGTTTCTAAAATGGGGTCATTTATGGGGGATTTCATTATGTAAGCCCCTCAAAATCACTTTATATCTGAATTGGTGCTTAAAAAAAATGGTTTTGGAAAATTTAGTGAAAATTTGAAAAATGGCTTCTAAACTTCTAAGCCCTCTAACGTCCTAAAAAAGTAAAATGACATTTACAAAATGAGGCCAACATAAAGTAGACATATGGGGAACGTTAAATAATAACTATTTTTGGAGGTATTACTATTTATTTTGAAAGTAGAGAAATTGAAATTTGGAAATTTGCTAATTTTTCCAAATTTTCGGTAAATTTGGGATTTTTTCATAAATAAGGGTGAAATATATTGACTCAAATTTATGACTGTCATGAAGTACAATGTGTCACGGGAAAACAATCTCAGAATGGCCTAGATAAGTAAAAGCGTTCTAAAGTTATTACCACATAAAGTGACACATGTCAGATTTGCAAAAATCGGCCTGGGATTTAAGGTGAAAAGTGGCTCGGTACTGAAAGGGTTAAGCTTGATTTCTTAAGAGAAAACCCATACTTGCACCTTTACATAGTTCTGTTATTGATGCTTTGTTTACATGCTGCAGCAAAGCTGGGGGGGCGTGTAACAACAATGACTCGGCTCTCCCTCATGAATATTTGTGGGTGTGAATAATCTGCCCCTCCCAGCCCCCCTCTGCACAGCCTAACCTATCATACAAACACATACATAATCATCTCCTAGCTCACACAGGCAGATCATCTTCCTGTCACATTGCATATCTATCTATCTATCTATCTATCTATCTATCTATCTATCTATCTATCTATCTATCTATCCAGCAGTATACAGGAAAGCAATGCATATACAGTATATATATATATATATATATATATATATATATATATCCAGCAGTATACAGGACAGCAATATAATATATATATATATATATATATATATATATACCGTATTTTTTGCTTTATAAGACGCACCCGAAGATAAGACGCACCCCAGATTTTAGAGTAGGAAAATGAGAAAAAAATATTTTTCATCAGACCTCATATCAGACCCCCCATAAATTTCAGGACATCGCATCAGACTTCAGATCAGCCCAGTGTGTTCCCATCAGACCTCAGATCAGCCCAGTGTGCCCCCATCAGACCATAGATCAGCCCAGTGTGCCCCCATCAGACCTCAGACCAGTCTAGTGTGCCCCCATCAGACCTCAGATCAGTCTATTGTGGCCCTATCAGACCTCAGATCAGCGCAGTGTGCCCCCATCAGACCTCAGAACAGCCTGGTGTGCCCCCACCAGACCTCAGAACAGCCCATTGTGCCCCCATCAGACCTCAGATCAGCGCAGTGTGCCCCCATCAGACCTCAGATCAGCCCACCCAGCCCCATAAAAATAAAATAAAAACCTCTCTTACCTGTCCTGCGCCGCGGCTCCACTCCAGGTCCTGAACTCCTCTGGCTTCTAAGGCCGGCGCTGTCACCTGACTGCGTGCAGCGTCAGGTCATAGTGCGCACAAAAAAAGGAAAAAGAAAGGAAAAAGAAGGGCTGCCAGAGATGCAGTTGTGGAGCATCTGGAGTAGCAGGTAAGGGAGGGAAACATATATGCTGTAATGGATGTACTGATTTTAATAGCGTTGTTAAGTTTATAGAATTCAATAAAAAAAAGAAATAAAAAAAAAAAGTGTAGTGATATGATTTTTATGCAAATGTACAACACAAACCTATGTCTCTTTACATCTTTCTCAGTAAATCTAATCTATCTTTTTGTTTGTTTTACCTTTCTTGTATCTGTTATGTCAGGGGCGGACATCAACAGAAGAAGACTCCTGAGCTAAATGAGTGTGTGAGCCCTTTGCTGTTTAACAGCTAGGAATAGTGACCATCATAATGCTCCTTGTCCATTCCTATCACTCTCTAGTCAATTCTTTATGGAACCAATGCAGTCAATGGAACTTTGGTGAGGTTTTTTTTTTAGTTTGGTATGGATCCCCTTGCCTAAAGGGTCCCTGTGCAGCTGTACATGCTGAACCAATGGTTTTTACCACCTCTATTTATGTTTTACTAATTGTACCCAGCACTTTAACCACTTGGTGACATTTGACATAATAGTACGTCACAGCGGGAAGTGACCGCGCAAATTGATGTACTATTGCATCAAGATGATTGGGCAGGCACAGGAGCTGTGCGTGCCCAATCAATGCAGGGGCCCCGTCTGTATCCACCGGCATTGCTGTAAACGCAGATGCAGGCAGATTAACCACTTATATGCTGTGATAAACGCTGACATGATATATAAGAGGATCGCAGAGGGAGGGGGCTCCCTCTGCCTCTCTATCACTACCCCCCCCCACGCTCACAGGGGGCTGTTGGCTGCCATGACAACCCCAGGCCTCGTAAACCCTTGGGATCTGCCATGTCCAGAAGCCTGTGAGACTCAACTCCCAGTCAGTGTAGTTACAATACAACATGTATTGTACTACATTGAAACAGGGATAAGACCCTGATATCTTGAAGTCCCTGTACTGGGACCAAATAAAAGGTAAAAAAAAAAGTTTTTTATAAAAAAATTAAAAAAAAGTTTATAGTAAAAAAAAATGCTAGTAAAAAATGTAATAAAAACATAGATCTACCCCCTGAGGTGAACGCTGTAAAAAATGTAAAATAAAAACTTGCCCCAAAAAAGTGTAATATTGAACAATCAAAAAGTCATATGTACCCAAACATTTTGACAATAAAAATGTCAACTCTTCCCACAAAAAGAGCCCCTACTAAAGACGATCGTCAGAGAAATAAAAACATATGACTTTCAGAATATGGAGACACAATAGCATGATTTTTTTCAAAAAATGCTTTATTATGTAAAACTGGATTTTTTTTGCCAGCAGTTACATGAAAAAAAGTGTGTATGGAGACTGTAGGAAGTTTGGGGTGCACAGATCTAAGCTTATCAATGAAAAATAAAATTCAACCCTTGTTGGAATTGTAGCTTAATGTATTAGTCCATTTGTTAAAGGGGTTCTCCGGGAATTAAGAAAATGAAAATGCTTAACTATTACTTCATTATAAATATATTCCGAAATACCTTACATTAGTTATAATGGCTTGTTTAGTCCGGGAAGCAATCATTAGAAGAAACAAAACCTGTCCTAATCACACAGGAGGACAAGTTACTGAAGAACACTGAGCTAAAGAGCTACCTCATCCTCCTCTCTGCTCTGCTTGTCAGGAATTATGATCCTGAATACAGATGATAAGATCTTCAGCTGAAACTCTGTAGGAATGGCGTTCATGAGCAGATGTGGCTAATAAGCAGCAGCTCTTGTATGTAGTCTCCATTACCACAGCCTGTCCTGTCCTGTCTGTTCTTCATGTTTCCTCATGAATTCCATTACTACAGAGATTCAGCTAAATATCATATTAAACGGTATGCAGGATCATAATTCCTGACAGTCAGAGCAGAGAGGAGGATGAGGCAGCTTATTACTTCAGTGTTCTCCTGTGTGATTAGGACAGGTTTTCTGTGTACTAATAGGGTGGCGGCCATTTTGTTTCTCCTAGACAAAACGAGCCATTATAACTAATGAAAGGTATTTGGAAATATATTTATAATAAAGTAATATTTAAGTTGTCACGAGGGGAAGACAAGGGTGGTGAGCCCTGCGCTGAACCCCTCCTTCTTTCCCTGCCTACTTGCCTCAGTCGGCCCTAGGTAGCCGCGGACAACCACGAAGGCGGTCCCTACACTGGATAAGTGCGCAGGAGGGAAAGGGAACACAGGGACGGACACAACACAGACAGGACAAACACAATGCAAGAGTAGTCAGCAAGCCGGGTCAAACACAGGAGGTCACGTAAATACCAGGGGTGAAACAAGAGAGAGGTCAAAGTCCAAAATCCAAAAGTCCAAATCCTAATAACTGTCCAAGCACAAAGGTCGCACGAGCACTGATCAAAGGGGTAACTAATCACAGGCAATTAGGGAGGACAACTAGTGGCTTTAAATAGCCCTCCACTGGGTCATGTGACGGGGCCAGCGTCACATGACCTCATTTGCATACCGAGCGCTGGCCAAACGTGACCAGCGCTCAAATATGCACCAAATTTGGTCATGTGGCGTGGCCAGCGCCACATGACCCAAAACCAGGTATATAATAAATGTTCTGAGCGCTGGTTGCCCAGACCAGCGCTCAGATGTCCCCGCCTGCTCGTTTACTAGGGGGGCGGGGAGGATGCCGGACGCGCTGTATCAGTGCGCGTGCCGGACCCCTCATCCTGCGTCCTCGCTCCGGCGCACTCCTGGGAGACCGGCGGCACGGCAGAGGGGAAGCGCGCCGCCGGCTCCCCGTTACATAAGTATTTTCATTTTCTTAATTCCAGGAGAACCCCTTTAAGTAACAAAGTCAGTTTGTGAAACAATAGGCACATAAGAGGGGTTCTGGAAATGTTTATAGATTTTAAACAGACCAAAAGAACCAATGAGTTGTATTGTAATTCTTCAAGGAGTCTGCTATTAAAAGTAATTGTTCACAAATGCAAATGTATTCCCAGAACTGTCATAAAATGAGAGTCAAATTTAGCCCAGATGTAATGATGTATTTAAAGTGCATGGATATTTGTTAGTTAGTGGTGTGCATTCTGTCCAATTCGGGTGTCCCAGAATATTAGCTGTTTCTAATACTTGATGCGTGCAGCTCCAGTTAGGCTTAGGCTACTTTCACACTAGCGGCAGGCCTGATCCGGCAGCACCCTTCACCTGGACTGCCGCAGCGACATGTGTGGAGCCGGAACCGCGCTCCAGCCCCACACATGTCACACAGTACATACATGCACACACACAGACACACACACATATACACAGACAAATACACATACATACATACTTACATGCTCCCGGCAGGTCTTTAGAGCGACGGAGAAGCAGGACGGCTCACACAGGTGATGATTCCCCACAGCGCCCTCTGCTGGGCGCCTGGTGGAATCGTCACCTGTGCGCGCCGTCCTGTCCCTCCGACGCTCTGAAGACCTGCCGGGGTGCATGTAAGTATGTATGTGTATTTGTATGTGTGTTTGTATGTCTGTGTATGTTTATGTGTATGTCTGTGTCTGTATGTGTCTATGTGTAGCCGGATCCGTCATGAACTCCATTGAAAGTCAATGGAGGGCGGATCCGGTTACCATTGTGGTCACACCAGACGGATCCACCCCCATTGACTTGCATTGGGGGTCATTCCGGATCCGTCTTGGTGCGGATGCCTGGACCGGAGAGCAAACCACAGCATGCTGCGGTTTGTTCTCCGGTCTGAAGACAGAACGGAATGCTTTCAGGAGCATTCCGTTGTCTTCAGTTCAGTTTTGTCCCCATTGACAATGAATGGGGACAAAACTGAAGCGTTTTATTCCGGTATTGAGCCCCTATGACGGAACTCAATACCGGAATTTTAAAACGCTAGTGTGAAAGTAGCCTTACTGGAAGTTGGTGAATATAGGGGTATGCTTACTGGAAGTTGATAGATGTAGAGATTGGCTGGAAGTAGATTTAACATCATTGTAGATTTCTATTCTGGTCCTGGTGTAATGGTAGAAATTATTATCGATTGGTAATGCTGGCCAGCATTTGCCATCTAGGCTGTGGTAAAGAACAGTAGTCAGATACATAGGAGAAGGCACTCATGATGTGATGAGAGGGTGGGCATCAGCTTTTCTTCTGGCTATCAAAAGTTGCTGAAGCAAGATTAAGACCATAGGCCTGAACAGTACATCTATATCCTAATTGCAGATGGTACAAAACAGTATACCTATTGAGGTTTTGTAGGCTCACATTTGGCTATTACCTTGCTTTCTCATAAGTGCAGCCATCCTGATTTGCATTGGAGGAACATAGGACTAAAACCCTTTCTCCTTCTCTGCAGCCACAACAACAGTCCAGTTCTGGTTTCCATGTCAGCAGAGACAATTTGTCTACATTCTCACATTTTGGTTCATGCTATACTGATGGAGAATGTCAGAATTCAGTGAGCAACCTGTAATGATGTATTTCCCCTGTGGTGGTACTGCAGGGACATTGAACATTTGCTGTCAGGTTACCCAACGGATGGGGGTCCTAGGTGAGGGACACTTTAAGATCAACCTATTCTTGGGAACCTTTCTAACAAAAAGGGATTGTACAAAGTGGACACCTTTATCATGAAATCATACTGTTTTTATACTTTAAATAAGCACATGACCCGCTTGATCTACCATAACTGGCAGAATAAACTGTCAGTGGAAAGTTTAGGATAGAAATCACACTGTACTTGCAGGTCAGACTTCTCTCAGTGTAATGTGGCTTTCAAATGTCAAGTACCTAGAGACACTTCCATTGTCTCTCCATTCAGCCTTTCACAGATGACTTAAGAAAGGAAGATCTTATTTGCCCAAAGTAACCACTTGTTACTGGTGTGTAAAAAATTAACTGAAGTGTAATGATCCTTGGACGCTAAGAATCCATTACCAAGTGCCGTTACGTTTTGGAAAATCCTGTTTGTTTTGCTATGCACAGTTGCCATAGAAAAGAAAGGGTGCCCAGTTGCTATAACAGAGGAGAAATTGCAAAGACTCCTTTGTGTTATAGCAGCGCTCTAATGATTGTTTCATGTGAATTGCTTTAATAGCATTGGATTGCACATGGTCTATTATATCCCTTGTTGGAGAATAATTAGGGCGTAAATCCGGGTATTGGGTTATTTATGAAAACATGAACCATATACCGTAGATGTAGTGGAATTGTGACGGCTTCTTTACAATGAGTTTGCATTACATATAAGATTCTTTGGAGTAATGATTCTTTATGTTGTTATCATTACGGCGTGTTAATATTCAGACTGTAGGAAAAACCACTGAGTTATAATAGGAAATGCAATAAAACCAACTGGCTGAAGTTTCTTTATACAACTTTGGGCTATTACTGTAAAATGACAGTATTGGGAGCAGTTTTTTTTCCTCTTGCTCTGTCCTGTGTGTGGTCAGTACAGCATGGCTAAATATGTTAAGAGGAGTTGTGCCACCTTTAAGTCTTTTTTTAATATATTTCAGTGTGAAAAACAAGTTATTTTTCTAATTTACTTTATTATAAAAAAATTCGATATGATATATTCTTTGTGCTTCATTTTAAAGGCGTCCCTACTGAGGTGATTGCTCAGTTCCATCCTTCAACTGCCACCAGCCGTATCTACTGTTAGGAGCTGTGACGGTTAAAGGGAGAGAGATGTAGCAGAAGGGTCATGCCCCCTGAGAAATAACATACCCCCTGAGCTGCCAGCTTGAAATAAATTTAGCAGTCAATGGGTTCATTCTGGCGCCATTAGTTTTTACTTATGTGTTGGAACAAGTACTTCTATTATTTTTGTTGTTCTGCGCCTATAACAAAGCTGAACAATGGAAGTCATTAGCACCAATATGTCGTATGTGTACTAACCATCTGCCTTACTTATGCAGCTCAGATCTAATTTCTTGGATGTCAGCCTGAGAAAGCTGGGTGGCAACAGATATTTCAGCTATTATAGCCTCCACATGAATTGTAATCCATTTTACCTAAATGACAAATATGTCTAGTTATGCTGTGATACATCCAGAATTTCCATACTCCCATACTGTGAGACGCTATCGGCTTAATATTTAAGAGCGGTAAGCACGCGTGACTCCTGCCAGCCTCTATACCTTTTGACTGCAGCGCGTATATACAATGAGCACCGGCGTTGTATTCATCATGTCGGCATCAGCGTTTTTCGGTACACGCAAGTACAGACAGTTACCTCAATGAATCTGAGGATATATCTAGAGAACATTATCTGTGTGTTATATTGCCATATTTTTTAACTATCTGATGTGGTATAATCATGATCTCACACAGCTATATGAGGTGCCTGTACATATACCGCTTAACTGAAGTTCCTATATACTATGATAGATATCATGCTGATTGGGCAATGTATATAGGTGCTTTTCTGATTTAGACATCATCATATGTTATAGATGGTGGAGATAAATGGGTACAACGGATGCCTCCATTTTTGACACTATTTTTTGTTTTATGATTCTTGGTCATATTATTTGGTTTGGTTGACCGGTGGTTGCAATATTGTTTTGCTAGGTTTCAGTTCCCTGATGAACCGTCATTTATAGGTGAAACGCGTAGGAACTTCTTTTTACTATTATACCGATTATGTATATAGCATCAATAGGTGACCAGCATTAATATATTTTGATCAATTTGACTAGGATATTTTATTACCACAGTTTGTTATTTTTGATAATAATCACTCTTATTCACTGGTGTGGTGATATTTAGGAGTGGTTGTGGTTTCTCTGTATCAGGGCCATACAAGGGACAGTAGGAGGTTCCTGATACGGGATCGCCCCTGTCGGGGCGGCTATTCCATTGTAGATAGGGTTTGCTAGTCAGGTGTAATATCAGGGCAAGGTCTTTATATTTTTTGCCCTACCATTCAAATCATTCCAGACCCGAGTATTCCCCTTCTCTATCACGGAATAGGGCATCCCTGGATTTACACCAGTAACATTATTTGTATCTTTTTTTGCATATATGACTATACCTTTGTAATTTTTAATATTATGAGAATAAAGGCTATGTTTTAGTTGGTACTCTCTGTGATAGGTTATTGCCTTTTTGTACTACTAACAATATTAGGTATACTGGTTTACACGTACCAGAACTGTGAAAGTTCATACTCCCATACTCCTCACCTGTATTACTACATGGAAGGGCAGACTTGCTGTTGGACTATGCAGGCATTTCTTAAGGCCCTTTTACATAGGCTGATAGACTGATGATCAGTGGCAAACAGCACTGTTTTCCAGATCATCGTCCCGTGTAAACATTCCACTGATACAATACAAAAAATCTGGCCTCTCAGCCGCACATTGATCTGCATAAAATGTATGAGAACGAAAAATGAATGATTGTCTGTGCCGATACTTATGATAATTAGCATATGTAAACGACAATTAACATCGATCTACTTGCATTGCCTGGCCCTCATGAGCAGACAGAAATCTGCTCATATATAAGGACCCTTGTACTAATTTTTTAAAAAGCTTGATGTATTTATATATGGAGATTTGTGTACCATGTTAACCCGTACTAGATAGGGAAGATGAAAATTGAGAGTCCACAGTCATTGATAACTTATAACCCCTTCTCGAACACCCACTGTAAATTTATGGCAGAAGTCCGGTATTTAATTATGATGCCTGCTCATGAGCTCAACAGGTGCCATAGCAGCCGGGTGCCTGCTACTTTAAACAGTAGACACCAGGGCATAATGTATGCGATCAACGATAACGTCAATCACATACATTTAACCCCTCAGATGCCATGGTCAAAAACCCAGAATTGTGAGCTCCCGGGCGTTCAACGGCTCCCTCTAGAGGAGATAGAGGGAGCCGGATAGTGTATGAGGCAGCCTCGGCCCTCCTGAATGATCCAAGGCTGCCGCAGATAGGTCCCTTTGGGCTCCATAGGAACATAGGGGGGTCATTTATCAAACTGTTGCAAAGTCGAACTGTCTTAGTTGCAACCAATCAGATTCCTCCTTTAATTTTCCAAAGGAGCTGTCCAAAATTAAAGGTGGAATCTGATTGGTTGCTATGGGCAACTAAGCCAGTTCTACTTTACACCAGTTTGATAAATGATCCCCATAGTGAAATGCTTACAGAATCCAATGCTAATGCATTGGAGTCTATGAAAGAAGCAATCTAATGATTGCTTGTTCAGGTTCCCTAGGGGAACTATTAAAAAGTGTAAAAGAAACATTAAAAAAAGTTTTAAAAAAATATAAACATTCAAATCACCTCCCTTTCCCAAAAATAAAAATAAAGAAATAAACAAAAAAAATAAACATCATAGGCATCACCCTGTACGAAAACAGATAAATCATAAGAGCGCTGTGGTCTCTTCAAACAGCTGATCAGCGGGGGTGCCGGGAGTCGGCCCCCCACCAATTTGATATTGATGTCCTATCCTGAGGATAGGTCATCAAGATTGAAAAAGCAGGCAACCCTTTTAACTTGTGTTCCCAGATACTCTTGAAATTTCTTTGAAATTCCCTTTTAATTCTAAAATGTTCATGTCTCTGATGTTGTAGTCAGTGCTACCGTAATGTTTTGGCATAGGTAGATCAGTTTTTTTACATTGGTTGTATTTATTCTTAGCTTCTGTCCTATTTCACCAACATAAAGACCACCAGTAAGACATTCAGGACTTACCATTAAAGGGTTATTGCCATCAGCCAATAGAGAGTGTGGCTCACATTGATAGTTCTGTTTTACATCACTTGTCTCATTTACCTCACTTTGTGTATAAATAGGTGACTCTTCAGATAGTGTCTTATAGCATGCCTGGTGAAGAGACCTAAGTAGTCTCAAAAGCTTTCTATTTTGTTCTTATTTAGTCAGTTAGCCCTTAAAATATATCAAAGACTGAGGACTGTCAATTTTTATCTTCTGTAAGTATGCATAGTGGCCATATCAGTGTTGATGGTGAGTGATCCTGAGAAAGGAGATGTCTGGTCCACCATGTTTTCCTTCAGTGCTTATATGTCACTATATATTGTATAAATTGCATAAATTCAATGTATACTTTGGGAGCCTTATTGCATACAGTGGCTTTTTGTTCCAGGCCTTCCCTTTTGATTTGTATCAGAGAATCACATCTTATTTCATTAGATATTAGGATATGCCCAAAAGTGGCATATGTACTGTGGATTTGCTGCTGTGAAGTTTAACATTACCAACAATGTGGATGAGATTTTAAGGAATCTCATCCACATGTTACATAGCACAGTTTGTAAGTAGAGATGAGCAAACCTTCCAAGATTCGGTTAGTTTTGGGTTTGACAAATTTTTCATAAACTTTCGTTTGGGTCCGAATCTATTCTTTCCGAATCAAAGTTGCTCCAATTGCCCTGGAAATTGGTATGTAACCCTCTGTAGTCATATTCCCTCGCCTGTCCCCTCAGTCTGATACAGAGTCAGGTGTAACTGTATCTACTTTTATATTTACCGCCGCAAACTGCGGTTATTGCAATTGAGTGCAATTTCCTCCTGCGTGGTGGTGACAGAACACTATTGATTGCTTACTCGCTGAGCGCCGTTTTACAAGATTTGTCTGAATCAAACCAAAAAAGATTTGGGTTTGATTTGGTGCATAAAAAATTGGAGATTCAGATCAAACTCAGAATCTATGAATAGATTCGCTCATCTCTATTTGTTAGGCTGAAAAAAGACATCTGTCCATCCAGTTCGGCCTGTTATCCCGCAAGTTGATCCAGAGGAAGGCACTTTTCCTTTTTAGAGGAAATGTTGAAAATTTAGGTTATATTGTAACATGTAAAATATGGGTGTTTTTTCTGCTGTTATTAAAGTCCTATTAAGTAAACTCCAGTGAATAAAGCCATACACAAAGCATTCCATAGTCTCACTGCTCTTACTGTTAGAAAAAAAAGTCCATAGCATAGATTGACCTGTGGTGCCGATTCTAAATCAGCTGCATGTCAGTTAGGCCTCTTACACATGGCTGTTGGTCGGCCATTTTGTGCATCAGGGACCGCAATTTGCTGTCCCCAATCCACGGGCAACATGCATGCGGCTGCGGTGACGGATCCAGACCCATTCAACTTGAATGGGTCCGTGATCCGTCCGCACCACAAAAAAAAAGAACAAGTTTTTTTGTTTTTTTTGCGGTGTGGAGGCACGGACAGAAACCCCATAGAAGTGCTTCCGTGGGGTTCTGTGCCTCCGTTCCACACCTCCGGATTCAAGTGATTGGGTCCGCATCTGTGATGCAGCGAGCACGCGGCCATTTCCCACATATTGCGGACCCGTTGTTTGCACAATGGCCTTGTGCATAAGCCTTCCGGGTCGTTCAGACGGCCGTGGTATTGCGGATCCGCAATAACACGGATGCCGACCGGCATATGTTCCGCAATTTTCGGAACACACGGCCGGGCACCCCATTGAAAATGCCTATTGTCTGCTGTTGTGGACAAGAATAGGACATCTTCTATTTTTTCTTGCAGAGCTGCGGCTCGGCAAGATCCCATGCCGGCCATTGAAGTGAACGGGGCCGCATCTATTCCACAAAATTGCAGAATAGATGCGGACCCGTTCACACAGTCGTGTGAACGGGCCCTTATGCTGTAGATTTCCACTGTGGATTTCACCCATTGCAATGCAGTTGGTGATTTTATCTTTTAGGAAAGCTAGACTAAATGGTTGATAGATGCACTATAGAGCGTCAGCAAAAAATGGCAAATGGGGGACGCCAACAAATATGTTCACATCTTTCCTAAACGACCTTTTACCTGTGTTTGGTCACAAAACAGAAGCTGTTTATAAAAATCATTGTGCTCTTTTCAACGCCAAATCTGAAATGAAACCTCAGTGTAAGACCAGTTGGTTGGCTTCATGCCTTGACATTATATCTGCTTAGGTAATTTCGTGCAAACCTATGATCATAGACAGCAAGTATGACTCCTCAATGTACTGAAAAGCCATTAATTAAGGTGCTTGTCCCTAAAAGGCAAATATTGTGACAGAAGCCTCATTTTTAGTGATCGATCATCTGAAAACTGCTTCATCATACCATATTCAGGCGATGTAATCTGGGTAACAAATCTAGAACCATTGTTCTTAAAATGTGAAAGAGGAGGACACTACTGTCAGAAGTGCTGTCATCTTGCAGTCCTTGCAGGCATGTATGGTGTGAGAAGAATTGTCAGCCTGCATTGCTGAAAGGCTTTTGTACTCAGAGTATGCGGTGTTATCTTCAGCAGATGTAGAAAGAAACAAGAACAGTCCCTGCTATAGTCTGTGCATTAGCTTCTAGAAACATGACTTGTGATCTATGAATTATATATATTAAATGCTGATATAATGGTGGTTACACCATTGAAATTTATTAAGCCTGGCATATACAATAAGTGTGCCAAATTTAAAAAGAGGCACAGGCCTCAAAATGTTTTTCTCATCTTCAGGCTCCCTGTATACCAGAAAAACAAATGTACTCTAGCTATAAGCTATAATTTACGTCAGTTCCTGGCCAAATTTATTATAAATTTGTTACACCGTGTAAGGCCATGACTTCTCTGCCACGCCCTGCCAACTTTGTTTCAAAAGGGGCGACAGCTCACAAATTTTTACGCTAAATGAGATGAAAATGAAATGCTATCATCATGGATAACTTCTATGGCTGCGTTCACATCTCCATTTCGGAGATCCAGCTGGCAGATCTAGTGCAAATCCCAGCTGTCGGCTGTCCTGCAGAAACCCGGTATTTATGCCGGAAATGACCGTATCACATTGCAGTCAATGGAGATCTGGCAATGAAGTAGAGGATCCAGCAACCCTGGATCCTGTGGAGATGTGAACGAAGCCTTAATGGGGTTATCCCATGAGTAATATAAAAATGAAAATCCAACATCATATAGTACATGACAACCTCTTTATAACAAAGCTAGAACCAGCCCTGTACCTCACATGGATCCAGAGATCTCCTCATGCATTGATCTTCTAGATATATATTAAGCTGAAAGATCAAGAGCAGTGTCTTCTCTGCTGCAGCTAAGGAGGCGTATCCATGCTCTCCCTATCACCACTCAGGAAGCAGTTGACGGATGGAACAGAGCATGTGCGGCCTTTTCAGTGAGCAGCTCAAAGAAGTAAGAAAAAGCCAAACAGCAGGTGGCACTACACAGATATATTTTATTGAGTAACTCAGTGACTATAGAACATTTTTAATTACATGCAATTACAAAAGTATTCAGATCCAGATGCTTGTTTGAAAACTATTGATTATTTACCTTGGGACAACCCCTTTAACTGGGAAACTAACTTTCGACATGCAAAAGCAGGAAGACTTAAAGAAACACTGCCATAAAATGTATTTTTCTCTCGTACATGATGTAAATTATAATGAAGATAATTTTCTTACTGATGACAATATATGAGTTTTCAGCTCCCTTCTGGTCCCCAGCTGTGTCATGTGACCGACACTGTGACTCTCCAGATGACACAGCATCTTGACTGTCCAGCTTACACAGCGTCTTATGTGTGTATAGGAAGTCAGCTTATCTGTTCATTCCTGTGAGAAGCTCAATGGAAGTCTCATAGGAACGAACAGAGAAACTGACTTCCTGTGCACACATAAGACTGTGTCAGCTGGAGAGATGGAGTGTCTTACATATGACACAGCCAAGGACCAGAAGGAAGCAGGTAACTCTCAACTACAGCCACCAGTAAAAAGGTTACCTTCACTACAGTTTACATCATTACCTTTCTAACAAAACAGAGAAAAAAAAAACTTTTGTGGGAGTGCTGCTTTAAGAGGAAATTCCAACGTTCCAATACTGCTAACTGACTGCTCATCAACCAGGTGGTAATCTCGACCAGTATGAGTGGCACCACAAACCATCTCACTTTAGAGGTAGTTTGGAACCTCCATTTCATGTACAAATGTATAGACGTTTTCACGTGAAAAATACAGAATTCCATGTTTCCATTACAAATCCAGCCATTTACATTAACAGTTATACACTATATTTTAATTAAAGAGAGTTCACAGATCAACCTTTAATCATTTTTATTTCAATTTACAGTATATTTTTAACTCGGAAATTATTAATACAGCACATATAATAAATCTGGTTTGCTCTGAGCTGGTATTGTTCTTACTAGACAAACATACACATAAAATCACTCCATGTTATTCAATGCAAATGTTCTGCCAGTATTAATTTTATTGTGTGGCTGGTCAACCACAGCTTGGCAGCCTATGACATTGTAAGTCAGTCTTGACATAATATGTTTACAGTGTACATGTGTTGCCATTGTTTGAAAGTGATTATCCTGCATTTCTGTGTCGACATCAGTAGCCTTAAATTAATGTAAATATGTCTTCATTGCTAAAGAATAGAAAAATAGAAACAAAAGTACAAACACAAGACTATCCAATATTTAGCTTCCTATTTACTCAGTTCCTCTTTTTCCCTGATAATAGTGTATCTATCATATGGTCACCTGCAGATATATAGAGATACCAGCATTTCAAAATGAATTTAAAAGGAATTATTCCTGCTTTTCCTATTACACATGTCTAAGAAACATGAATTCATTAAATTTAAATGTTCCTTGGGTTTTCAATGAAGTAATTATTGCATAATAGTTCATTTTGTATGTTCATGGCCGAGTATATTTAATCTACTATTATAACTGTCTCGGCCCCACTATATGAAGGAGCAGCTCCCCACCCCTCTCCCTTTCTTCCTAGTCAGTGCAGCACTCAACTGTTGGATATCCCTTAGCAGCAGCTCTTAAAAAGATTGCTGCCAAGGGACATTTCAGCCCAAATTTTCTACTATAAAAAACGTTTTCCCTAAATAAAGTAGATAAGAAAGAGTTTTTCCCTATCCCTGTCCATACACACACATAAATATATATATATGACAGTTACACTTTAAAGTCTCTGGGCTTCCATAACTAGTGAAGGAATGTTTCCCCTCCCACTTGTGCCATAGTGTAAATCTCCTATGATCTGAGTTATGAGTTAGGTCATATACAGCAGATTTTTTCGACTATCGATCTCGAGGTAGTGCGCCATGAATCCACAGCGAAACCACATCTGTTACATTGTGTTTTTGCTGTGGATTGTGCTGCATATTTACTGGAGATTTAACCTTGCAATGAAAATCTGCAGCATGATTTCCTTCACAGAATGTTTCCAATAGATATGGAATATATTTTAAGAACCCAATTCACATGTGTTGTTCTGTGTTTCTGTAGCAAATGCTGAAAC
This sequence comes from Rhinella marina, assembly GCA_900303285.1. Taxonomy (NCBI): domain Eukaryota; kingdom Metazoa; phylum Chordata; class Amphibia; order Anura; family Bufonidae; genus Rhinella; species Rhinella marina. The sequence goes on along the minus strand of ONZH01020884.1, from coordinate 294,670 downwards.
AATTCCATAGCAAATAGTCTAAATGTGTGGAAGATCAGCTCATCTAATTTTGCCCTGGAGGAGTTTATAGCCTTAGAGTGACATAAAACTTCCCGGGTCCCCTACTGGCCTCTTGGTCCCAGTCATTCCCTATTGTGTGTTGACTGTGACGAGGAAGAAGAAACCAGTGGGAGACCTGGGAAATGTTGGAATAGGAATAGGCGGAGATATGTGTGTTTTTTGTTATTTTATGCCACTCTAAATCTCTGAATCTTTTTTTAAAGTGATCTACCATACAATCACCTAAAATGTTATAAATATTACTTAGTAGTATTAGATCCCAGGAGAGGAACTGATGTTACTCACACCAATGTATGTGCATGTATATGTCTGATCAGCACCAATATGGAATTCAGGCTTGAATGACTATTTATCTTGTCAATATTTGCATTGCTATTGGAGTACACCAGCAAGAGTCAGAGAAATCCAGTCCAGAATTGAGTAACCATCATTCACAGCTGTAGCAGTAACAGCAGGGGAGTAGGCATGGATCACAATACCGTATGTAATTTTATAAAGCCATTAGGCAGGAAAGGTTTGTGTCTTAAGTATTATATCACTAAAATATGACCATATTATATCCAGTATCTCACAAAAGTGAGTACACCACTCACATTTTTGTAAATATTTCATTTTATCTTTTCATGGGATAGCATAGTAGTCAGTGTTCAGCTTATATAACATTGTAAATTTAGTGTGCCCTCAAAAAAACTCAACACACAGCCATTAATGTCTAAACCTCTGGCAATAAAAGTGAGTACACCAACTAAGTGAAAATGGCCAAATTGTGCTCAAAGTGTCAATATTTTGTGTGGCCACCATTATTTTCCAGCACTGCTTTATCTCTCTTGGGCATGGACTTCACTAGAGCTTCACAGGTTGCCACTGGAATCCTCTTCCACTTCTCCATGACAACATCAAATAGCTGGTGAATGTCAGAGACCTTGCACTCCTCCACTTTCCATTTGAGGGTGCCCCACAGATGCTCAATAGTGTTTAGGTCTGGAGACATGCTTGGCCAGTCCAGCACTTTTACTCTGAGTTTCAAAAAAGAAACGCAAAAAAGTGGTCATCTTGGAGGTGTGTTTGGGGTCATTATCATGTTGGAATACTGCCCTGTGGCCCAATTTCCGAAGGGAGGGGATCATGCTCTGCTTCAGTATGTCACAGTACATGTTAGCATTCATGGCTCCCTCAATGGACTGTAGTTCCCCACAGTCCAGCAGCACTCATGTAGACACAAACCATGATAATCCCACCACTATGCTTGACTGTAGGGAAGACACATTTGTCTTTGTACTCCTCACTTGATTGGCGCCCCACACGCTTGACACCATCCAAACCAAATAAGTTTATCTTGGTCTCATCAGACCACAGGACATGGTTCCAGTAATCCATGTCCCTAGTCTGCTTGACTTCAGCAGACTGTTTGTGGGCTTTCTTGTGCATCATCTTTAGAAGAGGCTTCCATCTTGGACAACAGCCACACAGACCAATTTGATACAGCCTGCGACATATGGTCTGAGAGCTGACAGGCTGATCCCCCACCCCTTTAACCTCTGCAACAATGCTGGCAGCACTCATATGTCTATTTTGAAAAGACAACCTCTGGATATGACGCTGAGCATGTGCACTCAACTTCTTTGGTCGACTATGGCGAGGTCTGTTCTCAGTGGAACCTGTCTTGTTAAACTGTATGGTCTTGGTGACCGTGCTGCAGCTAAGTTTCAGGGTTTTGGCAATCTTATTATAGCCTAGGCCATCTTTATGTAGAGCAACAATTCCTTTTTCCAGATCCTCAAAGAGTTGTTTGCCATGCAGTGCCATGTTGAACTTCCAATAACCAGTATGAGAGAGTCTGAGAGTGATAACGCTAAATTTATCACACCTGCTCCCCATTCACACCTAAGACCTTGTAACACTAACAAGTCACATGACACCAGGGAGGGAAAATGCTAATTGGGCACAATTTGGCCATTTTCACTTAGGTGTGTACTCACTTTTGTTGCCAGCGGTTTAGATATTAATGGCTGTGTATTGAGTTATTTGAAGGCTCTTCAAACAAAGGCAAGATGGAGCCTAAAAATCCCATACTCCTCCACTCGCCTTGCCCAACCTCATAGAGGAATGTGAGGACATAAACTAGCATGGTGTTCTTCCAGTGTCATACAAATGTCATATATTTGTCACACCTTCAATGACAAATGTCATATGTTTGTCTCAGACACAAGAAACAAAAAGCAATAAACAAAAAATTTGGATGCTGTCAAATATTTCTTTTTTTTTCAAATATTGTGTAGTCTGGAGGGAACAATGGAGAACTTTTCCATTTCATCAGACAGTTGCCAATACAGTCGTGGCCAAAAAAAGATATAAAGTTGGGTTTTCACAAAGATTGCTGTTTCAGTGTTTTTAGATCTTTTTGTCAGATGTTTCTGTCTGTGGTATATTAAAGTACAATTATAAGCATTTCATAATTCTTTTTTCATTTTATTTTTATTAACCAGTGTTGACCGTTCTTTTTCAAGACTTCTAACAATTCACCCTGGCATGCTAAATATCAGTTTCTGGGCCAGATCTTGACTGATGACAATCCATTCTTGCCTAATAAGTGCATGGAGTTTATCACAATTTCTGTGTTTTTGTTTGTCCAACTGCTATATGAGAATTAACCAGAGGTTCTCAATGGGAGTCAGTCCTGGCACGTGCTAGACTTTCTTTGGCACCCTGAAGATTTCCCAATAGCAATTGAAACTCTCTCCTTGAATTTCTTGATGATCCAATAATTGATTGACTTGCACTGATGACTGCACATGTTTCCTTGGAAGTAACAATTTTTAACAGACGAAGACAAAAACCTTAAGCACTACCCTTCTATTTAAAACAACTAGTCTTCTCTTCTAACTCAATCAGTGTACCAGAGTGATATCAGCTGTTCTCATTAACAGTTTGAATGAGAAGATCACTGAATTGATGTTTGCAGGTCATTTTTTGGCAGGGCTGAAATGCAGTGGAAATGGGGTTTTTGTGATTAAGTTAATTTTCATGGCAAGAAATGACTTTGAACTAATTGCAGTTTATCTGTTCACTGTCCATAACAATCTAGAGTTAATGCAAATTGCCACCAAAAACGGAAGCAGCAAATATTGTGAAAATCAAAATGTGTGTGTCAGTCCCAAAACTTTTTGGCCATGAGTATATATACCATAATCACTGTACACACTCTTGCTATTTTTTACATATTAACATATATATGACATCTGGATGCTATAGCTTTACTGTGTTGCTTGTTTTTACAGGGAATGTTGCTTTTGGTCAGCAGAACAAGCCACAAGGAAAAGGCAGCTGCAACAATCTTATGGTCACCAGCAGTCCCATGATGGTCCAAAGATTGGGTCCAATATCCCCTCCAGCAAATCAAGCGGCAACAGCGTGCCATCAGATTGGCCCAAGCTTACAGAGAAATCTGAATCTTCAGCACTTAGCTATACCTCCATCTGATACCAGGTCCCTAACTTTCTATTTTGCTTTTTTTGTATGTTATAGTAGAAGACATACATAAAGAGGTGGTTATCATCCATTTACATTCATCAGACATCATCCTACAAGCCATTAATTATTTTTCAGTATTTGAATTAAAGTGTACCTAAACTTTGGAGTAACTTTATTAAAAACTACTCTAAATAGTATAAAATCAATTTTTCTAACATACTTTAGGTAATTTATTTTTCTGGTTTTCCAAAGGAAATGGTCAGCTTAAATTTAGACGTCTATTGTGCTTTGGAATCTGTACACTCATACATCCCTGGGGTGTACTGGTGTGCAGACTCCACTGTGGGGCTGCAGGAGCACACATCACTGCTACTGCCTGCACCAGCTCCACCGTACTAAAGCCTTGCATAGAAGTGCTATGGCAGGCTTTAGAGGAGGGAGCAGTGATAGATGGAGTAGTGATATGCTATGCAGAGCTTCTTCCCTCTCTTGCTCCACTCTGCCAGCATAGTACATCAGTATACAAGTGTATGAGTGTACGGATTCCAAAACTGCAGGTGAACTTCAGGTGCCCATTTCATATGGAAAACCATAAGAATTATATACAGTATATTAGAAAAAAATAATATATGCCATTTAGAGTAGTTTTGAATAGTTACTACAAAGTTTAGGTACATTTTACATTATTCTATTAAGTAAAACTTGATTTTTAAAGCATAAAAAATTACTTTTGGGAGTCTGAAAGAAGATTGGATGCCACTTATTTTTAATGCATTATATATTACACTTTCCTTACCACTATAATATTATATCATGATCAGAAGGGGAAAGGAGAAAAGCACAGTATGACCACTTGGCTGGGTTAAAGGGGTTTTCCGAGTTATATATATTGATGACCTATCCTCAGGATAGGTCATCAATATCAGATCGGCGGGGGTCCGACACCCGGCACCCCCACCGATCAGCTGTTTGAAGAGGAGGCGCGCGCCATATCAGCGCTACCTTCTCTTCACTGTTTACATGCTGGCCATAACGGGGGTAGTGGTGAGTAGGTGTAATTACACCTCACCGCCCCATTCATTTTTATGGGAAGAATCGCTTCCATAGACTTGTATGGAAGCGATTCTTCCCATTTAAATGAATGGGGCGGTGAGGTGTAATTACACCTACTCACCACTATCCCGTTACGGCCAGCATGTAAACAGTGAAGAGGAGGCAGCGCTGATATGGCGCGCGCCTCCTCTTCAAACAGCTGATCGGCGGGGGTGCCGGGTATCGGACCCCCGCTGATCTGATATTGATGACCTATCCTGAGGATAGGTCATCAATATATATAACTCGGAAAACCCCTTTAATTCAGGAATTGTAGCTACAAATGGCTATAAAAATCACTGCCTGAGAAAAGTACAACAAAAAAGTACCATACCGCAAGAACACCACTTATCTTGCCAAAATCACCATTAAAATGCCTTCAATTGAAACACGTTGGGGGAGATTCATGAAAAATAACAGAAAACCTGTGTTGGTTGCACATAGCAAACAACTACAGAGCATCTTTATCATAATTTCTTATAAGCTCCCAGCAAACATCTGTCCACAGCCATTTTAGCTTCTTTTTTGGCCAGTAGTTGGGATAACTCTCATGAGTTAGCTAATTCTGATAATTTTTGCAATCTGCTATATTGCACCCAGACTTTCTTACTGTTTTCAGCAATATTTAGGAAATGGGAGACCACTGACTGCATTTAGGCTATTTTTATATGTGCATTTTTGCTGATCCAGCAGGGGGTATTAAACCGGATCCAGCACTTAAAGGGATTCTGTCACCAGGTTTTGGCCTATAAAGTTATTCACACTACCGTATAGGGCTCATTGCGGTCAGTGTAAAAAAGTTATTCTTATTGATCCTAGAGATGTATTTGATGTTAAAAAATCTTTTTTAGTGATATGCAAATTACTCACATAAGGAGCCCAAGGGGATGTCCCCAGCGCCGTTGGAGCCTGGCCACGCCGCAACTGTTGGAGCCCAGCACCGCCCACCTACTTATTATTCACTGCAAATCTTCTTGCAGCCCTCCTCCGGCACCAGCGTAATCCCGCGCATGCGCAGTACCTCAAGCAGTCTGCGCCAGTGCGGTCTACTGGCATCAGCCTCAAGGATATTAGTGCGCATGCGCCAGCTCTCTGCGCACTTCGCTAATAAGTAGGTGGGCGGTGCTGGGCTCCAACAGTTGCGGCGTGGCCAGGCTCCAACGGCGCTGGGGACATCCCCTTGGGCTCCTTATGTGAGTAATTTGCATATCACTAAAAACGATTTTTTAACATCAAATACATCTCTAGGATCAATAAGAATAACTTTTTTACACTGACCGCAACTTTATAGGCCAAATCCTGATGACAGAATCCCTTTAAACAATTGTAAGTCAATGGGTGCTGGATCCGTTTTTTTGTGTCAATGTTATTTTTTTTGTTGTTGTTTTTTTATGCTATGCCTAGTTCAGCTGATTATAAAGTATGATAATATTTGTGCCATGATTGTGTGATAGGCTGGATATCATTCAGATCTGGAATATAGTGTTATTAAATTATTAGCTAACATCATTTACAGTAAGCCAAAAATAGAGCAAAGTATCTGAAAGAGCTTTTAAATTCTTTGCTGTTGACATACATCATTATTATTATTTGAAATTTCTGCTAATATGATATGATAACCATATCAATAAAGAAATATTTACATTAGGGTCTATAGTGAAACTGTTAATAAGTGACAATGTGACAAAGACATTATCCCATTGGGGGCTTATATGGATAATATGAGGTGGCTTTCAGACAGCTATGCTCTGTCCCAGAAACTAGACAGGAGAACCCTAGAACACAAACAGACAACTTTAAAAGAAAAAGACTCCACATACTAATTACTCATAACAATTCAGAAGTAGAGAGGAGCAAATCAATTCGCACGAATTAGTTAATCAAAACAGACTTCTTGAGAAGCAAGAAGTCTGTTTTGTCCCCACTAGAGATGAGCGAATCTATTCGCCGCTTTGTAGATTCGTATCGAATCCTCCATTTTTCCTACTCCGAAGCAGATCAGGATTTTGTCAGATTCGCTTCATATTATTCGTAAATGTTATTAAAATTTTGAATGCTAACGATACGTACGCATTCTTCTTGCCCCCTTCCCCTGCCCCCCGAAGCGGGAAAATGACGATACGCCCCCTCAAGAGAAGGAAAAAACAGCCCAGTCCACCGTGAACTAACACATATAGGGAGTGAAGACTCCTCCCTCATTACTCCGCCCTCCATTCCAGTTCAAGCTAGAGCTGAACAAGATCCAGAGTCAGACCACAGCAAACAGTATGGCGAAAGAACTGCGACCCAAGTGGGGAGAGATGGTCTATGGGGACAAGTACCCCGAACCACCGCCCGCTCCAGAGATCAGAGCGGAACAACTGTGCAAGAGAGTCTCACCGGCTCCTGACTCCATATTCACTTTGCTGGCTGGTGCAGTTGGTGCGGTGGAGGCGGTTGGAGCGTCCACTTCGCCGCCCAGGAGGAGAACAACACCTTCCATTCGGCAGAACCCGATTGTGCCAGCATCGGTGATGGCCCACGCCCATACTATGGGACTACAAGAATGTAGTGGAGGACTGAGTCATCCAGGTACTGGACCATCCAAGGCCGAGAGACCCTACACTGGAGCAGCAAAAGGGAACCGTCCTGTGGTTTTCTGTGGAGCAAGGCTCTGGCTTCCTGGCGGATGACGAGGACGGCAAGGAGTACTTTGTGGGCCGCAGGTCAGTGAAACGGCCGTACCTGCCCCAACCCCGTCACAGCCTGTACAAGGGGGATCAGGTGGAATACACCCCCATGGCATCCCTGAAAGGCCCCTTTGCTATCAGGGTAACGTTATTATCAAAGCCCCTGGTACCTGCATCACCACCTGAAGTTTGGCCGGAGGAACCACCAGGCGATGTACGGGTGCGCTGCCTTCAGGAGTCACCAGATGGCACCCTCCGTTTCAGGGAGAAGCCACAGCCGGAGCCTCTAATCCCTGAGCTGCCAGTGCCACCACCATCACAGCCCTTTAAGCTGGGTCAGCTGGCAATTTCATCGTTTACGTTCCAGTCCACGGTGATCCACCAGTACCAGCTACCCTGGAAGATGAAGACAGCAGCAGCCAGGGGAGCTGGGGCTTCTTCCCTGGGTGCAACCTTGCCTGAACCGCTGCAGCCAGAAGTCCTTAGCCCAGCTGTCCCGGTAGGAAAATCCAGAAAAGTAAAGGCGCAAGTGTCTGCAACGCTAACCAGCGTGACCACCACCCGGACCTGGTCAAGTCCAACTTCTGGAAGAAGAAGGCACTGGAGTTCCACCATGGCAGCGAGCTTGGCCTACAGGAGGCAGGAGCGTCCACTGATGTCATTCAGCAGTAGTTCAAGCGAGGAGGACTTCAGGTCCCTCATCTGAGGAACCCTACTACTGGCTGATTTAAAGGACACCTCAGGAGGACCTAGGGGAGCCACACCATGGACTGCACCTGACGGGTGAGAGCTAGTTGGCACTTGTTTTGTTTAGTTTGTATTGCCCCCTGTTTGACTCCCCCCCCATTCTGCAGAAAATTCCCATTTGCGCCTAAGTGTGCCTATTCCCCCCCCCTCTCAGGTTATTTGGGAGCCCCCTTTGCAAAGAGGGTTCTCTATTTACTGCTATTTTATATTATCCATGTGGATTACACGTTACCTGTTTGGATTACAAAATTACCTCACGTGGATTACAATTGAATTTTGGACTGTGTTCCAGTGTTTTATTATGCCAAGGAGCCACGAGGAGAGACTCAAATGTACACTCACCGGCCACTTTATTAGGTACACCTGTCCAACTGCTCGCACTTTTTTCAGCCAATTGGCGGCAACTCAGTGTTAGGCATGTAGACATGGTCAAGAAATCTCCCAGTTGCATCAGTATGGGGAAGAAAGGTGATTTGATGTTTGAACGTGGCATGGTTGTTGGTGCCAGAAGGGCTGGTCTGAGTATTTCAGAAACTGCTGATCTACTGGGATTTTCACGCACAACCATCTCTAGGGTTTACAGAGAATGGTCCGAAAAAGAAAAAACATCCAGTGAGCGGCAGTTCTGTGGGCGGAAATGCCTTGTTGATGCCAGAGGTCAGAGGAGAATGGGCAGACTGGTTCGAGCTGATAGAAAGGCAACAGTGACTCAAATTGCCACCCGTTACAACCAAGGTAGCAGAAGAGCATCTCTGAACGCACAGCACGTCGAACTTTGAGGCAGATGGGCTACAGCAGCAGAAGACCACACCGGGTGCCACTCCTTTCAGCTAAGAACAGGAAACTGAGGCTACAATTTGCACAAGCTCATCGAAATTGGACAGTAGAAGATTGGAAAAACGTTGCTGGTCTGATGAGTCTCGATTCTGCTGCGACATTCGGTATGGTAGGGGTCAAATTTGGCGTCAACAACATGAAAGCATGGATCCATCCTGCCTGTATCAACGGTTCAAGCTGGTGTCATGGTGTGGGGAATATTTCTTGGCACTCTTTGGGCCCCTTGGTACCACTGAGGCATCGTTGCAACGCACACAGCTACCTGAGTATTGTTGCTGACCATGGTCCATCCCTTTATGACCACAATGTACCCAACATCTGATGGCTACTTTCAGCAGGATAATGCGCCATGTCATAAAGCTGGAATCATCTCAGACTGGTTTCTTGAACATGACAATGAGTTCACTGTACTCAAATGGCCTCCACAGTCACCAGATCTCAATCCAATAGAGCATCTTTGGGATGTGGTGGAACGGGAGATTCGCATCATGGATGTGCAGCCGACAAATCTGCGGCAACTGTTATGCCATCATGTCAATATGGACCAAAATCTCTGAGGAATGCTTCCAGCACCTTGTTGAATCTATGCCACGAAGAATTGAGGCAGTTCTGAAGGCAAAAGATGGTCCAACCCGTTACTAGCATGGTGTACCTAATAAAGTGGCCGGTGAGTGTATATCTGAGCCTTTTATGCTTGTAAATGTGAAATTGCACTAAAATGTTTGCATAATTGTCTTTGCTGTATTTTAGCAATAATGTTTTTACAGGTTCAGCAACGTTCAAGCACTTTAGCCCATTGTGTGTATTCTTTTTCAGGTACTGCAATGTGTCCTATTATGCACTTATTGTACGGTGTTTTTTAGTAAATTATGCACGTAGCCGGATAGCTAGCACCTTACTTTTGTACCTCATTTGGACCGCCTGTAAAGACTGTACGTCGTAGCCTAGCCTCATGCATATGACGCAATTGCGAGTCAATAGTATGCTAGGGATTCGTAAGCACTTTGTACGCTAATGCTTACGTTTTGCGTACTTTTAACAACACTGACTGTATGTTTGTAATTTGTGTAGGAATGTTTGAAAACAACGATTATTTTTGAACGCAAATTCGACTGAATAAATTCGTATTAAGAACGAATCTTGTCAAAAATTCAGCGATTATTCGCTGAAGCGAATTTTGGATGATTCGCTCATCTCTAGTCCCCACTTTGTCCCCACTGCTCAAGAGGCTTCCTCTCCCTCTTCATTGACAGGGCCGGACATCTCGCCGAGCCATGTCTACCCGGAAATGTAGTTGCATGTACACAGTCGCAGCACTTTTACTCTGAGCTACGGCACAGGCATGATATTGGCAGGCTGCTTTGCCTCTTTGGGATGACCAACCAAAACTCCTGCAAAATGATCTTGTGGAGCAGTGGTCTTCACAGATCATAAGGGGATTAAAAATATGAAAAATCTAGTCTAAATCACACATGGTCTTTTCAGAGAGGTGGCCCTTCTAAGAGGTTGTCTTTGCATTTATGCATTGACATGTGGTTACGTGTTTAGAATTCTTGATTATGAATGCCTGTTGGCAAGTGCTCTTTAAGGTCCTTTTATACTGGTTGAGAATCAGGACAGTTATCGGGAATCACAATTTATAGGAACAAAAGGGGAAGAACAATCATTCGAGAACATATAGGATAGTTGATAGGATAGATTATTGCTCACTTTAGCTCAAAGAACAGGTAGTTATCGGTAATGTTTGCTTCTTTTCTGATTCTCTAAGCATCTGCCTATGTAAAATGGCTTTTATGCCTTTGCTGTATTTTGCTGTTCTCTGGTCATTGTCTGTTTCTTTTATTTTATGATCAACTTCTGTTCTCTCATCACCTATGTAGACTATTAGAACACATTAGAACACGACTTATTTACACAGCCTAATTTTAACAAAATGATTTTGCAAAAAATCACACCATTAATGGGTTAAATCAACACTTGGCTCTTTGTGTTGTAAGAATTTATTTTACATGACCGATAGTAATTTATAGGTAAGTACACATTGTTCCTTCTGCCACTTTTCTTAATTTAATATGTATTGTGGGCCATGAGAAACAAGCAATTTCCCATATGACAGAGCTCAATCAATACTCAGTCTGATATAGATGCATTTATTATAAAGCTATGCTTGTTGAATTTATCAACTTATCAATCTGTTTAATATATTTCCCATTTTTATCTCCACTTAGATCGCTTATGTCACGAGAGTCCCTTGCATCTACAACTTTAAGCCTAACAGAAAGTCATTCTACAATGAGTGTTAAACAGGAATGGACCCATGGATATAGAATTCATGCTTCTAACCATGGATCGCAAAACAGTAGTGAACCTGGAGATCTACTAAGCATCCCCCCAGGAACTTCTATGTCCAATAACAGTGTCTCAAATTCATTGCCCTCGTATTTGTTTGGCATAGAGAATAACTCTTCTCCTTACCCTAGTCCTAGACCATTTTCTCCAAGATCACATTCAGCACGGTCAAAAAAAAGAGCTCTTTCCTTGTCTCCTCTATCTGATGGTATAGGAATTGACTTTAATACTATTATTCGCACTTCCCCAACCTCATTAGTTGCCTATATAAATGGGTCACGAGCTTCTCCAGCAACCATCTCACCTCAACCAGAAGTTTATGGCCATTTTTTGGGAGTCAGAGGTAGCTGCATTCCTCCAACATGTGCTGGATCAAACTCCCAGAAAAGTCTTCTAGCTATCAATAATAATGTGTCAATTCCAGAGAATGTGACTGAATATCAGCGCATGCAGCAACTCGAACAAAACGGTTTGCAAGCTGATGCAATGAACAATATGGTAGTTCGACACAATCTTGGACTAAATGACAGACAAACTATTGGGGTCTTAAAAAGTGAAAGGCTGGATGATTTTCCAGGTGGAACAATTGACATAACTTCACAGTCTTCCCTTCCTCTCACAGCAGCTCCTGCCCATCAAGGTCCACCACCACCTTACCATGCCCATCAACACATGCATCAACATGAACTTTTAAACCAGTCCCACCAGCTCTCACTCCCACCTCCAGGACAGATTCCTTTACTTGAAGAAGAAGGAGAAATAGATGATTTCAATGGTAAGCATTGTTGCAGGTGGATTGACTGCAGTGCTTTATATGATCAGCAGGAAGAACTTGTACGGCACATTGAAAAGGTTCATATAGATCAGAGGAAGGGGGAGGACTTTGCTTGCTTTTGGGCAGGATGTCCCCGAAGATATAAGCCATTCAATGCTCGTTATAAACTTCTCATTCACATGCGGGTCCACTCTGGAGAGAAACCAAACAAATGCACGGTAAGTTTGCCATCATAATTATATTTCATATCTATGCTTGCGTCTTAGCTTGTAATCCTGTATATATAGATTAAAGACAAAAGCATTATAGTGTGTTCAAGTCGTATAAAATGGCAGTGATTACCTCAGTTTTGAAGCTATTTACCAAACGCTATGTTATATAGCTGTTTTTGCTGATGTAGCTAAATCCAATCAATGACATGATTTCCTTTGCTGACAACTTTGTTTATGCTGCCATTACATTAATGACAGGCCTACATTGAAGGGTTGTCTAGGGATAGGAAAAATACTTTTTTTTTCAGAAACAGTGCCATGCTTGTCCATGGGTTATGTCTGCTTATTGCAGTACTGTGCATTTTGATGAGCCTGTTTTCTAATGCTGGACAACCTCTTTAAGAACAACACGTGTGTTGAAAAGTAATCATAAGTGAGATAATGTCTAAACTGTTTTGCTACATGGACCGTTTTTCGTACATTATATTTAGTGTGTGAGTGTATAAAAGTGGCAGTTATGTGGAAACGCAGCAAAACAAATGGTCAATATTCCATATACATTGTAGGAAAAAATCTAATTTGTAAAGATAATTTAGTCATGCAAATTTAATTTGGTTATATTACAAGAATACCTACTTTAAAAGGAATGTGTCAACTTTTTTTTCTGTTTTTATTTTATGATTGATGATTTTTATACAGGGTGGCCTACAAAAAAGTAGCCCACCTTCAGTATCTCCAATAAAACTGCCTAATAGTAGATCTGTCTTATTTTTCCATAACAACCAATCAGAGCTTAGTTTTCATTTTTTTCAGAGCACTGTAGGAACCAAAAGCTGAGCTCTGATTGGTTGCTATGTGCTACTAAGACTGATTTATAATTGAGTTTGATAAAACTGGCCTATTGTGTCAGAAAGATGGTGTTCTCCCTGTAACAGCGAATAGGGATTGTGGAAGCAAGGGGTTATGGCCACCACATTTCCCAGACTTGTCCACATGTGATTTTTATACGTAGGGAAATATAAAACAGAAATTGTCCGCTAACAATCCACATCCCCTGGATTAACTCAAGGAAAACATCACAAACACCATCTGCAGCATCACAAGAAGTATCGGCCAACATAATCCACCTGCCCAAAGATGCATAGATGTTTTGTGACTTGTGGGTATTTAAAAAAAATCCATTTGCTTGTGGGCCACCCTGTACTATTAACTGAGCATTATTATGGGGGCTGTCATCTTGCCTGAGCTGTTAACAGCATTTAGAGATTTGCTTTACAGTAGCCACCGTGGGCCATAGACACAGTAGGCTGGAGAGGATCTCATTGGCTATGGGACAGTTTTCTAGGCATGCTCTGTGTCATGTGCAGAGGTCAAGAGGGAGTATAGTAGGCAATATCTGCCATTCTAATCCTGTCTGTGCCCCCCCCAGTGTCTAGGTGTCTAGGGTAGTTATGTAAATAATAACTGCCATTCATATAATTTTGAAGATGGTGCTTTTCTTCTTAAAACAGTCTACACCTACACACCCAGATACTCATCACTTTTTTGATGTTCTGTATCTGTGTCTGTGCAGATCACTTTCAGCACAGGTGCAGGACAAGAAGAACAGCACAATATTGGAAACTATATGGATTGTTTACACTGCTACCTTGGACACCGATGGGGGGCACCTCCATGGGAGCTAAGGTAACTCTGGCTGCTAATACCATCACATGCTAGTCTATGTGCAGCGAGTAGTACTGATGATATGTTGTGTCACGGGGTCCTAACTCAGGCCATTGCTCCCTGGGTATAAGTGCAGTGAAATTATAGTACTGAAGAATAAAGCCAGAGTTAAATGTAACAAAGTCTCTTTGACTAACTGCAAAGTAAAACTTCAAGTCTTGAATTGCAATTCTTCTCTGGCACCAGCTGAAAAGGTATGTTGATTGGTTGGATGGCTACAATTCTGTACTTAGGTGATACTGGCCTAGTAGTTGTTTGGTAATGGCTGTAGTCCCTCACCTTATATCAGTGACTGTGAATGCAGATGTAGCAGTTCACTGTATGGAACCTCAAGGCTTCACTTGAGTCTGTCCTTAGCTGTCATTCTGGCAGGAGAAGAATATCCGAATTCTGAACTTCCTTCAGAGGGGTAAAAGGTATTGTTCTCTACGAGCTACTTCCCAACTTCCCCTCTATCAGACCAGGACCTTGCTCGTCTCCTCTCCTCCTAGCACTGACTTACTACATTGAAACTCCCCCTCCTGGCAGGAAGTCAGACCAGACCATCCCTTACAAGAGCGGGGGGAACAGGGTGGTTTGCAAAGTGGAAAACCCCTTTAAAAGACCTATGTTGTCCCAAAAGCTTGCTATTTAACATAATTTTATAATTTCTTTCATTTCAACTGAAGTTCTATAGATCTGTTAAGTGCCTGCTGATATTTACTAGATAGGATAATTAAACCCCCAGAGTGCCAGCTGAAGGGTTTTTTGAGGTGTTATATCCAGAACATGGGCCCCCATGCAAAATCTTTAACAAGGCCCTCCTTCTATCATACTTTACATATAGTACTGACCTCCTCATAAGGTGCCACTTGAGTCCCCTCATACTGCTGGTCCTAGGTAACTGCACCCTTTACAGTATCTATATTTACGCCCCTTAAAATACCCCATCCTTTAATTAAGTATGCTTCTGATCTGGTTTTTAGGTGTTAAAATATTTCATAAATATTCCTTGAAATGTTGTTAAAGAGGCTCTGTCACCCTGTTCTAACCTGAAGCAGAGTATAAAGCAGTGGTTGAGGAGAAATCCTTACTTTAAAAATTATGCTAATGAGCCTTCGGAGCACCGGGGGGCGGGCTCTTTCCTTCCGAGCACTGGTTCTTCACCGCCCTCCCGGCTTCGAGGCTCGCCTTCCTGCCTAAGTGCACGCCCCTTCGTTGAGTGATTGACAGCGCTAGACCTTTAGGTCTAGCGCTGAAATCCCACGCCTGCGCATTGTAATCGTGCCCGGCGCGTGCGCAAATGAATGGAAGCGCTTGCAGTGTTCAGCACTGCAAGCGCTATTGCGCATGCGCCGGGCACGATTACAGTGCGTAGGCGTGGGATTTCAATCACTCAACGAAGGGGCGTGCACTTAGGCAGGGGGCCGAGCTTCGGAGCCGGGAGGGCGGTGAAGAACCAGTGCTCGGAAGGAAAGAGCCCACCCCCCGGTCAGAACAGGGTGACAGAGCCTCTTTAAATATTTTAATATTGCTTGTACGGAAAATGGGAATAATGTTTATTTTCATGAAGTATTTGAATCTGATTCTAAATGAGTTAGAGGCTAAGGGCATCTTTGATGACATTAGCACACAGCATCTTTTGGCTTCCATGACTAAATCAAGATGAAATGTCTGTTGGTTCTACTTATTTGGCTATGTATGTACACCAGTGTTTAGATAAGTGGTGAACCCTGGTGTAGATTTAAAGCCTTATACAAATGCCCCATGAATTGTTCTCTGATTAAGACCAGAAATGCACGTCTGCTTTCAATAATAACTGTCGAATCTTCAAAAAATTTGTAGTTGCTGCTGACATTTCTTTTAGAAAACTATAGGTAGATCAAAAATATTACATTTTGCCTTTCATCTCATCTACTTGGAATGATTGAATAAATAAAGTTCCCTTTAATATCATTCTTGTCCGTCAGGAGTGAAAACTATGCTGCTTTAACATCTGGTAAGTATCAAATGCATCACAGGTCCTAATCTCATGAGACACTAGGGCCTATGAATCGGTGAAAACACATGACAAAACCAGAGACAGGACAAAGTCTAAAGAAAACCGTGTGATTGACAGGCATACTAGAAATGGGAAGACAGCCTAAAAGCTCAGAAATCCTCTCCAGATGTGACTGAGATGGCCCTGGAGAAGGATAGCTGCCAAAATCCAAAGTCAGAAATTTCATTTAGTAAACCTGGTACTATTCTGAAATCACTGCCCATGATGCAAGCATTGAAAATGTAAAGGATATCACCGCTGTGACTTATAAATTCTTCTTTTCAACCACAATATTAAATATTTTTTTAAAGCGTTGAAGAAAAAAAGATTATATCAATAAAGACATTTTACGAATCCAATAACCCGTACATTACCCCCCCCCCATTCCCCACTGGATGAAAAAAGCATATAATAATAATTTTTACTATTGACATTAAGCTCCATCCCTCCCCTTCATGTTACAGTATATCAGGGAACAAAGGAAATTTGGTCATGTTATGTCAAGGTGAAGAAGAAAAAACAAATTGAGGTCCTACAGACCAAAATGTATTAGTCCTATAAAAGTTAGGATTGATGTGCTCCTGAGCAGCTAGCCATCCAATTTCATTTCTTTTCAAGGAACACTCCAGAAAAAACTGATACATAGTGTCATGTCTGATACAGGGTCTGAGTGAGAGGAGCACGATGCTGAGATTCTTAGGAATCTATCAATTTAGAATGCATCACTCATCCAGGGCCTGAAGCTCCTAAACATTCAAAATTCTCTTGGGATATAAGACTATGTCATGGTTACCTTCTCTGGTAGGTTAGAACTTTCTCCAGGACAAGGACTAACATTCCCTTCTGTCAGATTAAGAATGAATTATACAGGGTGGGCCATTTATATGGATACACCTAAATAAAATGGGAATCGCTGGCGATATTAACTTCCTGTTTGTGGCACATTAGTATATGGGAGGGGGAAAACTTTTCAAGATGGGTGGTGACCATGGTGGCCATTTTAAAGTCAGTCATTTTGGATCCAACTTTAGTTTTTTCAATGGGAAGAGGGTCAGGTGACACATCAAACTTATTGAGAATTTCACAAGAAAAACAGTGGTGTGCTTGGTTTTAACGTAACTTTATCCTTCCATGAGTTATTTACAAGTTTCTGACCACTTATAAAATGTGTTCAAAGTGCTGCCCATTGTGTTGGATTGTCAATGCAACCCTCTTCTCCCACTCTTCACACACTGATAGCAACACCGCAGAAGAAATGCTAGCACAGGCTTCCAGTATCCATAGTTTCAGGTGCTGCACATCTCGTATCTTCACAGCATAGACAATTGCCTTCAGATGACCCCAAAGATAAACGTCTAAGGGGGTCAGATCGGGAGACCTTGGGGGCTATTCAACTTGTCCACAACGACCAATCCACTTTCCAGGAAACTATTCATCTAGGAATGCTCGGACCTGACACCCATAATGTGGTGGTGAACCATCTTGCTGGAAAAACTCAGGGAACGTGCCAGCTTCAGTGCATAAAGAGGGAAACACATCATCATGTAGCAGTTGAATGGCCCCCAAGGTCTCCCGATCTGACCCCCTTAGACTTTTATCTTTGGGGTCATCTGAAGGCAATTGTCTATGCTGTGAAGATACGAGATCCCATCTCCCTCTGGGAGACCCTCTTCCCATTGAAAAAACTAAAGTTGGATCCAAAATGGCCAACTTCAAAATGGCCGCCATGGTCACCACCCATCTTGAAAAGTTTCCCCCCTCCCATATACTAATGTGCCACAAACAGGAAGTTAATATCACCAACCATTTCCATTTTATTTAGGTGTATCCATATAAATGGCCCACCCTGTATATATATATATATATATATATATATATATATATAAAAGGAAAAGCTGGAGCCGCACCCACTACATGTGTAGCAAGTAAGGAGTGCCAGCAGTTAAATGTGACCAGCATCCAACAATATAAAAAAGAATAAAACCGCAGCACATCCAAAATGTGAATGAAGTGATGTCCTTTATTCACCCATGCGACGTTTCAGTCCGCTTACTGGGACCGTTCTCAAGCGCTTGAGAACGGTCCCAGTAAGCGGACCGAAACGTTGCATGGGTGAATAAAGGACATCACTTCATTCACATTTTGGATGTGCTGCGGTTTTATTCTTTTTTATATATACATATATATATATATATACAGTACAGACCAAAAGTTTGGACACACCTTCTCATTCAAAGAGTTTTCTGTATTTTCATGACTATGAAAATTGTAGATTCACACTGAAGGCATCAAAACTATGAATTAACACATGTGGAATTATATACTATATAAGCAAAAGGTGGCTATATAATGTATCTTAAAGAACCCTGGGGGCGAGCTACAAGCAACATGTTGTAGAGGAGGAGGAGCTGAGCAGATGGGTATATAGATTTGTGGGAAAAGATTCAGTATTACATGTAACTTACCAATTGAAATGTCTTCTCATTCTGGACTTAGAAATCAGGAGGATATTACTATCAGTGACTGACAGCTCTGTTTGTTGTTACTCATACAAGGAAGACCACTCAAGGTACTCCTAATACCAGAATGAGCAGACATTTCAATCAATAAGTTACACATAGCACATAGACGATCCGTGTGCTTTTCGTATCCATATGTCCGTTCCACAAGGAGATAGAACATGTCCTATACTTGGCTTCAAAATGCAGAAGTCAATGGGTTCACAAAGAATGCAGATACAACACAGATGGTATCCATAATCTGCAATTAGCTGACCGAAAAAAAAAACATCCGGTCGTGTGCATGAGGGTTCTGTTATACAAATCTAAAGTTTACATCAATCCGCTCAGTTCCTTCTGCTCAATACCATGATGCAGGTAGATTGGACTATATTTTCATGCTGACAAGTTCACTTTAAGCCGTTTTGTCACTAAAATAACTGGTTCCACATCATGGAAATTTGTGACAATGTGCCAACATAAGTAAATGAGAAACATATTCTTCAGATTTTTGACATAGAGCATTGTTACAATATATTTTTTTTAAAAAAAGCATTGTGATTGAATTATTGAAACTGTGAAAGCTATATTCAGAGCACTATCTATCACAATTAGCCGTGACTAGACAATGTCAGTGTAAAAGATTGAAACAAGCTAATTAAAATACTAGAAAAAAAAGGATTGTCAGTGTAGAGAAAAGTTTATAAACTTTTTTTTTTTTCAAAATACTAAGAATTTCCTTTTATAGGTCTGTTTTGTGGGCCATAATATTTTAATATTCCCCATCTGTTCGTAAATAAGTACACTGAATAAAACAATTGTTTTAACAGTTTTCTTCTCATTGGATGCCTTCCTTAGGGCATGTCTTGGCAGGAGCTCAAGGAACAAATGACAGCTTGGGCAGTTTGAGTACATTTCCATAAATGTATTCAAACCTAATGAAATTGCCTGGCTCTATTTTAATATATTCATTAGTGTTGTAAACTTTCAACACTACCCCATAGGATGGTGAAGAGTAAACATGTTGCAAGCGCCCAGCCATAGTTCAAGGCCCAAGGGTGTAACTTATGGCCAAATGTTCCTGGTAACGTCTAACCGTTTCATTGAGTGTGCAGCTATGCAAACAGACTTATCAGAGACACAAAAAAATCATTGATTTCAATTAGGAATCGTCACCTTATTGCAAGACAAGGCTCCTTTGTTCTGTAAGAAGCTTGCTTTGCCCAGCCACTTACATGCAACGATTTCTTTACAGTGGCTTTAGGTATTTGGTGGGACAAGATTTCAGCGTTGTGACCTGATAGCTCTTTTCAAGCGATTGAGCCGCACTTGTTGGAACTTGTTTGACATGTTTGTTCAATAGCAATTATGAACAAAAGTGGTTACATGGTGTAACAATGAGTTCTTCACCATCTGTTTGTAAAAGACTTAGGTATGAACCAAGCTATTGAATGTCCCCGTGATTTGTACACTGAGGTGTTTATCAGTATTATCTATGGTGACTCTTTTCCATGTCTGTATTACACGCACTAAGCTTGAGTTGGCAAGGACTTACGGTTCTTTTATTGTCTGGGTCACCATGATCTACTTACATTGTGTGAGCTCACAAAATCAGGTGCTAATTAGGAGGCGTATTTTTGCTATGGTTTACATAAGATTGCCTACCATAGCTTTTCATTCCTGTTGAATGGTATTGTGACACACGAATTAACTAGTATAGTACCGAGCTATTAAAGAACATCCTTGTTGTATATGTTTACACAAAATTCAGAGTCACGCTTTACTTTTCAATGACATCTTTGAGCGCGTGGATGGGATATTCACGTACAGGGTTGTCAGAGCATTGGCCCAGATTATGCTCTCCTCTTATGTTTAGGGATTGGCCACTTTCTGGCCACTTGTGACCAGTGTGTATGTAAGAGAAATAAATGTCACTTACTAAAATAGCGTTTGTTGATATCAGGTGCCCTTTGGTATATTTTATAACACATGCCCCCTTGTTAGGCAAATCTGTACTGTACTGTCTGCATAAAGTTCCTGTCCATAAGATGGTTGCTGATGGAAGTTCATAGGTACGTTTTTCCCTAAACTTACCTCTGATCATCGGGACCTATTCTGGATGCCCGAGGCAGAAGGTACCACACAAGGTACTCCAAATATGCTTCCCAGCGTTGTGTCTGGCGTGCACAACCTGATCTGGTGAGTTGCGATCCCGACAATTAGGGGCACTCTTGAAAAACATTTCACACACAGGGGGCACGGTCCTTCCCTATTCTCTTCTGATGGAAGTTCATGAGACCTCCATCACTCAGCCTCCTACATTCAAAGACACTACATCTTCACTGAATATTCAACAGTGAAGTGCAGATGGCAGGTGCTTGTGTTTGGAGGAGACATCACAAATAGGTGATCACATGACCACATGTCTGGTCACATGATCCTCCATAAGCAGCCATTTTATGGGCAAGATCTCTCTGTGGACCACCAAAAAGACTTGGCCAAAAAGCAGACATATACTATGAAATACAGAAAATGGCACAGAATTTCAACAAAGACTATATTACTAAGTGTCATATAGTCATGACATTGGTCATCAGTAAACAGAAAGTGGCCAACCCTTTGCATTATTTGTCCACACTTATCCAAAACAAATATACAATAGGAATGACAGATGAAAAAATAAAATACAAAAAATTATGGTCTAAAGCCCAAAATTAAGTGATCCTATAAGGGTAAAAATTAAAATGTCATTTTGTTTTCATTGATTCTAGGGAATGGAGGGATGATAGGCTTGTGAGCAGCTAACCATCCAACTTGGAAGTCAAAGGAGACCAAAGATAGAACTCATGCATTGCCCCCTCAGGACCTACAGTGTAACCTTTTTTTTCTGGAGGCTTTCATTAACATTCATAATCCTATCATCAAATTTCATAGGATAAGGCTGTATCATGGCTACCTTCCCTGGTTGGCTAGAACCTTCTCTTGCTGTTTTCTATGACAACTTTAAGTTGTGTGGAAGGGATGTTTAGAACAATGTTACTGTGTAACTTTTCTACAGTAATTAAAGGGGCTGTGCAGTGCAAAGATATTGATGAACTATCCTTAAGATCAGGTCATCAATTTATTTACACCATTTATTAGCTGTTTGAGGAGGTAGCAGTGCTTATTCGAGCGTTCCGCTTTAAAATTACCTGCGTGTTGTCTCGCTTGTACGTGAATGGGGCGAACAGTTGTAATTACACTGTGACGCTGCTCCAAGGAGACGGCGTACAGGTAGTTTTGAAGCAGAAGCAGCACTTGCATAAGCCCCGCTAAGGGCCCGTTCACACGACTGTATGAACAGGTCTTCATCTATTCCGCATGATAGATGCGGCCCTGTTCACTTCAATGGCCGGCATGGGATCTTGCCGAGCCACGCTCCGTGCTGTGGCTCCGAAAGAAAAAATAGAACATGTCCTATTCTTGTCCGCAATAGTGGACAAGAATAGGCATTTTGAACCGGATGCCGGGCCCTGTGTTCCTGAAATTGCGGAACACACACCGGTCGGCATCCGTGGTATTGCGTATATGCAAATCAGCAATAGCACGTATTTTTGCAGATCGGCAATAGCACGGACGTCTGAACGGCCGCTAACTCTTCACATAACAAATATATCTCTATAGTTTTAATGAGTGAGCAGCACATGTGCTGAGGTTGTGCGCTAATATGTGATTATGTCTACCTGCCAACTTTATTCAGTATATCACAATAGATAATGTTTTACAAATTACTTTGAACCCTGAAGCAAAAATGTGACTTATGACAAAGAAGGTATGCATAGTAATGGGAAGTAAAATACCTGAAATTCCATGGTTGTTATGATCTTTTTTATATTTTGTTGCATTCACTTGAATTTACTGTTTTTCAGTTTGTAGAAACTGCTTCCATATTAGTCCACCATATACCTATAAAATATTATGTGGAAACGTATCATTTGGTAGTCACTTTGGTTTAATGCATTACAGCGAGATACAGGTCTGTGTACATTGTCATCTATATGCCCATGGCCTGGCAGTACAGAGGTTCACGTGCAACCAACATGCGACATCTCAGTGCATTTTTGATACCTTGGCTCGGGGATTGTCTCAGAAAGTTTGAGAAAATGGTGTGTCCATTTATATGAACCAAGGTTTCCAAAAATATATACAGCATGGACCCACATTCCCTTTTCTCCAGCCTGCTTGCACCTGCTGCTAAATTCATGTAACCAGGCTCAGACTGGCCCACAGAGATACAGTTGAATCCCCTGGTGGGCCCCTGAGCAAGGTAGGCCCCTAGTGTCCTACTCCCTGCACAAATGGCACATAACATGGTAGACTTCCTGCACTACATACATATATTCAATATACAGCACCTCAACCAGTCTATGTTCATGTAATAACTTGATAGATTATTAAAGAAATTCCTAAGTTTATTATTATAGACATGACCAGAGCTGAGATGACTTCTAGGTATAGTGGAAAACCATCAGTGTCCTCTTCTCCCCAGGACCTACCTTCTCAAAGATGCTGAAGGGACCCCTATATTCAATCATCTGGTAGCATCTTGCTGCTGTGTGAGCAGGTAATATTTGAATGTATCCGGATGGTGGGCCCCCAAAATACATTTTACTGGTGGGCCCTAGTGAATTACATCACTGTATGTTACGATGCATAATCTTCATGGATTTGTACAGACCAGCAGCCAAATCTAGTAGAATCAGCACTGTCCACCAAACCCTCTCCCTGCATAGACTGCTTTTCTGACTTTGTGTTGTTTAATCTTAGGCCAGGTTTGCATGTTGTTGTTGTGTTGCTTTTTAGAAACACATTGTAAAAGATGCATTTCTGTACATATAAGACTTTAATTTAACGAGGGGGAGGGGGTGTAAAGGAAAACTTTCTTAGTTGCCCGTAGCAACCAATCAGGTTCCACCTTTCATTTTCCTAAGGAGCTCTGAAAAATGCAAGTTGAATTCTGATTGGTTGTTATGGGCTATGAAATCAGTCAATGAATTCAGGTGCCAGTCTGAGAACTGCTCTAATCGTTGTCACAGGGCCCGTGTGCCAATGACTTGCAACATGGGAGCTGTGCATTTTAAATGTTGCTTGCTACCCTTTTAATTTAACACCAACCATTAACATTTATTGCCCCCTTCATCTTCTCTTATATGCGACTGATGCAGGTTTTTACAAGTGCCAAAGAGGACCCCCAAGAGACATTTATGTCTGTAGACTGCATACACCTTTAAGGTACCTCTATAGCAGGTGTATTTCTTGGCTTTTAAATGATCGTTCCATGACCTGCAATTATTCAGTTCAGAATGTGACATGTTTATGAGACATGAAGTTATTTGCTAGTACAGTAACTCTCATTTACAGTAGATTTTTTTTTTTTGTTTTTTCACCCGTATGCAGAGTACAGTATGCTTGTTTTTCTGTGTGACTGTCTGGCCTGCAGGAATATGTTGACTTAAGCTGTTTTGAAGCATTTAGTATATTAAATAAAACCATCAAAGACTTGAATAGGAAGAATTATGATTTTTCTAGTAAAACAGAAATCCTATGATTCAAGGCGGTCCTGGATCCAAAACAAATATACATCATATATTAATCATATGCATCTCGTTTTACATGCAGTCTGTCAGCAGAATGATATAGAGCAGGAGGTGCTGAGCAGATACAGTTTTGTGAGACAATATACATTATAACTTGGATTTTATTCATTTCAATTTATATGCCTAGGAGTCGCAGTGGGCAGTCCTCTACTACCAAGAAATGAAATAAAAAAAAAAAACTGTGTATCAATCTGCTTAGCTCCTCCTGCTCTATACTGTCCTGACCACAGATGGGCTGCATGTAAGACAAGACATTTAGAACCCCTTTCAGATTGCTTTCCTGAATATGTAGGACATAATGTCCTTGTCTGATGAGGTTGTCATTTATAATAGTGGTCCAATATGCCTTCTAACATACACCTCAGGTGCAGACTATATCAACACACATAACAGATTTGGCGCAGAAATTTCTTTCTGTCCAAGTCATCACAATGGGATGAACAATCTGTACAAACAACCCTATTCAGATGTACACTATGGAATGGATTTTTCTACAATTATCTGTTGTGTTTGAACATGCCGCAGTACAGATTCCTATACCCCACTGATTGATAGGAATAGTTGGGGGCACAGTAATATACAGTATAGCGCACACTGAAGCTGTGAAAAAACACTCATTTTAAATAGAGGCAGAACCTACTTGAGGGTAGTGTCACACACAGCTTTTTCTGAGATTTCAAGCTAAAGCCCAAAGTATATCCAGCAGGAATGAGAAGTCCTTTCTTGAAAATTTAAATTTATTTTTAAACCAAAATTGGAACAGAGAAATATTCATATCCATTCAATTTGGAAAGTATTGTCTATAATACATAAGATATAAATATCCTTGTAGACCTTTATTTAGCTGTTAAGTAATTTTCGTCTGGTTTTCAATCAATTACTGAAAGACCCATATAGAAGTATCTGAAAGCAATGTTACTAGAGAGCTTAGACTCATGTTTGTAGAGAATGGATAGAGAAAAAGAAAAAAAGATAACTGAAGACAGAAAAGAAATTAAAAGAAAGGAGAACATCAACGTGTCGTCATGCTAAGTGAGTCTTGTCAGATCACCATGGAAAAGTATGATATTAATCATCCATATAAGTATTTGAGTCTTCAGACTCCATGAATGCATTCCATTTCTGCCAAATCTTGGTATATTTTTGGCTGGCACCCTGAATATTCCACTTCAATTTCTCAAATTTATTTACTTGACACATGTCATTGAACCATTCTCTGATTCTGGGGGGGTCACTTTGTAGCCAGTACCTGGGAATTATTGCTTTAAGAGCACATAGGAGAAAAGGGAATTCTGGCTTTCGCTCAAAAAATTGAATCAAAATCTGTGTGATACCACCTTAAGGGTTTATTCACACACAGTTTTTTTCCTGGTGTTTTGGGGCCAACAAAATTGTCTCCTAAAACACCTGACTTCATCAAGATTTTGTAGATTTTTTTAGATGTTTTTGGGGCCAATACAGAATGTTTTATCACCTGGCGTGTTTTAATGGTGATATCACTTTCTAGATCACATGGATTGTATGGGGAAAAAAGCATTGTTAAAAAATAGTTTCATTCTAAAAACAACATAAAAAAGCCAGCATGCAATGCACATGGGAAAACAACAAGGGGAAAAACACCAGTCCCAATGTTTTATTATGAAAAATGAAAAGAATAAAAAATATACACTTGTTATTGCTAAATATCACCATAGCAACCCAGACTATAAAAAAGAACATGTTATTTAACCTGCATAGTAAATAATAATAAAAATGGCAGAATAGCTGTTTTCTATTCAATTTTAAATTAAAAGTCACGAAAATGTCACATGAGCCACAAAATGAAATTAAAACTAAGTTGTCCAACAAAAAAAACCTACCAATAATTAAAAAAAGTGTTTTTATTGTACAAAATGCATAAAACATAACGAAAACTATATAAATTTGATATCACCGTAATCATTTTGTAAACCCCCTTATTAAATTAATACGTTATTCATTACATTTTAGGTTCTCCAATTAATGGGTCCTATAAAGACTACAACTTGTCCTGCAAAAGAACACAAGCTCACATATGGCTACGTTGATACAAAAATATTAAAGATATAAATGCTGGAAAACAAAGCAGGAAAGGCACATGGACAGTATCCATATTCTGCAGCTCCACTGTTTTCCACATAATGGATACCGTCGTGTGCATTAAGCCTAAGGAAAGTTTCAGGAGAGGTTTTTTTTTCAATTTTCATGTGACTGTTGGGGGTTAAAAAAGTAGTAGTAGATGCAATGCCATTTCAAAAATAGATAAAAGTGAAAGAGAACCTGGAATCTGGGAACGAAGTCAATGAAAACATTTTCACACAAATAATAAAAAAACTGAGTAAACATGAAGAAAACATATAAACTAAGAAGTGGCTGTCAGTCATTCAAGAATTCAAGAAATTGGTGGGGGTGGTAGTGGGAATCACAAACAGGCCGGGCATGATTTATTTGCTGAACTGCACTATTTGTTCATCACTTCCCGCCACAAACCGTAAGGCAGAAACCCAGCAAAGCTGAAATGAAGTTTCTCCAAGATCGAAACTTTCCTAGGTGTTCTCCACTCCAATGTGTCTCTGGTTCCTGACGGTAAAGAAGAAGGCAGTTTTCTGTCATCTCAGTGTATACATACATACTGTACATATATATATATATATATATATATATATATATATATATATATAACTATGGGCTGAACAACCATATAATAATCATTATTATTTTTTACTCTTGCATATTCATAAAATACGCTGTGACCTACTGCTTCAGCTAGTTTCTATTATTGCTGTACTATGCTATTATTGTGCACAGTCTATAAACCCTTGTAAGTGTCTCATCGCAGGTGCCATAGGTGGATGCTGTCAGTACAGCTCACCTATAATCCTTCTTCTTAGCACTTTTAGGGCTTTCTTATGTTTTCATGTGCTTCCAGGTCCCTGCCTCAAAAGATAGGGAATGTCCTATCTTCGGCTACATCATGCATTTCACTGACCCAGTGAAGTCAATGGGTCCACACTGCAACGCAGGGTGCTCATGGCCGGTGCCCATGTTTTGTGGATCTGTGATTTGTGATTAGCAAAATGGGCATAGCCGTCAGACGTTCAGGTGAATTCACCCATAAACATATGAGTGGATACATTATCACCCACCCAATGACACCCCCCCAGGTGCCAAATCTGGGTCAAACTGAAAATAATGACCACCTCCAGCTGAGGAGAAACTACAACCAGCATGCACACTTTCTTGACTGTTATTCAGAATTCCCACAGAAGTGAATGGAACATGCTGGAAGTTTTAGTTTCAAAATAGCTGGAGTGCCAGAGGTTGCTGACCCCTGGATTATAGGGACCAAATGACACCCTCAGATCCTTCTGAAGCATTTTCCGCATTAAATGAATGACTGATGCAAGGGTAGTGCACAAATCTGCAAACATACCCAAAGGCAGCCGGATAAAACCTGGGATCTCTACATGCAAAACCAACCACTTACCACAAAGCTATAGCATTATCACTAGTGATGATCGAGCACCCCGATGCTCGGGTGCTCTGGCCGAACACTAGGTGGTGCTCGGCCGAGCACCTGAGTATAATAGAAGTCTATGGGAGAAGACCAGGCACCCCCTGCTCTGCAGAGGGGAAGGTGTCTGGTTGATAGGGAAACGTGAGAAAATGGTGGAAACACCACTAAAATGGTTACGGAACAGCTTGGGGAGGATTTCTGGATGCATCTTGGACACCAAAGTCACTGCTATTAACGATGATGTCCGACTATTACGCCACTTTAACAGAATGACAAAAATACCCCCCCAAAACCCAAGACAACATCGATTTTAGAGGAAATATTGTTAGGAAACATATATTTACTTGTATGTAAAGCGCAAGTAGCAGCACGCCCTCACCCCTAATGTTTTACACTGTCAGATCAGCAGCAGGCACTCGCCCCGAATGTTTTACACGGTCAGCTCAGCAGCAGGCACTCGCCCCTAATGTTTTAGACTGTCAGATCAGCAGCAGACCCTCACCCCAAATGTTTTTGAATGTCAGCAGCACTGAACGTCATCTTGTAAGGATGAGGACCAGAGTGAAGCAGTAACATAGTAACATAGTTTATAAGGCCAAAAAAAGACATCTGTCCATCCAGTTCGGCCTGTTATCATGCAAGTTGATCCAGAGGAAGGCAAAAAACCACTGTGAGGTAGAAGCCAATATTCGTCACTTTAAGGCCCCATTCACACGACCGTATATTTGCGTTTCCGCATTACTGCGGACCCACAAATATACGGGGGCCACCCGGCGTGTGTTACGCAGCGCTCAGAACACACGCCGTGTGGCCCCATTGAAAATGCCTATACTTGTCCCGGCCCCATAGAGGTGAATGGGGCCGCATCTATTCCCGCAATTTTGTGGATAGATACGGCCCCATTCATACGGTCGCGTGAATGGGGCCTAAGGGAAAAAATTCCTTCCTGAAGAGGAAGAGGAAGTAGTGGACGATGAAATCACTGGCCCAACATGGGAAGGAGGCAAGCTGAGCGAGAACAGCAGTACAGAGGGGGAGGGATGCGCAGCACCGCAACAGGATGTAAGTGGCGGTGGGGTGGCAAAAGGGAGAAGGCAGGCCACACCAACAAGTGTGGACGATAAAAGAATTGTCATTTGCAACCTGTGCCATACCAAAATGAGCAGGGGCATGAACACTAGCAACCTGACCACCACCAGCATGATCTTCATGGCCGCAAAGCACCCTAATAGGTGGGCCAAATGCCTGAATCCACAATCGGTGTCTGCGGGTCACACCACTGCCTCCTCTTCCCTGTCTTACGTGCTAGCCAAGATGCAGGCCCAGATGCCTCCCCCCTGCACCTGGACCCTCGCAAGCACCATCAGCGAGCACATCCACTTCTGTGTCCCAGCGCAGCGTACAGATGTCCATACCCCAGGGCTTTGAACGAAAGCACAAATACCCAGCCACCCACCCACAGGCCATAGCACTAAATGCACACCTTTACAAATTGCTGGCGCTGAAAATGTTGCTTGTGGACACTGAGGCTTGTCGCAGTCTGATGGCGGCGGCTGTCCCTCGTTACTCAGTACCTAGCCGCCACTATTTTTGCCGGTGTGCCCTCACCGCCTTACACCAGCATGTGTCCCGAAACATAACCCATGCCCTGACCAACACAGTTACTGGGAAGGTCCACTTAACGAGTGACACATGGACAAGTGCTTCTGGCCAGGGACGCTATATTTCCCTGACGGCACACTGGGTGAATGCTGTGGAGGCTGGGAGCGAGTCGTACCCTGGGATGGCACAGATGCTACCGACACAAAGGATTGCGGGCCCTACTTCCATCAGGATTTCCGCCACCACCTACATTAGCGGCTGCAACCCCTCCTTCTCCTCCACCACTTCCATCTAGGAATTCTCATCTTGCAGCACCAGTCAGACTTCAGTCAGTAGCTGGAAGCAGTTTAGCACAGCGGTGGGGAAGCGGCAACAGGCTGTGCTGAAACTTATTTGCTTAGGTGACAAACAACACACCGCCACAATACTGTGGCAGGGTATAAGGGACCAGGTTGAGCTGTGGCTCTAGCCACTCAACCTACAACCAGGCGTGGTTGTGTCTAATAACGGCCACAACTTGGTGGCGGCTTTGGAGCTCGGCAAGCTCACACACATACTGTCACGCTCAGGTTTGGGGGGAAACCACACAGAGCGTAGGAGGTAAGGAAGATTAGGCCTGGAAACTAAGGAAAGCAGATGGACACCTCCTAAAGGAAACCATGACTCTAATCCTGATTGACTACCAGTATGAACAGGCCTCAAATGTAGGCGAGTTCATACACAGGAACCTAAACCAAACTGACCCTATAGGACCCTGGAACTAATGATAGGAATGAGTCTACCTGTTTCTTCAACAGGAAGGACGAACAGGAGTCTCCCTCAGGCCAAACAACTGCTTCAACTTAGTGGTTCAGCGGTTTCTCAAAAACTACACTTTTTTGCCTGAGCTGCTGGTGAAGGTGCACATTTCCGAAAATCACCTACAGCTTCTGCCGGTCTGGCAACGCTGCAGCAGCGCTTACACTTGCCAGCTCACTGACTGCTGTGCGACCTGAGCACGCGCTGAACTCTACCTGCTCACAATAAAGGTGGACAGCGCTGCATGTGGAAAAGGTTCTGATAAGCGGCCTAGTATCACAACTAGGAGGGAAAAGTTTTGTAAAATGGTAAAGGAGTACCTAGCTGACAATGTCAACGTCCTCAGCGATCCCTCTGTGCCTTATAATTATTGGGTGTCTAAGCTGGACACGTGGCACAAACTGGCGCTCTACGCCTTGGAGGTGCTAGCCTGCCCTGCCGCCAGCGTTTTGTCGGAGCAGTTATTTAGTGCCGCTGGGGGCATAATAACTGATAAGCGCATCCGCCTGTCAACTGAAAATGCTGACGCTAATCAAAATGAACAAGGCCTGGCTTGCCCCTGACTTCGCTACCCCACCAGAGGAAAGTGGCTGAACATAAAGGAACTTTAAATGTGGCTTTTAAGGTGTATTGAATACACTGTATTTCCATGAACCCCTTCCTCTTCTCGTCCTCTTCCTCCTCTTCCTCCATCATATCAAACTGCTTATTAGGCTGCCTTGCCTTTAAATATTTAAGAGGTTCACCAGCAGGCCCTCACTCCTAATTTTTTAACCTAAAAAATTAACCTCACTCTGGTCCTCCTCCTGACATGTTGACTTAACAAGAACCTGTCTTGCGCCACCCTCCAAACTGAGACATGAAGCTAGGAGTTTTGGATGACTTTGTTTCTTGTGCTCTGCCAGCAGACACTGTTTCACCACGCCCACGGTGCACCATCAGCAGCACGCCCACTTCCCTGTCCCTTACTGCTCGCCTTGCGCATACTAAATGGTATATATGCAAGTTTGTCAAAAGTACAGTTGCGCAGATTTTTTTTAGTGTATGAGCAGAAAAATTTCACTGAAAGAGCAAACGTTATGCAGCAGACGCAGCGCAGGTAATGTCACATACCTGTGCTGCATGTGCAGTATAACCTTTCTGTATCCTAAATACCTGACAGCCAGTGTATTTTTTTTCTGCCGTTATTCATATAATGTATAACGTTTGCGCAATCAGGCACAGATAGTGTAGGGATAGGATTTGGCTAGGCAGGGCTAGTTGTTCTGTTGAAAAGACCCCAAAGTCCTTTTAAGGACTTTTGTTATATCTCAATTAAATAAAGATGAAAATATACCTGATACCTCACGTCACAAAAATGAATACAAAAAATTCCATAAGTGTGTCACGTGTTGCCTATTACTGATAAAAGCTACCTTTATTAATATTCCGTAGAAGGGTAAACATTGTGCAAATGATCTAAAAATACCTCTGTAAAGGGCAAATTTGATGGATAAAGGTACTGATATTAGTCAGAGCGATAAATACAAGGGACAGATTAAAGCTATCCCTGTTATGCCCTGAGAATTAACTCAGCCCAGGGGTCTCCCAATGGTAGGGATCCCCTAGTCAAGCGAATACAATCATTCTGTAGGGAGCAGATGCATAAAAGAAACTCATAAAAATGGTACTTAGCCCCAGATGCGCATAGCGATAGTCGCACAGATAGAGCTCATCAATGATACCAGGTAAAGAGCAAGGGGCCAGACCCAAAGCGTCTGCATTGGTGGCGCCTTCAATAGCTGCAGAAAAAAATACACCGGATTTCTGTTATTTGGGATACACAAATGTTAGACAGCAGACGCTGAAAAGGTGGTGTTAAGCTCAGGCAACCTTGCACAATTTTTAACCCACCACAAAAATAATATATTGCAGCCAGATATAACAATGGACTTTTGTGTCTTTTGAACAGAACAACTAGCTCTGCCTAGCCAAATCATATCCCTACACTATATGTGCCTCCTTGTGCAAATGATATACAGCAGACGCAAAAGAGGTACTGTGGCCTTAATTAACGGCAGACAAAATACCAAGGGATGTCAGGTATATAGACTTTTGAAAGGTTCTAATACACACGCTGTGCACATAGTGGTAGTGTCAGGCACACTTGCGTTCTTTTTGCCCCAAAAGAAAAAAAATGCAGCCAGATTTAACAATGGACTTTTGTGTCTTTTGAACAGAACTACTAGCCCTACCTAGCCAAATCCTATCCCTACACTATAAGTCCCTCCTTGCGCAAGTTATACTGCAGACGCAAATGAGGAACTGTGGCCTAAATTAACAGTAGAAAAAATACAAATGGATGTCAGGTATATAGAGTTTTGAAAGGTTCCAATACACAAGCTGTGCACATAAACACCGAACTGACCCTATAGGACCCTGGAACTAATGACAGGAATGAGTCTACCTGTTCCTCCAAAAGAAAGGACGAACAGGAGTCTCCCTTCAGCCTAATAACAAAACAAACAGAAGTGAAAAGGAAACTTATCTTTCAATGAAGAAATGGAGGCTCCAGGATCTCAGCTGAAAACCAAACTGCTGCTCACCACAACAACAACTGAAACCGCAATAAACCGCAAGGAATAGTGGGAGAAGAAGCAATAAATAGGGTAGGGACAATTACCACAACAGGAACACCTGAGGGAAAAGGGTGTGGTAAATACCAACAACAAAAAGGGAAAACATGTCAGATTATACCACGTGTTGCCAATCTGACAGACCTCCTGTTATCTGTCATAGGAATGTCCGTGACAATAAGTCCCTCCTTGCGCAAGTTATACTTCAGACGCAAATGAGGAACTGCGGCCTAAATTAA
This sequence comes from Rhinella marina, assembly GCA_900303285.1. Taxonomy (NCBI): domain Eukaryota; kingdom Metazoa; phylum Chordata; class Amphibia; order Anura; family Bufonidae; genus Rhinella; species Rhinella marina. The sequence goes on along the minus strand of ONZH01020884.1, from coordinate 261,790 downwards.
CGGTAGAAAAAATACCAACGGATGTCAGGTATATAGACTTTTGAAAGGTTCTAATACACACGCTGTGCGCGTACTGGTAGTGTCAGGCACACTTGTGTTCTTTTTGCCCCAAAAGAAAAAAAAATGCAGCCAGATTTAACAATGGACTTTTGTGTCTTTTGAACAGAACTACTAGCCCTACCTAGCCAAATTAAAAAAAATGTTTGCCAGCAAGATATAATAACCCTTAAAAGGGCTTTTGGGTCTTTTCTGAGCAAATTCTATCCCTGCCTAGCGTTCTTCTGTCCCTACTCTATCTGTCCCTGCTTGCAGCAGCTCTCCCTGGCTCGGTATGAGCCGGTCACATGTCACCGGGTGCTTTATAGTACCCGATGAAGCGTTCGCGTCCAGCCAATCACTGTAATGCAAGTAGCTAACATGGCTACTGGCATTACAGTGAATGCCAATACCTTCCCGCACGCTAATTGGCTAATTAGCATGCGGGGAGGGGACTCGAGTATGGCGCTCGAGCACACGCGGTGTTCGGCCGAACAACGCATGGTCACGAGCGCCGCCATGTTCAGCCGAATACACCATGTTCGCTCATCACTAATTATCAGATATGAAAGCTTCTCTTTTCTATGCTTAGAAGCTAACACATATTACTGGTGTCTTTATAATCATATATTGTGCCTGTGAATAAAGCAGTAATATGTAGATTAGCTGTCTCAGCAGATCTCAGTGTGGTGAAGCTATAGTACATAGTGTATATGATAGGTAGATATTAGGACACAGCTCTGCCCCCCATATCTAGCCCTGTCAATCAAGGGGAGGGGGAAGTGTGCATAGCACAGGGGGTGTTACAGAGCAGTGGTCAAAGGATTCAGCCCTCCCTCTTGTTGCTCGAAATTCTCATTTGCATATGAATAAAAACGCTGATTTCTCTGCATCTGTTTACAATACAGACAAAAAAAGGTGTAGCTTTAAAAAGCACAATGAGCCCTACCAGCCAGTATGTCTGGTTTAATAGGGTTGATCCTGGTGACAGAGCCAATTTAAGAAAGCTGCATCATGAAGCCAAGTGAGAAACCTATGAATGGTTGTGGTTGGTAAATTGCGAATCTGCAAAATACGGATACCGTCTGTGTTTCATCTGTATTTTTTGCGGACCTACTGACTTCAATGGGCCCGTGGTCTGCATTTTGTGGCCAAGTATAGGACATGTTCTATCTTTTTGCGGAATGGACATACAGATTCGGAAAGCACACGGATCATCCATATGTCTGTTGCGCAGAAAGATAGATTATGTCTGCGAAATTTGGACCACAAACCAATTGAAGTAAAAATGGATAAGGTTGTATGCATAAGACATAATAGAACCACTGAAACTTCAACAATGGTCTGGTGAGCACAGCTCTGGCACATTGCTACTGTCCTTCCTCAGCTCTGGCCAAAACCTCCTGTGAATGCCTGGCTCAGGTTTGACGGAATATTAGAAATAATGCAGCTCACAGTCTATAGTCTACTTTTTTTCAGTTTCACTGCTTGGCAAATGTAAGAAATATGTTGAGCCAAAGCATTTTCATATACTCCGTAAAGAGACGTGAAGAGTTGATAATTGTTAAATGAAAAGTGTACATTACATTCTGTTCTGCATACATGACACATTGTGAGTCACCTACAAAAACAGAAACGTTCCCATTTTAAATAGCAATCTATGTGTAGCCTGGTGAAATCCCTAGTGGAACCCTCCCCTCTTTCCTTAAAATTATAATTTATATTATCATTTTACATACTTAACAGTAATTACTTTTGCACATTGCAAATTGATATCTATACAATTGTTTGTTCCATTCTGCGTCACAAAAAAGTTTGAAGTTTAGTAGACTTTAAAGGAACATTCCCACATATCCGCGGAGTTAATCCTAGTGATTACCCTCATGTGGCAGTGCATGACAGAAGTGGCAACCTGTGTATCATGCATCGTCCCCTAGGGCACACAATGGATGTGTTTTGCCTGGCGTGTTGTTCTAAAGTATACTTGTTTATTCATATGTGATTTTTACTTGATTTATTCAAACCCTGACTTTATTGTAAGATACGCCCGTGTTTTTCTGATAATTTTCAGGCATTAGTGTAATTTACATTTCTTTAACATATATGGACAATTTAGTGCATATACATTTCTGTTGTGTAAATGATCAAGTGAGTTCATATAAAGAAATAAATAAGGAAGTAAGATAATAAGTGATATGGAGGCAGTATAGGAAACATGATTATAATACTTTACTCTATACCAGCCAATGGTAAAGTTCAATAATGTCAGTCCTAGTGTATACTGTAGGGCTATTTAGGCTTCACGTACACCTGTTTATTTATTTGGACTCATAAATAGCCCTGTGTTAGTAAAAGTAGTGGTACAATCATAAAATTGTAACCTTCTAAAATTATAATTACTATAAAATAAGAAGTTATAAAATGATTAAGTTCGCCAAGTAAGTACACCAGCCTCATCAGATCTAGGAGGTCCATTTAAAGGGGTTTTCCAACTTATTAATAAAATGTCCCCCAATGAAGCAATTGTGGTAAAATAATAAAAGAATGTATACTTACCTTTCATCTTGTAATACTTTCAGTGCTACTGTTCTGATTCTCCTTTCTGGGCTTTGTTTGGAATGATGATGTGCCCATATACCCTATGCAACCACTGCAGCCAGTCACTGAGGCCATTGATTTGCCACAGCATTGTCTGAGGTATAAAGACATGTCATAACTGCTGCTAAGAAGATGACGCCATGGCTGCAGTGACAGGCAGGATTGGAGCAGCGGCCCTGGAAGTGGGGGGGAGTGGTGAATATACATTCTTTTGTCATTTCAGCAAAATTGTTGCCTTGGTGGACATGTTTAAATAAGTCAGACAACCTCTTCAGTAGTGTAACTCAAAAATCAATGTCAGAATGGCCTCACAATCCTTTGTTCTGCCTGATATTAAACTAAGCCATTTGTGAATCCATCTCTTCTTTAATAGCAGGTGATAAAAATTTCAAAAAGGATTATACTGCCATTCCGACAGTAGTTTTCAGAGTAAGTACATCAACCTCATCAGGCCTATGAGATGTACTGTATTTAATAATGTATCCAGTTTATATTATGACGTCTGGTGGCAGATACTATCTAAGTGTTTCAATGACATCAAACTGTGTTGTAATAATAGGTAGCAACATTTTTCTCATCCATTCAATTATTCTTTACATTTAGTATCATTCATATCAGAAGCCCAGAAAAGGACAGATGTGCACCATTCATCTATAGATGGTGTGTGCTTTAATGAATATATCAAATGCTTCTTTGGCTTGGCTATGTTCCCTTGCCATGTCCCAAGGCTGGTTTAAAAGTCAGACTTTGACTCATAGGGAGTCATGTCCAGAAGGTGGCACTAGCAAGATGGTTCTCTTTCCCTGGGAGATACCTCTTTCCATATGGTTTTTTCCATGGAGCATTGCCTATGAGTTTCCATACCATAGAGCATAGCTAAAACATCTCGATATACAACTGGTCTCTTTAAGGAGAGCTAGCACCCTGCCTGAAATACTTCTGAAAATGTGTCAACTGTCGAGGTTTTTTATTCTATTTCTTTTTCCACTTACTTGTATTCCATTCTAGTGACTCACTTTGCAGAGGATTTTCCGAATATTGGCTTGTATTTGACATATAGCATTATACCAATCCCTGTAGATGGCTGACAGTTCCATCACTTCGAGGTTTAGTCATTTACGCTAATGTGAGCTTACTTGGCCCTTGTAAATTCAATAAGCTTCTTACAGCTACCAAATTTCCTAAAGGCTCCACTAAGATGGGTTGTCATGAGCCAGAAATACATTGGCAACAGAGTGAGGGGCCGCTATGAAATGTTATTAAGTACTTTCTATTAAAGATCTGAAGTCTCATTGGCCTCAGTTTAATATAAAATAAAGCTGTATGATTCTTACTTGGAAAGGTTCTTGCTCAATATAGTGCAAATGTAGTATTTTATTAAAAGATGAAGATCTGGACTGTTAAACATTTTTCACTATTTGATTACAAAGCATTCATCTCTTAATAATATAAAAATGAATTTCTGTCTGTCTGTCTGTCTGTCTGTTCTCTATGCGCGACCAAACTACTGGACCGATTTTCACCAAATTCGGCACACAAGTACATCAGGTGTCCAGGAAGGTTTTAGACCAGGTCTCATCTCTCTAGGACGTACCGTTCCCGAGATATTCCCAAAATATGATCACCATTAGCCAACATTACAACTGGGAGCTTTGGTTTTAAACTCCAACTGCCATTCTCTGCAAAGCCACACAGGGAGGGCAGGTTTCCATAACAACCAGGTAATTATCAGCAGCTGAGGATCTCATCCATTTCTATTCACTGACACTGTTAAAGGTATTCCGGTTACCATAAATATAACTTATGTTTTTTTCTATTACTACAGTTCAGTAGTAATAAAAGATGTTTTCCTCCACTGCTGCCTATTGCGTGGGCTCATAAATAAGCATGGTATTGACCTTTAATTCAGGCCACCCTAAAAGAAGTACTTAAAACCCCCGCCCCAGGTCTCACTAAACCACACCCCCAACTCTGTCAGGCCACACCCCCTTTCACTCCGCAGCCAACAGAGATTGAAAATATAAAGGTAAAAATCAACTTCTGTCAGCTGCAGGGATGGGTGGGAGGTTGACTTTCTGTCTGCAACAACACACAGAAACATTAAATGAAATAGATTAAATCCACCCATGCGAAGCGTCTTGCTAATCCACGCCCCCAACTCTGTCAGGTCACGCCCCCTCCCACTCCGCAGCCAACGGGAATTGAAAAAATGAAGGTAAAAATAAACTTCTGTTTGCTGCAGGGGTGGGAGGGTGAATTTCTCTCTGCAACGACACACAAAAATTTTAGATGAAATAGACTAATTATAGATTACAACCGTTCAAAGCCTTTTGCTAAGCCACGCCCCGTCTCTGTCAGGCCACGCCCCCTCTCACTCCGCAGCCATTCTGCAACGACACACAGAAACATTAAATGAAATAGATTAAATGCACCTATGCGAAGCGCTTTGCTAAGCCACGCCCCGACTCTGTAAGGCCACGCCCCCTCCCACTCCGCAGCCAACAGGGATTGAAAAAATAAAGGTAAAAATCAACTTCTGTCAGCTGCAGGGATGGGTGGGAGGTTGACTTTCTTTCTGCAACGACACACAGAAACATTAAATGAAATAGATTAAATACACCCATGTGAAGCGTCTTGCTAATCCACGCCCCGACTCTGTCAGGTTACGCCCCCTCCCACTCCGCAGCCAATGGGGATTGAAAAAATAAAGGTAAAAATAAACTTCTGTTTGCTGCAGGGGTGGGAGGGTGAATTTCTCTCTGCAACGACACACAAAAATTTTAGATAAAATAGACTAATTATAGACTACAACTGTTCGAATCGTCTTGCTAAGTCACGCCCCCAACTCTGTCAGACCACGCCCCCTCTCACTCTGCAGCCATTCTGCAACGACACACAGAAACATTAAATGAAATAGATTAAATCACCTATGCGAAGCGCTTTGTTAAGCCACGCCCCCAACTGTGTCAGGTCACGCCCCCTCCTACTCCGCAGCCAACAGGGATTGAAAAAATGAAGGGAAAAATAAACTTCTGTCAGCTGCAGGGGTGGGAGGGTGAATTTCTCTCTGCAATGACACACAAAATTTTAGATGAAATAGACTAATTTCAGACTACAACCGTTCGAAGCATCTTGATAATCCACACCCCCAACTCTGCCAGGCCATGCCCCCTCCCACTCCGTAGGCAACGGGGATTGAAAAAAATCAGCTGCAGGGGTGGGAGGGTGAATTTCTCTCTGCAATGACACACAAAAATCGTAGATGAAATTGACTAATTTTAGACTACGACCATTCAGTACTAATAAAAGATGTTTTTTTCCACTGCTAACCATTGCGGGTCCCCATAAATTACCATGTCATCGACCTGTAATTCATGCCACTCTGACCCCCGCCCCAGATCTCGCGAAACCACACTCCGACTCTGTCAGGCCACGCCCCCTCCCACTCCGCAGCCAACGGGGATTGAAAAAATGAAGGTTAAAAATCAACTTCTGTCAGCTGCAGGGGTGGGAGGGAAGTTGGATTTCTTTCTGCAACAACATACAGAAACATTAAATGAAATATATTAAATATACCCGTGCAAAGCAATGTTTTCTTCCACTGTTACCCATGGCGTGTCCTCATAAATTACCATGGCATCGACCTGTAATTCTGGCCACCATCAAAAGAAGGACTTAAAACCCCGCCCCAGGTCTTGCAACGTCACGCCCCCGACTCAGTCAGGCCATGACCCCTCCCACTCCGCAGCCAATGGAGATTGAACAATTGAAGGTAAAAATCAACATCTGTCAGCTGCAGGGATGGGAGGGAGGATGACTTTCTCTCTGCAACGACACACAGAAACATTAAATGAAATAGATTAAATATACCCACGCAAAGCAATGTTTTCTTCAAATGCTACCCATTGTGTTTCTTCAAATTACCATGGCATTAACCTATAATTCAGGCCACCCTGAAATGAAGGACTTAACCCCCCCCCCCCCGTGTCCCATTAAACCACACCCCCTCCCACTCCGCAGCCAATAGGGATTGAAAAAATGAAGGTAAAAATCAATTTCTGTCAGCTGCATTGACTTTCTCTCTGCAACGACACACAGAAACATTAAATAAATAGATGAAATATACCCAGGCGAAGCCGGGTCTTTCTGCTAGTTTAAAGATAAATATGGGAAATATGTGTGATAGATAGATAGATAGATAGATATGAGATAGATAGATAATTAGATAGATAGATAGATAGAAGATAGATAGATAGATATTAGTATATAGACAAACATGTATACTAGAGATGGATAGTCAGATGGAAATATTAGATAGATGGGTAGATAGATAGATAGATAGATAGATAGATAGATAGATAGATAGATAGATAGATATTATAGAGAGATCCATAAATAAATACATAAATAGATGAATAGATAATTATGATTAGATAGATACATATTGGACAGAAAGATGGATAGATATTAGATAATAGATAAGTACAGATAGATAGTGATAGATCGATCAATGGAAATTAGAAAGGTAGGTAGATAGATAGATATATAGAAATTAGACAGACTGCCAGATACACTGACAGTGTAAAAATTATTTCTGAAAGGTTTCAGTGATAAGACAGTGGTCCATAGCTTCTCAGGCTTCTTCTCCACTTATACAGGGCATCGTGGGTAACTTTTTCCTAAAGCTGTCAGTGAACAGACTACTTTTACTTCCACTTGCCATGTGTCCTTGTAAATATGATCTTAGGGATTCTCCGAGGTGACTCAGGAGAGATTAGTGGTCCAATTTAATTCGCAAGCTTCCCATGTACAGCTTTCTAAGTTGTTGGAATTTATGTCTCAGAAAGCTTCTGCGAGGATTGGGCTGGACATCTGAAATGCTTGTCATCTGACTATTCATGGAAGAGGAGGGGAATGCTTCTGTTAATAATTTAGTGCAATAGTGCTGTGGTATCTGAATAAAAGAAATATCCGCTCCTCTGTGTTTATCCCTGTTCACGTGTTAGTCACACTTTGCTCCCCTTTGAATGCTGATCAATGAAAGTATGTGCTTTTTCAGTTGCTGTAATGTGTTAGTCAGTGTCTGGATTAGTCAGTGTCTCTGAGACACAAACTTTATGCTAATCTTGAACTTGAGTAATCTTAGGATAGTAATAGTAAAGACATACTGTTTACTGTTAGTACCTTTCTGACCCATTATTACCAGATATAGTTTTACATCAGCTTCCTGGGTAGACCTTTCAAAGGTTAAATGCAGCTTGAATGCATTCTTTCCCTTGTGAAGCCCACGTTAAGTTGTAGAATCTGTCTCCAGTGTCTGAATTGACGTTTGCTATTTTCAATTTCTTCCATTTTTTTGTCTGGATTTAAGATATACTGTACATTTGTTCACAATCAACATCAATCAAATATATAATTTGCATTGTGTGCGGCTTGTACATTGTAAAAAGAAGAATTACTTTATCCAACAGATCCAAGAATGCATGAATACCATTAAAGTTTTCTGTTATACTTATTCATCTAATATATTTAGTCTTTGGTGCAGCTATTTGTTAAAGTGGTATTCGCAGCTCATGATATTATGGCATATCGGTAAGGCTACCTTGCAGCAAAGCTAATCTGGCAGAATGGATCCGGAGCCAGCATAGCCAGATGGTGCTGCCTGCCCACTAGACTCCATAGAATAAAATGGGATCCAGTAGGTATCCAGCCGCTCCCTGGAATAAACGCCGGGATTTTCAACAAAAATCTCTGCATGCAATAGTTTTTGTCCAGCTGAATCCCGGCATTTATGCTGGGGAGCGGTCAGATCCCCACTGGATCCCATTATATTCACTGGGGATGGTTGGACATTCCTCTGCCAACACAGCCTGCCAGATTAGCTTTAGCACATGAATGAAACTAGCCTTAGATATGCTGTAACATTAGGATCATGGAAGTGTGACCTCTTGGACCACTGATTGAGGTACCTTCAGCACCCGGTCACTAGCGGTGAATGACTGTGTTGCGCTTCCCTGCACAGAGGGTGGCTAGGCTCATGGCTGTTCAGATCTGTGAGAGTCCTTCATTCTCATGATCATGTAGGTACGTCTCCTATTGATCAGTAGCTTTATATGCTTGTAAACCCCTTTAAACTGTATAAATGGGAAAAAATGAAAATGTAATTATTGGGGCGATGTAGATGTTACATGCTACAAATCCAGCTCTCCATCTCCATGAAGTATGAGTACCCTTGTTCTTGACAGTTTACCTGCAGTCGATCTGTTCTGCATTCTTTGTGTGATAACTGTTCTAGCAGGTTCACACTGAGTACAATCAGAAGAGTATGTGTATAGATGTGCTTTTCACACTGGCTACTGGTAGTATGAACAGGCCATCACTGGTCAGCGCAGGAGAAGTTTATTCATAGTGAAAGCCCTATAGTTAAACTGTCTAAAGAATCTCTATGGACTGAATTAAGGAAGAAATGTAAGAATTTTGTGTTACAAATTCAAGAAAAACTTTTAAGTTTATAAGCGCTGTTCAGATGCAAGTGGTAAGTGTATTATGACTATATTAAGTGGCTTTATTGGGTTAAGCATATTGCAGGCAGCAACCTTACATGCAAATATACAGAGGGAATGGCTTTCTGCATAATAGGTGTTTGACCAGATACAGGACTTCTGGATTTATGGTCCTATTAATCCCTTCCTGACACAGCCGCATTCTATTTTTTTTTCACTCCTTGCCTTTCAGGAGTCATAACTGGCCAAGCATAATTTAATATTGCATATGATGTTGTGGGAAACTGGAAAGAAAAATTCTAGGGTGGAAATAGGGTGGTATTCAAGAAAATACAATTCCATCATTGATTTATGGGTTTCATTTTTATCATGTTCCCTATGCAGCAAAAATAATATCCTAACTTCATTCTACAGATAAGTACAATTACCGTGATATTTACATTTTTATAATATACAATTTTTTTCTTTGAATTGTCATATTCTGATACACATAACTTTTTTTATATTTAAGTCTACTGAGCTGTGTGATGCTATTATATTACAAATGTGAAGTGTATGTCTTCTGTTTACATCCATTTAAATGTACCAGTTATTACAAGAAAAAATAATACATTTCTATTCGTCATTTTAAGATGAATTTATTATATATCTATAGGCTAATTTTGTACCGTTATTGTTTGCATGTCGATACCATTTTCTTTCGATAACTTAGGGATGCATAAGTGGAGAGCACAGCTAAAATTCCATTGCAGGCTATCACAAGGGCAGCCAGATCATATTGACTAAAAATCTAGCAGAGGCACAGGCTAGAAGAAACTATCCTGACCTAGTTTTCGTGTGCCCTGGAGCTCCCACGTGTCTCTTTACTTTGACCCATTGATGTTAAAGGATGCACATGGAAGCAATTGAATGTGCAGTGGCCAAGTCACTAGCGGACAGTTTCTCTTGTCTGAATATTGCTGTCATGGATAGGATGAGAAACCTTTATTAAAGGGGTTATCCCATGATTATTGTAAAATGATTAATGTAAAACGTGAAAATATGACATTATAAAGTACATGGCAGTCTCTTTCTAACAAAGCTAGAACCAGCCCTGTACCTCACATGTATCCAGAGATCTCCCCATTCATAGCTCTGCTAGATTTATATCAAGCTGGCAGCTCAAGGGGAGTGTCTTTTCTGCCGCAACTAAGGGGGCGTGTCCATGCTCTCCGTATCACAGGTCAGGAGACAGTTGAAGGAGGAAACTGAGCATGTGCAGCCTTCTCAGTGAGCAGGTCAAAGTAAGAAGAAATAAAACAAACAGCAGGTGGTGCTATACACATATATTTTATTGAATAACTCAGTGGCTGTGCAAAATTTTTCATTACATGCAATTACAAAAGTATTCAGATCCAGGTGCTGGTTTGAAGACTGTAGAATATTTTTCATGGGGCAACCCCTTTAAGGATATTCTATAAGATTATTATTAGATCAAGTGAAGTTTAAGAGCTTGCAGGAAGAGGGCATTTTATGATTGTACTGAGTGCTATTGAAAGCTATGTTTACAATAAAACTTCACCTCGCATCATTCTGTGGATGTAACTATCAGTGATTCAGAGTTTTATAAGCTTGCTTTGTTAAAGTGGTTACATTTTTTACTACCTCTGAATGTCCGTTGCACATGAAGAAATTACTGGGAAATGTTAAATCAACATCCTCAATATGTGTTTGATCTAGGTTGCGTCCTCTGTTAACTTGTACGCTTTGGCCTTGGTTGCAAGTGATTCCTTTCCAAAATAGACCAGCTGCAAATCAAGGAAGTTTGTTGCCAGTAAAGTCATGTAATAGAAATGTCTTATGTCTAAAATTGTTATTGTTCTTACATGTTCTACTTTATATACATATATATTGCAGAAATACATAAAAAATGACATAAAGAAAATTCAGATGTCTAAATTATCAGTAAAAAAATAACTTACATACTTTTAATTTAAATGAACATTAAGTTGAAATTCTCCATTATGTTTAAGGTTACATTAATGATGCATTTGAATTTTAGGGTCTCTCCTACATGTTGTTTGGTTGAAACAAGCAGTAGTCAGAAGATGAATACAATTATTTTCCAGTATCAATTTCATATGTTATTCCTTGGAATGCAGATCCACAAGTAGAGATTTTAACATTATAACCCAAGATGATTCTTCAACATCATAAAGCAATTATAGGACACATTAACCTGAAGATCTAAGGAAAAAGACCTGTACTGAGCCAATGTAATAGATATATTTCATAGAGCTCAGAAGGTATCATATTGGAGAAGGAGACTTGGTTAAGTGATGTCATATAGAGTTGTTGTGAACTGAATAAATCTTCAGATGAAACAAAATCAGCAAATGAAATGGCATCTGGGTTTTCTTGTTTTGATCTGGTAAATTTTTTTCAAATGTTTTTTAAAAAAAAAGACAAAGAAAAATTGACCTTGCTTTAAGAGTTCTTCAACATTTTGACAATATACGATACACAAAGTCTCTCCATACAGTTCTGCATTATGCTAACCTGTGATAACATGCTCACAGAACTAGAACTGTATAGAATTTACCGGCATCATGTTTTTGAAAGAGCAAGTGTAATCCATTCAGAGCACCAGAAATTGATGCTAAGAGCAGTCATACCTGCATAGTAACCCCCTCCCCCATCAGCCATTACTGTACCACAACCTACAGTGACCTACTAAAATACTAAAAATGTGTGGATAGTTATATGAGGGCTGATGATGGTCTTCAGATAATAGTTGGATCTATTTCATCCAATTGTTATGACAATTCACATGTTCAGTTATTTCTACACTGTAATATCTTCTGATCCTATTCTGCAAATTCATCTGCAGAATATAGGAGCAGCTTAAAATGTCATTGATTCTGCCTTATTTCCAACTAAAAACAGAATAGGTGATAAGTGTTTGACCGCTCAGACCCATCTGACCCATCTGGAAATAGATGCTAAATCTGTCAGTTTTATAGAAGTGAACATAGTGGTGGTTATGAATGAGGGGTTAGGCCTTGTCCATAACCTTCCAGTCTTCTGACTCCATTACACAAAATTACATAAACTTGAAAACCCCTTAAATGAAAAATGACACATAATATCACACTTTTCTCTCAGTTTCTCAACTCGACTGTGTCATACTTGTTCTAACTTTTCAAGTTGAAGAGCTCAGCAGTAAATCACCACTTGGCTAAACAAGACACCTTAGGGCTTTCACTTCATGTTTCTTAATTGCATTGAAGACTTATGTCATGTTGAAAGGACAAGATCAAGTGATTGCCTTTCATCTGCACTTGTCAGTTTGTAAAAAAAGTAATATCATATTACACCATTTATCCTTCAAGCACTCATAGTTTTTCAAGAACGTGTCAAGTAGAGACACAAACTAGTCATGCTGACTCGTTTCAATGTGATGTTTTCCAATTGAGTGAATGGCATGCTACGGTATGTGTCAGCATGTGAATTTTGTGACCCTTAGGAACAGGTTAGGCAATTTTGTAGCAGCTCTATAAGTAATAATCATGCAGAAAGAACTGTTCATCACAGCGCAACATAACTACATGGGATGAAATAGAGCAGTGGCTTATAATAACTAGGGTTGAGCGAATCGAAGTATATGAAGTAGACTTAGATACAAATTCCAGGAAAAATTTGATTCTCCATGAAGCCGAATTTCCTTGTGCTTTATGGATACTCACTTCATCCATTTGAGCGAGAAGAGGTCGCAGTGGCCATCTTGATTGAAGATCAACCAGCATGATGATGCCATCACGCACCGCACGAGACTTTGCATGTGATCTTTAATAAAGATGGCTGCGGCAGCCTCTTCATGTTCAATGGACAAGGTGAGTATTATTATTTTTTTTTTACTGATTAACCCCTAAAAACCCTAATTTCAGATGCTGCAGCATCTAAGGGGTTCAATGATGAGGGGCGGTGCAATCGCCATTCCCTGTCATTGCACTCGATACTTACAAAGAAATGCACTTGGTGATGAAGTAATTTATTACAAAGTGAATTTCTTTGTGAAATTTGCTGAAGTAGTCAAAACGAATTTTTGTAAACTTCGCTCATCATTAATAAAAAAACATCAGTTCTGTGCTGTACTTTGACTGAACCTGGATGTGTCTGTACTGTTCTGCTGACTAATTTATAAGACAATTGTTGAGATTTAAATAATTTCCTTTTTGCTTTCACTGTGTTTTAAAGGAAATGTCTCTAGTTTGTCAAAGGCTTGTTTCACATGGTTATGTGTGGTCCATGCAACACGCTCCATCCAACTGACCATGGCGATTCTGAGCTGACCTCATGCCATATGTTTGATCTATGATGGTGTGAGTTCCAGCCCAGCTATAGGTCTACTGTTCCATACTCAAATGATGCCTTGAGTACTGGACAGTAGTCCTGCAGTTGAAGTGGAAATCAAAGCATCAGAGATGATTATGATTAGTGTTGAGCGAATCAAAACATCTGAAGCAGAGTTCAAGCTGAAGTAGGAAAAATTTGATTCACCATAAAGCTGAATTTCCTCGCTCTTCATGGTAACAATCAATTTTTCCTAAAATGGCTGAAAATAAAAAGATTATCCAATAAAAAGACGAAAATAAATCGATGGATGGCACTAACCAGCTCCTAGCCGCTCCTCTTCTGGTGCATTTGGCGTCTGCCCCCTCACCCTGTATGTGAGTACTGCTAATAAAGAAGTTTTTGTAGTCAAGAAAGAAGCTGGTGAGTGCCATCCATCGATTTATTTTCATCTTTTTATTGGATTCTACTATGGACTGTTTCTAAGTGGATAGAGCACCATTTAAAGCTACATACACCCGTACTCACCTTTGGTGCTTTTACCTGCACCTGCTATTTCCGTGCACATATGGCAAGATACATTGGATGCTCATGAGCAGTGCCGTCATTTTTCTGTATTCTACAGGTTTGGAAATAAAAAGATTAGACTCACCTCATCCACCTGATCATGGAAAGGCCATCTGCCTTTGGCAGGTTTTCTGCAATCAAAATGTGAGCGGATGGCCTCTCCGCGAGCAAGCAGATGAGGTGAATATAATATGATTAACCCCTGAGCACCTGAATGTGAGCCTCAGATGCCGCGGGTTAAATTAGGGACGCAAAGCTATTGCCCTTCCCCATCATTGCACCTGATCTATACAATGAAAAGCGATTTGTGTCAGTGGCACATTTAGATGGCCAGATTATTGGAAACAAGTCTTCTCAGGAATGGTTGTTCCCAATAATCTGGGCAATTATTGGTTCTTTTAAATCCACCTTTACTTTCTTGCTTTATCTTTGACTCTAGTAGCACTATTACATCATGGTATAGGCACAGGTGCTCTGTCCACACCATAACCAGAGGATGCCAGCTGTAACAGCTGACTACCTTCTGTCAATATCAGCTGCACCTCTAAGGAATTTAAGAGGATACTCTACTTCACCTCCTCATTTTCTTGCAATGTGACTGTGAGGTACTGATGGGTTATCATACTTTTACAAAGGCCCCCCGCATCAGCCACACGTATTTGACCATTAGACCCAGCCTTGGCATGGGCCATATGGGTTAACTATCAATTAAACATTGACAAGTATTGACAAGTATTGTATATATATATATTGTATTGGAATACTGCAGTATATTATTAAAGCAGAGAATTGTGCAGTCAAGTACATTAGTGGGCGAGAAAATAAAAATAAAATAATTACATTAAGCATGTTAAAAGAACATTTCAAGTAAAAAAAATATTTTCAACTAAAAATCAATTTTGACATAAAAAATTCACATACAATGCAAAAATAGCAAATGTAAAAACCTACATGCATTATATGGTAGTTGCTGCATTCAGAAGGACTTGTCTAGTAAAATTATATTAGTACTGCATGGTGAATGGTGTAAAAAAAATCAGTATTGGAATTGCTTTTGTACATGCAGGACTTTTTTTCCTGCTTATTTTTAGCAAACTCTGTGATGGAGCCCTGAATAGAGCCTCCAACTCAGATTTGAACATGTCCTTATTTGCATTCTGTCAGCTTTCAGCTGAGAGTAGACACAAAAGTCCATTGTTATATCTGGCTGCAATATATTATTTTTGTGGTAACATACATAGTTTATAAGGTCGAAAAAAGACATCTGTCCATCCAGTTCAGCCTGTTTTCCTACAAGTTGATCCAGAAGAAGGCAAAAAAACCCTGTGAGGTAGAAGACAATTTTCCCCACTTTAGGGAAAAAAATTCCTTCCCGACTCCAATCAGGCAATCAGAATTACTCCCTGGATCAACGACCCATCTCTAGTAACTATAACCTGTAATATTATTACACTCCAGAAATACATCCAGGCCCCTCTTGAACTCTTTTAGTGAACTTACCATCACCACCTCCTCAGGCAGAGAGTTCCATAGTCTCACTGCTCTTACCATAAAGAATCCTCTTCTATGTTTGTGTGCAAACTTTCTTTCCTCCAGGCGCAGAGGATGTCCCCTCGTCACAGTCCTGGGGATAAATAGATCATGGGAGAGATCTCTGTACTGACCTCTGATATATTTATACATAGTTATTAGATCTCCCCTCAGTCGTCTTTTTTCTAAAGTGAATAAGCCTAATTTTGATAGTCTTTCTGGGTACTGTAGTCCACACATTCCAGTTATTACTTTAGTTGCCCTCCTCTGAACCCTCTCCAGCTCTGCTATGTCTGCCTTGTTCACAGGAGCCCAGAACTGTACACAGTACTCCATGTGTGGTCTGACTAGTGATTTGTAAAGTGGCAGGACTATGTTCTCATCACGGGCATCTATGCCTCTTTTGATGCAACCCATTATCTTATTGGCCTTGGCAGCAGCTGTCTGACACTGGTTTCTACAGCTTAGTTTGCTGTTCACTAAAATTCCTAGGTCCTTTTCCATGTCAGAGTTACCCAATGTTTTACCATTTAGTATATACTGGTGACTTGCATTATTCCTTCCCATATGCATAACCTTACATTTGTCAGTGTTAAACCTTATCTGCCACTTCTCTGCCCAAGCCTCCAGTCTATCCAGATCCATCTGTAGCAGTGTACTGTCCTCTTCTGTGTTAATTACTTTACACAGTTTATTGTCATCTGCAAAAATTGATATTTTACTGTGCAAGCCTTCTACAAAATCAATAATAAATATATTGAATAGAATAGGGCTCAATACTGACCCCTGTGGTACCCCACTAGTGACAGTGGCCCAATCGGAATATGTGCCGTTAATAACCACCCTCTGGTTTTCTATCACTGAGCCAGTTACTTACCCACATACAGACATTTTCTCCCAGGCCAAGCATTCTCATTTTATATACTAACCTTTTATGTGGTACTGTGTCAAATGCTTTGGAGAAGTCCAGATATACGACATCCATTAATTCACCGCGGTCCAGTCTAGAACTTACCTCCTCATAGAAAGTTGGTTTTGATTAAATTGGTTTGACATGACCGATCCCTCATGAAGCCATGCTGATATGGAGTTATTTTCTTATTTTCATTGAGGTACTCCAAGATAGTATCTCTTAGAAAACCCTGAAACAGTTTACCCACAACAGATGTTAAACTTACCGGCCTATAGTTCCCGGGCTCTGTTTTTGGACCCTTTTTGAATATTGGCACCACATTTGCTATGCGCCAATCCTGTGGAACACTCCCTGTCAGTATAGAGTCCTCAAATATCAGAAATAAGGGTCTGGCGTTGACATTACTTAATTCTCTTAGGATACGGGGGTGTATGCCATCCGGTCCTGGGGATTTGTCTATTTTAATCTTTTTATGACGCAGCTCTACTTCTTCCTGGGTCAGACAGGGCACTTTTAATGGGGAAATTACTTTTATATTCTGCATTTCATCTGACAGTTTATTTTCCTCAGTGAATACAGTGGAGAAAAAGATATTTAGTAGCTTTGCTTTCTCCTCATCGCTCTCTGCAACTCCCCCCTCATTACTCTGTAAGGGGCTGACACCTTCAGGTTTATACTTTTTACCATTTATATAATTAAATTACATTTTAGGTTTAGTTTTACTCTCTTTGGCGATTAATCTCTTGGTCTCTAGTTTGGCTGTTTTTATTTGTCACACATTGAAGTTTTATGCAGCTTTTTAAGTCATAATCAGGTATGAATCATAAAAATAGAGAGGATTTAAGACAGATACTACGTCTCATCTATTTTTTATCAACTCCTTATTTTGGATTCAAAAATTGCATCAAAAAACCTGAATTGGAGGCCAAACTCTAGGGTTAGACCTTTGTGGCACCTTTGAATGATTTTGAATGAGAACTGTAGTGCACAACATGGCATAGAAGTCAATTTACTGCTTTGGACTACAGCTACAGTCATTTAATAACGTAGTTAGAATCAATAAAAGGTGCTACAAAAAGTCTAAGTGTAGCTCCAGCCTTATAATAAACAGTTTTATACCTGTCATACTTCTTACAGTGAAGAAGTCTAGCAGAATTGTGAATACCTGACACCTTGAAAATGCTGTCCAGTATACTGGGAACATGTTACAATGCAGGGTGAGCTGAGCAGATATAATCTAGTGGAAAAAGATCCAGTATGACTTGTGATTTTTTCATTTAAATCACATTCTTGGTATAAGAGTCCAGTGGGTGGTCTTGTTAATGATTGGCACCTCTCCCAACATGAGTGTGCATTCAGAGATAGCTATCAATCACCGATGAGGACTACTCACTGAATTTTTAAGGCCAGGATGAGAAAGAAATTAGAATAAAATATAAATTATACTGAATATTTTCTTAGAAAATGATATATGAATGTGCTCAGCTCCTCGCACTCTATAAAATTATGTTAGCAGACCAGACTGCATGTTCAGCTTGATGGGTTCCCTTGAAAGGCTTTTTTACATTAGTGAGGATCAGGAAAATTCTTGGAGACAAATGTTCCTGTGAATGCTCATTCCCAATAATTGTCCTGTGTGAAGATAGCCCCGATCACCCAATGGATGAGCAGACTGTCATTGCTTGGGTGATCGCATCTTTCATCTAGCACTTAGAATCATCATTTGAGGTAGCACGTCATCGCGTTGTCAACAGGGATTTTCTGCCCACAAACAATGAATCTGTATGGTGATAAATGACTGCAGTAATGATCATTCATAACCGTACAGACGAGATGATTGCTGCATGAGATTGGGTAAAGGTCGGAAGGGAACAGGTCATTCCCAATCATAACTAAAGGTAAGTAATACATTGTATTTTTTATTATTTCTGGTTGCACATGCAGTAGTGTAGTAGCCAGAAAATAGCAATAGGAAGCCACTCAAAAAGTTAGGAGCCAATGTCACATTTTCTCCATAAGGCATCAGATGAGTAGGATACTCAATATGGACAGATGGCACACTTTCATGCGATGGCCTTAGTGGAAGTTCAGAGAACTGCTCAGTATTAGATTTATAGGCCTTAAGTTACTGTAAATAGCTCTTTCCTGGTGACAGACACCCTATTAAAATATAAAATATCTGTCATCCCTTAATACACTTTTACTCAGAGAACAACCAGTACCAGCAGGCATGGAGGGAGTGTTCCCGAAAGACCCAATTCAGTGGATTAGCCAGCTTTCAGAGCTTATGTACTTTCCAGATCTTTATTTGCTTGATAAACAGGAAGGAAATAATTGAGACACTAAGGACTGTGGACATGCGTGAAGTTGATTTGCTTTATTTTCTGTTATTTCAACTGACTCTGCCAGAGAACTCTTTGTAGATCAGGTAACAGCAAATTAGTTGCTTAAAGAAGCTCACAATGGCGTCTAAAATATAGTTTTTGTTGTGCAATTGCTCGAACACACTGTGGTTGTCATCTGATCCTTTATATTGTAATAGAACAGTTACTAACCTCTACAGTAATAAATACAGAAGACGAATATTTAATGTGACAGATACACCTAGTGGCAGAACTTATCAAGGACCAAGCCTCTGAACTCTAGACTAAAATCTAAAAAGTCAATGTGAGGTTAATGCAATAGGTGGAAGCTTTTAGTAATGCAAAGTATATGAAAGCAAATATGAAAAGCATTTATGTATAGCCACGTCGCAATTACATTTTTTTTCTGCAAGGTAGCCGCTTGACAGCTTGTCTTATTTCCAAACAAACTAACAATTTTATTGGGGTAAATATAATTTATCGAGTCTCTTTCCTTCTGTAAAACACTGCAGTTATTATTGACAACAGTATGAAAGAGGTTAGCAGTAGCCTGGGCACAGTGCTGCAATTGTCTTCTTAACCCCTTCATGACACATGCCATTTTTCACCTTAAGGACCAGGCCAAATTTTGGAAATATGACATGTGTCACTTTATGTGGTAATAGCTTTGAAACACTTTTACTTATCCAAGCCGTTCTAAGATTGTTTTCTCGTGACACGTTGTACTCCATGACAGTGGTAAATTTGAGTCAATATAAATCACCTTTATTTATTAAAAAATCCTAAATTTACAGAAAATTTGGAAAAAATTGTAATTTTCAAACTTTGAATTTCTCTGCTTTTAAGGCACATTGTGATTTCTCACAAAATAGTTATTACTTTACATTTCCCATATGTCTACTTTATGTTACCATCATTTTGTAGATATAATTTTATTTTTTGGGGACGTTAGAAGGCTTAGAATTTTAGAAGTAATTCTTAAAATTTTTAAGAAATTTTCCAAAACCATTTTTTTTAAGCACCAGTTCAGTTCTGAAGTCACTTTGTGGGGTTAACATAATAGAAACCACCATAAATGACCCCATTTTAGAAACTACACCCCTCAAGGTTTTCAAAACTAATTTTACTAACTTTGTTAACCCTTTATGTCTTCCACAAGATTTAAAGGAAAATGGAGATGACATTTCTAAATTTCACTTTTTTGGCAGATTTTCCATTTTAATACATTTTTTCCTGTAACACATCAAGGGTTAATAGCCAAACAAAACTCAAAAACTATTACCCTGATTCTGCGATTTACAGAAACACCCCACATGTGATTGTAAACTACTGTATGGGCGCACAGCAGGGCGCAGAAGGAAAGGTGCGCCAAATGGTTTTTAGAGGGCAAATTTTGCTGGACTGGTTTTCAGACACCATGTCCCATTTGAGGCCCCCCTGATGCACCCCTACAGTAGAAACAACCAAAAAGTGCCCATATTTTGGAAACTAAGGGATAAGGTGACAGTGTTATTGATATTATTTTGGGTTACATATGATTTTTGATCGCTTTATATTACACTTTTTGTTAGGCAAGGTAACCAAAAATGGCTGTTCTGGCTCAGTTTTTATTTTTATTTTTTTACTGTGTTCACCTGAGGGGTTAACTCCTGTGATATTTTTGTAGAGCAGGTTGTTACGGACGTGGCGATACCTAACATGTATAGTTTTTTTTATTTATTTAAGTTTTACACAATAATATCATTTTTGTAACAAAAAAATCATGTTTTAATCTGTCCAATGTCTGAGAGCTGTAGTTTTTTTATTTTTTGGGCAATTGTCTCAGGTAGGGGCTCATTTTATGCGGGAAGAGGTGACGGTTAGATTGGTACTATTTTGAGGGGCATACGCCTTTTTGATCGCTTGCTATTAAAATTTTTGTGACGTAAAGTGACAAAAATGGCTTTTTTTACCCTGTTTTTTTTTTTTTTTACTGTGTTCACCTGAGGGGTTAACTCATGTGATATTTTTGTAGAGCAGATTGTTACGGATGTGGTGATACCTAACATGTATAGTTTTTTTTATTTATTTAAGTTTTACACGATAATATCATTTTTTAAACAAAAAAATCATGTTTTAGTCTCTCCATAGTGTGAGAGCTGTAGTTTTTTTATTTTTTGGGCAATTGTCTCAGGTAGGGGCTCATTTTTTGCGGGAAGAGGTAACGGTTAGATTGGTACTATTTTAAGGGGCATACGCCTTTTTGATCGCGTGGTATTGCACTTTTTGTGATGTTAAGTGACAAAAAATGGCTTTTTTGACACTGTTTTTATTTTATTTTTTTTACGGTGTTCACCTGAGGGGTCAGGGCATGTGATATTTTTGTAGAGCAGGTTGTTATGAACGTGGCGATACCTAACATGATTGGGGTATTTTTTTTCTTTTTTTACTAACTTTAAATTTGAGTTTTGGGGGGAAAAATAGGATTTTTTTAAAACTTTTTTTAACTTTTTTTTAACTTTTTTTTTTTTTTTACACTTTTTTAGACTCAGACCCACTTGGTTCTTGAAGAACCAGTGGGTCTGATTGTTCTATAATACACTACAGTACACTGTATAGTGTACTGTAGTGTATTTTCATTCTTGCTAAGCCTTGTCAGGCTCCTGCTTTTAGCAGGAGCCTGATGAGGCTTAGCTTACACCATGGCAAGCAGACGCTTCTGAAAGCGTCTGGTTGCCATGGTAACCATCGGGACGCTGCCAGAGCAGAACAGCGTCCCGATGGAAGGGGGAGGGAGCTTCCTCCCCCTCTTCAGCCCACACCATCGGCACTGCCAGCGCACCGCAGCGCCGATGGGAGAGGGAGGGAGCTCCCTCCCTGTTAACCCTTTCCATGCCGCGGTCCCTACGGACCGTGGCATGGAAGGGGTTAAACTGCTGACATCGGCGCCAGCACCGATGTCAGCAGTTTGAAGCAGAGTATCAGCTGTATGCTGATACTCTGCTTCACCCGCTCGCCATCCTAAAAATCAATGCGGCGGCGATGCCACCGCATACGCCCGCTCGCTCGCCCGCTCGCTCGCCCGCCCGCCGCACATTACACCCCCCCCCCCGCACATTACATGTATATTATATACATATATATTATATGTATATAATATATACATATTCATTATTAATTTATTTTTTTTTACAATAAAAAGCATGCCATCGCTGTGATTGGTTAGTCTGTATAGACTAGCCAATCACAGCGATCGCTAGCCCGGGACGCCCCCATTGGTCCCGGGCTGGTAAGCTGAGACCCCTGGCTGTAAGTAACAGCCGGGGTCTCAGCACTGTCACCATGTCAGCAGACATGGTGACAGTTTAATGTAATGACGAGTATACTCGTCATGGAGCATTAAATAGCAGTGCTCCATGACGAGTATACTCGTCATATAGCGTGAAGGGGTTAAAGGGGTTATACCATAACTAATGTAAAAAATTAAAATCAGGAATCATATAGAGCATGACGGTCTCATTCTAACAAATCTAGAATCAGCCCTGTACCTCACATGGATCCAGAGATCTCCTCATTCATTGCTCCAATTTTTCTGATAGATTTATTCCAGGCTGGCATCTTAGGGGGTTCTGAATCCTTTCTGATGTAGCCCTGTCCTGTAACTGTAACAGCATCTGACAGTAGATATGGATATTTTAAAGAGGTTCTCTGGGAATTACTTTATTATAAATATATTCCCAAATTTATTTCATTAGTTATAATGGGACATTTTGTCTAGGGAGCAATCATTAGGAGAAATAAAATGGCCTCTGCCCTATTACTGCACACAAGACCTGTCTTCATCACACAGCAGAACAAGTTACTTCACAACACTGAGCAAAAGGCTGCCTTCTCTGCTCTGCTTGTCAGAGATCCTGAATACAACTGATAAGATCTTCAGCTGAATCTCTGTAGGAATGGAGGTCATGAGGAGACATGAAGTACAGAGAGGAGGGTGGGGATAATGAGCAGCAATACTTGTATGCAGACTCTATTACCACAGCTCCACATTACCACAGTCTGTCGTGTCCATCCTGTTTGAACTTTATGTCTCCTCATAATCTCCATTCTTACAGAGATTCAGCTGAAGATCTTATGATCTGTGTTCAGTATCATAATCCCTGACATGTAGAGCAGAGAAGAGGATGAGGCAGCTCTTTACCTCACTGTTTTGAAGTAACTTGTCCTCCTGTGTGATTAGGACAGGTTCTGTGTGTACTAATAGGACGGCGGCCATTTTATTTCTCCTAATGATTGCTCCCTAGACACAACGAGCCATTATAACTAATGAAAGGTATTTGGGAATATATTTATAATAAAGTGATATTTAAGTATTTTTATTTTCTTAATTCCTGGGGAACCCCTTTAAGTTAAAGATTTCAGCTGACCATGTAGAAACAGCTCAGGGAGATGGATGGAGAAATAAGGAAATGGTGGTGCTATACAGATTTTATTGAACAGCTCAGTGGCCATACAAAATTTTTAATTACATACAATTACAAAAATGTTCAGAATTTCAGATCCAGGTGCTGGTTTGAAAATGTAGAATACTTTTCATGGCACAAACCCTTTAAGTGCCACTGTAACAAGACAGCAGCAACAAAAGAAGTTCTATGAATGGCTACCATGGACTATTCACAGTCAAGATATTATAACTCATGGGTCACAGTCAAGATATTATAACTCTTTTTAAGGCTAGTTTCACAATAGCGACAGGGGTGTAGGCTGTTCAGGCGGGTGAACGGCCTGCCGGATCCGTGCTGCCGCTAATGCACGGCAGAACTATGCTCCGTCCCCATTCACCCGCCGGAACAGCCTGCCGGACACCCCTGCCGCTAGTGTGCAAGTAGCCTAAGCCACTCATTGTTTTGAAAAGTGGCCAAGGATTACCGGTGTTGAGACGTGGTCTGTGCCTCAATAAATTTGTCTTTGGACTGAGATCAGTATATAAAACTATGTGAAAGTCAAACGTACAGAACTTTCACTTTATGATACTATTTCAAGAATCATTAAAATCATAAATTACATTGTACAGTAGGAAATACCACAGTAACTGCCGTACTGGGTTAGATGAGCTCAGCAGAATTTTAAATGCAGCTCTGGACCATAACTGAGGTACACATCAGGATAAGCATTTCTATCTATGCCTTTATTAACAAAGTTCATCTCAATACTTTGCTATATATCCTTTGTTGGCAATGAGAGAGGTCAAACATTTTCTGTAAAGGAGGCATGGCCTATAAAAGAGGGCAAGTCTAGTCCCAAAAAAAGCTTGTCTCCTGGACAGCACTGTTGGCAAGTATGTTGTGAGGCCTCACTCACGCAAGCATATTACAGCTCTGCAAAACCTCTAAGTTGTACAGACCTATAATGTAGCACATATAGAAGTCTATGGGTCCCAACTGTACCTCGATTTACCATTATTTTTGCTGTTGAAAGCACATGTTGCATGAGGCCTCAACTGGGTCTACTCATTGCAGTTTGTTCTTGGTTTTATTGTGGATACTGCAATGTATGCAGCCTTAGTTCACATCAATTCATGATAAATGTGCAATGAATAAAAAATACTCAGCGTTTTATGCAGATTGATTCTAATCAGGAACATTGAATATATCCTCTATACTGAAGTGGTACAACCACTCACAATAAGTGCAACAATATGCTTTAAAAACTATTTAAAAATTGCCTTCTTTCGTATCCTTCTAATGTTTTCAGATATTGGCAAGTTGTTGAATTTATGTCATAGGCTACATTATGAGTCATACTACAGGAGTCATACCAATGTCCTGCTCACTGGCAATCTTCTCAGAAACTGTTCTACTGAGAATTAAAAAAAAAAGCAGTGTAGAGATCACTTCTCTGGTGTTAAGGAAATTCAAAAGCATGAAAGATCTCCTTGGATTCAGCTTCTCTGAGCTATCAGCGTTCTTGGCATTCTTTTTGTCTACTCAACTGAACTTGGCTTAGTCACAAAATCTTTTTAATTTAGGCAATTGTGTTCAACATGAATAGGAAAATCCATGTTCACGATAACTTTTAATCATGACATACTCAAGGAAGAAGGTAGATCTAGATGTTGCATTAAGAAGTGTGGGAATAAAACTCGCTCAGGAATAGTATATTTAATGATTTGTTAGCATGCCCAATATCTTTGGTAAAGCTCTGGAAAACAAAAAGGCTTTACGCTGTCACTTTTTTCCTCAAAGAAAACTGCTAAAGATGATAGATGGTTAAATGGTTCAAAGCATGTCTGACATGGTCTACTACAAAATGTCCTAGTCCGTTCATGCCAGATTAGTGTAGTTGGCAGATGACAGAAGTACAGGTGAGAAGAGATAGCATTCAATAGATGCAGGAAATATGTCAATGAAATCAATCAAGCGTCAGTAATGTGTTGAGGACTGCCGGAGGTTGCTGATCTCTGCACTAGACCATCTGTAGCTACTGAAATTCCTAGCAATAGCATGCTTAAAGGTGTTTTCCAGTAATTATTTTTTATCAAATATGTGCAGCATGCCCCCTGAAACAAAAGATTCATACTTACCTGCTCCATGCTGCTCCATCTTCTGGTCCCTTGGCTGTTTATCTGGTTAGCTATGGGCATGATCACAATGACTGGCTTCATGGGTGATGTGGACACAAGCAGCACATCACTATTGAAGCCAGTTGTTGGCTGGAAGGGTTCATGTGACCACAACCATATTCTGCCGGTTGTAAACAGTGCCGGGACCAGAAGATGGAGATAGTAGAAGCAGTGTGGACCACCAAAGCAACATGCAACAGTATGTGTGACTCTTCTGTTTCAAGGGGCATGCTGTGGGCACTTGATAAAAAAAAATATTAAAAGGAGTCTGTCAGATAAGTTACAAATATCAAACAACTGGTATTGCACTGTAGCCATAAACAATTTTAAAATCACACTTTTCTTTCCCTTGTCTGTGCTACCGATGACTTAAAAACATACTTTCATACCATATGTTAATGAGCCTGCAACTGCCCAGAAGTGTTTAAATTCAAGTCGCTGCAAAAGCCCATGGCTTCCAAAGCTAGCCGCTGATATTCCGCTACTTTCTTGCTGGAAGACATCCCATTTTCTTACCTACTTTACTTATTTCTCTCTCTGGAACGCCACCCATGTGCACATCACCACCGCACCCGGGCATTCCCAGTACAGTGTCCACTGTGGGCAGCTACTTTTTGAAATGCTTCATCCATGCGCAGTGCATTTCATGAAGTAGCCCATAGTGGGTATTCTACTGCACACGCCTGGATCCAGCGGGGATGTCTGCAGGTGTGGGATTTCAGAGAGAGAAGTGATTGGGTAAGCAAGAAAGGGGAAGGGATATCAAAAGCTAGCTCCAGAGGCCATGGGCATGTGCAGCAAATGTAAATGCCTCTGGGCACTTGCATATAGTATCACAGTACATTTTAGGACAATCGGTAGCACAGACAAGGGTAAGAAATGTATTATTTTGAAACTGTTTATGGCAACTACAGAGCAATGGCAGTGGTTTGATATATGTAAATTAGCTGACAGACTCCCTTTAAATAAATTGTCCTGTAAAATAATTTTTTATCAAATGTCTCCTGCTGCTCCATCTCCCGGTCCCTGCGCTGTTTACGCCTGGCTGACTATGGGCATGGTCACATGCACTGCTCCACCCAATGACTGGCTTCAACAGTGATGTAGCCACAAGAAGCATGTCACCTCTGAATCCAGTAATTGGCTGGAGCAGTGCATGTGAGCATGCCCATATTCAGCAAGGTTGCAGTGCAGAGATCAGAGGATGGAGACAGCTTGAGACACTTGATAGAAAATAAGATGGAGACAGCGCTGACCTGCATGCAGCAGGTATGAATCTTCTGTTTCAGGAAGCATGCTGTGGAATTGGTGACTATATTTTTATGTGGCACATAAAATCATCGTTTGATGGCAGCAAATCATCCTGTGTAAACAGTGATGTGCTGCTGGCAAACAATAAATGGGGATGAGCACTTGTAGTAGTGATCCTTTGTCCTCATACAGGGAAAATGCAGCTCTCACCTTCACTCACCATCAAGTAATTATTTGGAATGGTTGGTTCGTTCCCTATAATTGCCTGATCATCAGCCTTTAACCCTCAATCACTAGCAGGGAAGTAGCTCCAGGAGAAGCTGAAATTTGGCTGTCACCTTGTTTATCCTGATGATCGTGGTATGGTGTAATTGCGGATAAGAATAGACATTTCTATCACAGGGTTGGCCATTTCATTCCTTGAAATGCACAACACACTCAACCGGCACTCGTGTTTTGCGGATTGGATACGGTCGTCTGAATGAGCCCTAATAGGTGAAGATCCTTTAACAGGAACCTGTCGCCATTGATCAAGCTGCCTGAGCTGCAAACATCATATTGTAGTTTGGAGGAGCTGAGAAGAATGATATATAGTTTTGCGGTAAAAGATTTAGTATAGAAAACGATTCAGTGTAGCATGTATTGTATTGATTTCAGTTCCTGCTCATTCTGGACTTAGTAGTCATGTAGGCATCTAGTTTTGTGAGAAAAGATTCAGTTTAACATGTATGTATTAATTTAAATTCCAGCTTATTCTGCATTTTGAAGTCAAAGAGGCCTTCTATTGAAGTCAAAGAGGCCTTCTATTGAAGTCAAAGAGGCCTTCCTTCTATGAATGTCTATACACAGATAGCTGTCAATCACTGATAGGACCACCTCAGTGACTTCAAAGCCCAGAATAAGCAGGAATTTAAATGAATAAATGATAAGTTTTACTAAATCTTTTCTCACAAAAATATATATCAATCTGCTCAGCTCCTTCTGCTCTATAACATGCTGCCTGTAGCTCAAACACCATATTCAACCTGACAGGTTCCCTTTAATGGAGGGCTGACCTCTGTCAACTAACACCCTAACAGTGAATCTGAAAACTTTTACAATTTTATTTCCAAGTACAAGCAAAAGGAAAAACAAAATACAAGCATTACTCTTCTCCATTGGGTAATAGATAATTTGAATGGGATGAAACAATGGTAAAAACCACTAGAGATGAGAGACCCAGTGTATGATTGGGAAATGCAGAACATGTTTCCGACATGCCTCTGTTCAATTAACTCGCTAATGGGGTTAAGTGCTTGTTTAAGAATGAACTCCATTTTTGGAAGATCATTCTGTAAGTAACTGTGTGGTTGGTTTATACTAATTTGCTGTCAATTATAGTTTTCGTGTGAAAGTACAGTAGTTTTTTTTTCCGTTGATTTACATTGAGCCATTGCAGGGAATAAAGATATGAGCTCATTACTGCTGAACACAAAAGAATTATGGCTTTTGGTTTATGAAAATAATCAGACAATATTCTTAGTGGAGCTGTGGGGAAATCTGTTGTTGAAGAAACACTATGTAATAGTAATGGTACTGTTAAGTTAAGAAGACTAGATAATTATCAAAGTATGGCCTGACCGGGATGTAAGCGGCAGCTACGAGCGCGAGCTCCCGCTATCCTGACCCTGTATCCTGCTCTGTGGGCTATAGGCAGCAGAAATAAATAGCTGTGCCCCTGTTGAAAGTGCCCCCTTACCTGCCCAGTGTAGTCCAGCAACAGTCCCATGGCCGGAGGAGCCACAAAACAGAATAAGGAGACGGCGGCGGGTATGGAGCATGGCGCACAAGATGGCGTTGGTGCGCTCATGGCTCTGAAAAAATCCAGCAGGCCAGGAGGCTCGCAGGCAACAGTGCGAGCCTTGGAGGGCATCAGAGCCTCACAGAAATTACAGGGGCCATCACAGCTCTACAGGGAGGATATGATGCCTGAGGAGGAGTCTGAAAGAGAGAAGGGTGAGACAGCTACAAGAGAGGCACAAGGTATGGAGAGTGGTATGGCAGGGGCAGAGGAGGCCACTATGATGGAGGGGGTTACTGATACACCCCAAAGTGAGGAGCCCACAATAAAAGATGTTTTCAGGGCTGTCACACAGTGTGGAGTGGCGCTGACAACGTTACAGCAACAAATGGGATCCCTGAAGCAAGAGTTCTCCTTCATACGCCATGACATACAGAAAGTTAATGAAAGAATGGTAGAGGTGGAGAGCCATGTCAGTGAGGTAGAAGATAAACTGCCCCCTCTGACCAGAACATCCCGCACCCATGAGCAGCAGATTTCAGCATTGATAGCCGACGATCTAGAAAACCACCTTAGACGTAACAATGTACGACTTTTAGGGGTCCCTGAAAAAGTAGAAGGACAGGATCCTACGTCCTATTTTGAGAATTGGCTGAAAGAGGTGTTTGGAGCAGACGTGCTGTCCCCATTGTATGCTGTGGAGCGGGCGCATCGGGTTCCTACTAGACCGTTGCTGCCTGGGGCACCCCCGCGTCCTGTCCTGATTAAGCTGCTACACTATAAAGACCGGGATACTATTCTACGTGTAGCCAGAAATCGCCCTGATGTTACTCTCAATGGGCAGAAAATTGCGTTTTTTCAAGACTTTTCTTCAGAAGTCCAAAAGAAGAGGAGCCAGTTTGTGGATGTCAAGCAACGACTTCGCTCCTTGCAAGTGTCCTATTCGATGTTTTACCCAGCACGACTGTGTGTGGCGGCGTTGGGATCCGTTCACTTCTTCAATGCACCGAAAGATGCGGCCGCATGGATCGACCAATATGAGCGACAACTGCGTCAGGAGGAGAGATGATGGCCTTCGGTTTGTTTCAAGTCTGCACCCTCGGTTTTCACTGAGCGTCTGGTTGGGACACTGTCCCTCATATGGTTCTACTTTTGAACTGCCCATGGAGCAAATGTATCCTTTCTTTGATGCGAGCAATGGCCTCGCTTAGATGACATAATTTGTTTTGTTTGATGTCTTCCACTTCCGGTTTACAGGAGGACTGGTGCCTCGGCCTGCTAGGCGCTGTTATGCAGGCAAGAATTCTCGGTTTTGTTTTTTGGTTCTGCTGTTTTTTTTTCCAGGGGTACTTTTTGGTTTTGTCCCTTTTGATGCAATGTATATGTAACACCAAGCTTATCTATATGTATTATGTCACCATATGGTCATATCTACTTGGGATGTACATGCCTAGCCATGCCCTCAGTCGGCTCATATTTTTGATGTTTAAGTATGGCTAGTGTATTTAATATTGTGAGTTGGAATGTACGTGGCTTGGGTGATCCGTCAAAGCGCTTTGCTGTGCTAGATTATCTACGCCCTCACTTCCCCGCTATTGTGTGTCTGCAAGAAACTCACTTTACGGAGGAGGGAGCACGTGTGTTTCATAGCTCTTGGATGAGTCAAGCCTTTCATTCGACATTAGCCCGCTACTCTAGGGGGTCAGCATTTTGGTACATAAATCTATGACTTTTCAGATGCACTCTTCTAGCGTGGACCCTAAGGGTCGTTTTATCTGCTTACACTGCACGATCTTTACGCAGGAGTACTTGCTAATATCACTTTATATACCCCCCACCTTACAGTGGCGTGGCGTTACGGAGCGCTCTGACGTTTATTAATGGTTACCCTGAGGTACCTGTTATTATAGTGGGAGACTTCAACAATACCATCCATCCTTACTGGGATCGGTGTGGGGGGACGAGGTTGGACCCTGGTAGTCCTGTGTCTACTTTTGGCAGATTGTTGGAGGAAGTATCACTAGTAGACCTGTGGCGTGTCCGTAACCCAGCGGTGCACCAGTTTTCATGCTATACTAGTTCACATGAGGCCTTATCTCGTATTGATCTAGCTCTAGGATCTGAGTTTGTGAGTAGACAGGTAATAGAGGTGAAATATTTACCTAGGGCTTTGTCTGATCATTCCCCTTTATTCTTGCGCTTTTCGTCCTCCCCTGTGGTACCCCCTTCTTGGCGGTTATGGGCATTTAACTCCTTCTGGTTACAGGTGATTGATTGTCCTTAAATCAGTAATACGCTACAGGAGTACTTCAATTTGAATATAGGCTCTGCAGCCAGTGGGGTGGTATGGGATGCCATGAAGGCTTGCCTTCGGGGGGCACTTATACAGGGTATTAGTAGGGCCAAACTTAAAAGCCGACAATTTGGGGAATTCCTTAGAGACCGAGTAGAGGTGATGGAGGCAAATTTTGAGGAGAAGGGTGACCAGGTGTCACTGTCTGTATGGAAGGAGGCACAAGATGCATTTAATTCGCATGTTGTGGAAATGGCTCGTACTAAGCAATCCTTCCAGCGACAGAAGTATTATGATGAGGGGGAGAAGGCGGGCCACCTGTTAGCTCTTGTGTCTAGGGCTCAATCTGCGTTGGCATATGTTTCTGCCTTGCAGGGGATAAATGGGGTGGAAGTCTCGGACACTCAATCAACAGTGTCTGTCTTTAGTGCCTACTATGCTGATCTGTATCAGTCCCGTCTTGTCTGCAGTAGAGATGAGGTAATATCTTATATACAGGGGATATCCCTACCTGTGCTGTCGGATGCTGAATACCTTAATGGTCCGTTACAGCTGTTAGAAATAGAGGAAGCAGTATCTTGCATGGTAAATAATAAAGCACCGGAACTGATGGGCTACCGGTAGAGATATATAAGAAATTTGGAGACATATTTTTGCCTCAGCTGCTGACAGTCTACCAAGAAGCCTCAGAGACAGGTTCACTCCCTGCATCTACTGTATGCAGGAAGCTATTATCATTGTTTTACCTTAACCCGGGAAAGGACCCCCTCCTCCCGGACTCATATCGACCCATATCCTTGTTGCCTACAGACATTAAGATATTGGCTAAGGTCCTAGCTATGCACCTAAGGTTATCTCCCCTCTTATTCATGAGGACCAATCAGGATTCTTACCTGACAGGTCTACTGCAATTAATATTAGATGCCTATATCTAAATATACAGGTTCCGGCAGACAATTCAGGTGATGGGGTCATCTAATCTCTGGACGCCCCTAAGGCGTTTGATAGTGTTGAGTGGGAGTATCCCTGGGGAGTACTGGAGAGGTTTGGACTACGGGACCAGTTTATATCATGGGTGAGATTATTGTATGGCAGGCCTACGGCGAGGGTGCGGGTGAATGGCTGTTTATCTGACGGATTTCGGTTGTATAGGGGTACCTGGCAGGGTTGCCCGCTTTACCCCTTACTGTTTGCTCTTGCTATTGAGCCACTGGCATCCATTATTAGGGGTCATGAGGAGATTATTGGGTTTAGTCGTGGAGGATTCCAGGAGAAAATAGCCCTATACGCAGATGATGCTCTGTTGTTTTTGGCTGAGGCGAGGACTTCCCTTCCGGTGGTTATGGACATGATCAGTACCTTTGGGCGCTACTCTGGCCTGGTCATAAATTGGAGTAAATCGTCCCTTGTCCCCCTGGACATTGTGGACGGCTGTGAGGTTTATACGCAGACGGGACTCCAGGTGGTGAGTGAGTTTAAATATTTAGGGGTAGTGGTGTCCAGGAAACTTACGGAGTATGAGAAACTGAATCTGTCTCCCTTTTAGGTAGATTTAAACAGAAATATCATGCCTGGTCTAAGCTGCCGTTGTCAGTCGTGGGACGGGTTAATCTTATTATCTGGATGCCGCAGCTACTCTATCTGCTGCATAATTCTCCCGTGTGGCTACCCCTTAGATTATTTCATTCCATTAATAGACTGTTCAGGGAACTCATTTGGCGGGGGGGCTCAGCTGCGACTAGAAACATTGCAGAGGGGTAAAACGGATGGGGAATTGGCCCTTCCGAATCCCTGGGTCTACTTCCTGTCCACTCAGCTTCAGCACAAACGGGGTTGTGAGGAGGGAAAGGGTGACCCTCAAACTAAATTACTGGGTAAACTCATGTCAGTCTCTAACATTGGAGGCAGACAAGTTTAAAGTATCAGGTCAGGTGTTACCTACAATACTCCTATTACATAAGACGTGGTGGAAGGTGAGAGACCTACAAGGAATAAAAGGCCCCACACAATATACCCCAATATGGGACTCCCAAAGGTTGCCACAAATAAGTTCTCTGCAGGATATGGGGGGATGGCGTCTCAGAGGCATTGCTAGAGTTTGCCAACTCTTGGATAATAACGTTCTCAAAACTTATGAACAGCTTCAGGCAGACTTCGAGCTACCGTCTTCTGACTTTTATAGATGCCTGCAGTTGCGCCATGCCTTCTGGGCTGATCATGATGGCAGCCTGACAAGCACCATGCAGCAGAACAAAATTATAGCTCTTATAAAACGGAGAAATTCCTCCTCGGGAATTATTTCCCTGCTTTATCAGGCTCTACTTGATCTGGTTTTACGGGATTATCCGGTAAGAAGCAGGGAAAGGTGGGAAGCGGAGCTAGGGCCTTTGGAAGAAAACCAATGGCAAGAAAGAATTCCGCAGCTCTCACTTAGTGAGGCTCATAGGTTGTCACATTTATACTTAATACATAGGGTTTATAAAACCCCTCAGTTTTTATTTGAAATAGGACTCCGCTCTGATTCCAAATGTCCTCGGTGTAGTGAGGCAGACGCGGGTATGTTACATATGCTGTGGTCGTGCTCGGCTTTGGAGTGCTTTTGGCGTGCTGTTATACAACTGGTTAATTCCTTATATGCTGTTACGCTGGATGTAACCCCATTTGTCTGTGTATTGGGATACGTGGAGGACCTGCCAACTACGGAGCCTGATAAGGTAGCAATAGCTAGGATGCTATATATGGCCTGTAAATTGATTGCCCAACATTGGCTAGATGAGTGTAGCCCCAGTAGAACTGAATACATAGCCAAGATTAACTGGTTACTTAATCTGGAGAGGGGGGTGTACAGGAAGAGGGGAGTCTTGTCTAAATTTGATAAACTATGGTCCCCTTGGATTGATGCCTCTGGACTGGCATCCAGGGAACTACAAAGATATAGACTGGGTCTGGTGTGAGGGGTGTTAGGATGATTCTTGATACGAATGCCTGGCATCGTGGTTGGCGGTTCTCTGGATACCATGTAGTATGTATATGTTCCACTTTATGGGAGAGATTTACATGGCAATAAATATGCTCACTTTATTGGAGCCATATGGCTCATTTATGTTTGTTGATGGGGGACATGGCTGGGCTGAAAATGTTGGTGGTCCCTTTAAGATAAAGCCTAGAATTTATTTGCTGTATTGAAGGCCTGACGTCACATGACTGCTCCTTCCTGCTTCTTCCGGAGCATGTAAGGCAGGACAGGAGCTAGAGAGAGAGGAGCCTCCTTTTGTCCTTCTGCGTCCGGCTTCTGCCAGAGCACAAAGAGAGCAGGGCAAGAGCTGGGGAAAAGATTTTATGAACTGTTGTTTAGGGCACAAACTTGTGCTGGTTAAACAGTGTATCTGACGGTGGCGAGAGGATGTACTTAATGCTGCTAATTTGTATGGTCCCCAGGTTGAAGCCAAACTTTGGTACTTTGAAAATTATCAGCACAAAGAGAATAAAAAACCTGAGGAGCATGAAAGATTACAAGTGCATCTGAATAAATTAGAATATCATCAATAAGTTGTTTTTTTTCAGTAATTCAATTCAAAAAGTGAAACACATATATTATATAGAGTCATTACAAACAGAGTGAACTTTTTCAAGTGTTTATTTATGTTAATGTTGATGATTATGGCTTATAGCCAAGGAAAACCCAAAATTCATTATCTCAGAAAATTAGAATAATTGACCCAAAACACCCGCAAAGGCTTCCTAAGCCTTTAAAAAGGTCCTTTAGTCTGGTTCAGTCGGCGACACAATCATGGGGAAGACTGCTGACTTGACAGATGTCCAGAAGGCTGTCATTGACACCCTCCATAAGGAGGGTAAGCCACAAAAGGTCATTGCTAAAGAGGCTGGCTGTTCACAGAGTGCTGTATCAAAGTATATTAATGGAAAGTTGAGTGGAAGGAAAAAGGGTGGTAGAAAAAGGTGCACAAGCAACAGGGAGAACCGCAGCCTTGATAGGATTGTTAAGAAAAGGCCTTTCCTAAATTTGGGGGAGTGGACTGCTGCTGGAGTCAGTGCTTCAAGAGCCATCACACACAGATGTATCCAGGACATGGGCTACAAGTGTCGCATTCCATGTGTCAAGCCTCTCATGACAAATAGACAACGCCAGAAGCGTCTTACCTGGGCCAAGGAGAAAAAGAACTGGACTGTTAGTCAGTGGTCAAAGGTGTTGTTCTCAGATGAAAGTAAATTTTGCATTTCATTTGGAAATCAAGGCCCCAGAGTCTGGAGGAAGAGTGGAGAGGCACTCAATCCAAGCTGCTTGAGGTCTAGTGTGAAGTTTCCACAATCGGTGATGATTTGTGGAGCTATGTCATCTGCTGGTGTAGGTCCACTGTGTTTTATCAAGACCAAAGTCAGTGCAGCCGTCTACTAGGAAATTTTAGAGTACTTCATGCTTCCTTCTACTGACGAGTTTTTTGGAGATGGAACTGTTATTTTCCAGCAGGACTTGGCACCTGTCCACACTGCCAAAAGTACCAATACCTGGTTTAATAACCACAGTATCACTATGTTTGATTGGCCAGCAAACTCGCCTGACCTTAACCCCATAGACAATCTATAGGGTATTGTCAAGAGGAAGATGAGAGACACCAGACCCAACAATGCAGACGAGCTGAAGGCTGCTATCAAAGCAACCTGACCTTCCATAACACCTCTGCAGTGCCAAAGGCTGATCACCTCCATGCCACGCCGCATTGATGCAGTTATTCATGCAAAAGGAGCCCCAACCAAGTATTGAGTGCATTTACTTTACATACTTTTCATTTGGCCAACATATCTGTGTTTAAAAAAAATTCACAGTTAGTGTAATATAATATTCTAATTTTCTGAGATAACGACTTTTGGGTTTTCCTTGCCTGTAAGCCATAATCATCAACATTAACAGAAATAAACACTTGAAAAAGTTCACTATGTTTGTAATGACTCTATATAATATATGTGTTTCACTTTTTAAATTGAATTACTGAAAAAAAAATCTTTTTGATGATATTCTAATTTATTGAGATGCACTTGTACCTTTTGTTCATTCTTTGTCTATCCATATTTAGTCATTTACATGCAAAACACGTTTATTAGTTAGCATGTTGGGTTAGTGATTTCTGTTAAGGGGGTCTGGGGTCTGTATTTGGTATGTGGTTTGGTTTTAGGTGAGTCTGTAGGCGTCTGAGAACTGCATTAAACACTTTCTGCAAAATCACATGCATGTACGTTGCTGAGCTGCGGTAATTAATTCCCAGTGAGTACATGTAGTGTATGCACAGGGATGATGTGAGCTCAGAAGTTTTGACCAGACTGTCTGCAGCAGTACCTAGCTGTAATACACAGCCAGACTCTTGCTGCAACACACCTGATATTGGAGCGAGCGCCGACCCATTTAACCCCTTGTATGCTGCAACATGTATGGCAAGTGGTTTACAGAGAGATTGGTCAGCAATGCGATAGCAGGGGCCCTATGGTAACCAGAGGCCTAACAACGGCAATGGTTGCAATGTAAGAAAGCCTAACAATGAAAGAGAAAATACATTACCTTAGAGAATTAGGGTAATGTGCTCTACAAGTGATCAGGTAAGTGTAAGTTCAAGTCCCCTAGGGAAAAAAAATAAAAATTTGTATTATGAGCAAAACAAATTCAATTAAAAACTGCTCCCCCCATATTTAGTCCACTAATATTGGTCAAAACTGCAATAATTAAATATACTACGCATAATTGGTATCACTGAGTCTGGAATGAGCTCATCTGTATTTAAGAAAAAACAACAAAAGCACATTATTTATCCTGCAGAGTGAATGTAAAAAAAATGTACAAAAACTATGACTAAATTACTCTTTTTGGTCACCTCTCTAACAGTGTAAACACATTAGAACACATACAATGCCTTGCGAAAGTATTCGGCCCCCTGGAACTTTTCAACCTTTTGCCACATTTCAGGCTTCAAAAAAAATATATAACATTTTAAATTTTTGGTGAAGAATCAACAACAAGTGGGTCACAGTTGTGAAGTGGAACGAAATTCATTGGATCATTTAAACTTTTTTTGTAAAAATAAAACTGAAAAGTTGGGCGTCCAAAATTATTCGGCCCATTTACTTTCAGTTCAGAAAACTCACTCCAGAAGTTCATTGAGGATCTCTGAATGATCCAATGTTGTCCTAAATGACTGATGAAGATAAATAGAATCCACCTGTGTGTAATCAAGTCTCCATATAAATGCACCTGCTCTGTGATAGTCTCAGGGTTCTGCATCATGAAGACCAAGGAACACACCAGGCAGGTCCGTGATACTGTTGTGTAGAAGTTTAAAGCCGGATTT
Organism: Rhinella marina; assembly: GCA_900303285.1. NCBI lineage: Eukaryota > Metazoa > Chordata > Amphibia > Anura > Bufonidae > Rhinella > Rhinella marina. The sequence continues at coordinate 224,667 of ONZH01020884.1, read as the reverse complement.
GGACACCAAAAGATTTCCCAAGCTTTAAACATCCCAAGGAGCACTGTGCAAGCGATCATATTGAAATGGAAGGAGTATCAGACCACTGGAAATCTACCAAGACCCGGCCATCCCTCTAAACTTTCATCTCAAACAAGGAGAAGACTGATCAGAGATGCAGCCAAGAGGCCCATGATCACTCTGGATGAACTGCAGAGATCTACAGCTGAGGTGGGACAGTCTGTCCATAAGACAACAATCAGTCGAACACTTCACAAATCTGGCCTTTATGGAAGAGTGGCAAGAAAAAAGCCATTTCTCAAAGATATCCATAAAAAGTCTAGTTTACAGTTTGCCACAAGCCACCTGGGAGACACACCAAACATGTGGAAGAAGGTGCTCTGGTCAGATGAAACCAAAATCGAACTTTTTGGAAACAATGCAAAACGATATGTTTGGCGTTAAAGGGTTATTCCCATCTTGGACACTGGGGGCATATCGTTAGGATATGGGATATCGCAGCGGGGGGAACCTGCACCTATATCAAGAACGGGGCCCCAAAAGTGAAGGCGGGTGCACCGCGCATGCGTGGCCGCCCTCCATTCATTTGTACGGGGCCGCCGAAAATAGCCAAGCGCTGGCTCAGCTATTTCCGTCGGCTCTATACAAATGAATGGGAGCTGGGCCGCGCATGCGCGGTGCGCTCCCATTCATTTCTATGGAGCCAACGGAAATAGCCGAGCCGGTGCTCGCCTATTTTCCGCGGCCCCATACTCCAGGCACATTATGACATTTTTGCAACTTTTCTAGCTTTATTCTGTTCAAGTACAAAGTTACCCACCAACCAGCAAGCTATTGTAGCTCTCCTGGAGACTGTAACCATTAAGCATTGTGTACAACTTAATTGACTATTACCACCAAAACTGTTGTACCTTATTGTTTGCTGCAAATACTATCTATGACATTCCAGCGGGGCCTAGACCCCTCCTAAATTCTTCACATATGTTTCTCTTCATCAGATCTGAAGTTGTGTTAATGTTAATGCTCCACACTGGGATCTAGGAATAGATTGCATAATTCAATAGTTTCCATACAATAGTTACCATACATAATATGATGCATCATGTGTGACTTTCCATCTGAAGACTCTGTGTAAATAGGAACTAATCGTATATAAACTATTGAGGGTACAATGGAAGATGCAGGAAAAGACCCTACATGTACATGACAAAATAGCATTCATAAAATAGCACACGTACAATGTAATACTAGTGATATATAATGTGTAACTGCTATGGTGCATACTCTACTTCACTTATTGTACTGTGTATAGTGAGCTCACGATGAACAAATGAATTTACTTTTAAATCTGTACATTTAAAAACATAACAGGAGTGGAAACAAATGTAATAATGAATAAAATAAAACTTTTCATATAACATAAAATAAATAGGGCAAACCAAAATAATTTTTGTTGCTTTTCCTACCTCTTTAATTAACGATTTCTTCTTTGTAGGCATTACTTATCCACAAGGTTAAAGTGCAAGGAATAGAGCACCTTTTGTTTTCATATTTGCTGAGAATTTAGTGGAAATTGGACGTTTGGAATTCCTCTAATAGCTTGCTTATCCTAAATGCAGAATAATCTGTAAGTAGTAAGCTTTTAACACATTAGTGCAAATGAGATCACTTACATGAGCAATTATAAGACTTCTCGTGCGTTGACAGTTTTAGACAGTCATAAGAAACATGTGACAGTTAGCTTTGGTGTCTATCAGAGACTGAGAGTTCTGAAAATGGTCCTAACTTTATGGTGATGTTGGATGAATTGCACTAATCGAAATGGCCGGTAGGCATCCTAATTTTAATTGGAGAGTTTTCCTGTACTATAGACCCCAAAACAAATAAAAATTGTGTTTTAATTGGATACATATGTTGTCATTTAGTCAGGCTTTTGTAAGGCTTTAATGTGGTCTTCCATAAGAGGCGTAGATATCAAGAAATATAAAATTAGCAGCAAGTTGAACATTTGCATGGAGTGTGAATGTTCTCCCTGAGTTTGTGTGGATTTCATCTTTGGGCTACCAAAGGGTTATTTGGTTTTCTATTAATTTGGCCCTAATGTTTTTTAGAATGGTATTTACATTGAAGATAGGAACTGATGGGAGTGATGACAGTTTTTATTCAGCACTGTGAAATTTTTTCGCTGTGTAAGATACAAGAAATAACAAAATAAGCTAGTGTCATTTGATATACACTCACCGGCCACTTTATTAGGTACACCATGCTAGTAACGGGTTGGACCCCCTTTTGCCTTCAGAACTGCCTCAATTCTTCGTGGCATAGATTCAACAAGGTGCTGGAAGCATTCCTCAGAGATTTTGGTCCATATTGACATGATGGCATCACACAGTTGCCGCAGATTTGTCGGCTGCACATCCATGATGCGAATCTCCCGTTCCACCACATCCCAAAGATGCTCTATTGGATTGAGATCTGGTGACTGTGGAGGCCATTTGAGTACAGTGAACTCATTGTCATGTTCAAGAAACCAGTCTGAGATGATTCCAGCTTTATGACATGGCGCATTATCCTGCTGAAAGTAGCCATCAGATGTTGGGTACATTGTGGTCATAAAGGGATGGACATGGTCAGCAACAATACTCAGGTAGGCTGTGGCGTTGCAACGATGCTCAATTGGTACCAAGGGGCCCAAAGAGTGCCAAGAAAATATTCCCCACACCATGACACCACCACCACCAGCTTGAACCGTTGATACAAGGCAGGATGGATCCATGCTTTCATGTTGTTGACGCCAAATTCTGACCCTACCATCCGAATGTCGCAGCAGAAATGGAGACTCATCAGACCAGGCAACGTTTTTCCAATCTTCTACTGTCCAATTTCGATGAGCTTGTGCAAATTGTAGCCTCAGTTTCCTGTTCTTAGCTGAAAGGAGTGGCACCCGGTGTGGTCTTCTGCTGCTGTAGCCCATCTGCCTCAAAGTTCGACGTACTGTGCGTTCAGAGATGCTCTTCTGCCTACCTTGGTTGTAACGGGTGGCAATTTGAGTCACTGTTGCCTTTCTATCAGCTTGAACCAGTCTGCCCATTCTCCTCTGACCTCTGGCATCAACAAGGCATTTCCGCCCACAGAACTGCCGCTCACTGGATGTTTTTTCTTTTTCGGACCATTCTCTGTAAACCCTAGAGATGGTTGTGCGTGAAAATCCCAGTAGATCAGCAGTTTCTGAAATACTCAGACCAGCCCTTCTGGCACCAACAACCATGCCACGTTCAAAGGCACTCAAATCACCTTTCTTCCCCATACTGATGCTCGGTTTGAACTGCAGGAGATTGACTTGACCATGTCTACATGCCTAAATGCACTGAGTTGCCGCCATGTGATTGGCTGATTAGAAATTAAGTGTTAACGAGCAGTTGGACAGGTGTACCTAATAAAGTGGCCGGTGAGTGTAGATGTGATGCATAACATTGAAAAGTACTATAGTATTTAGGTCATAACCTCTAAAAAGTTTTCTGAGACTGTTCCTAAAGAGGTTTTTCCAGGATTGCTATGGTTTTTAACAGATATGCTCATTTAATTAATTACCTTCTGTACGTCTTCCCCATGCTTCATCTTTTTCAATTTGGACTCTCCTGGCCCATTTTCACCATGTAAAGAAATCACTCTGGTTTACACCCTGTATTTAACACTTCCTGTTGTATCCAACCAAACCCAGGATGCATTTCTCCCTTCTCTGCGACAGCTCCAGCACTGCCCCTAACAGCATCCAACTAGTGTATTTCTCCTACCACCCAACTAGTTACATAGACATTCCCCTATCACTGCCCTTGTTGCTGCTTTTACATGCTCATGGAAACATCACAGGAAATAAAAACCTGCATGGACATGGTCATGTGACCACAGCCCAGAATGGGAGATTAAAGCAATAAAGGTAAAAGAAATACATTACAACATTACAGTTACAGGTTTTTAGGTCTACCATGGCTAGTAAGATCCTCCAAAAGCAACAAGTTTCAGTATCCATCTATAGCTGCTGCTCCAATGATTATTGGCCTTTTTTTCCTTTTAGATCCACCTGTTTTTGCCCTACTTGAGAGCAATTTGTTTCATTATATTGTGAGTATGAAAGGGTAATAAGGGAATACAGCATTAAGGAGGTGATCACTGCCACTTCTTAAGGGGCTGTGAACCTGAGTGCCCTGTCCAATCAGCACGGTAGTGTCAGCCCTTTCAGTGTGCAGGCTGCTATGAGAACAGAGCCTGATCTTGTGAGATATATATTTCATGAGGGTATATCTCACTAGATCATTCTACAAGAGCCATTCTGACTTAGTCCACACTGATTGGACAATGCCAGAGAGCCTAGGTTCACCCTCCCCCCCCCCCAAGAAACAAGTTACCCCACCCCCATACAGTGAAATTGTTACGGAGACAATTGTTTAAGAGCAGGGAAACGGAACTGTCAAAAATTAGTTAAGAGGTAGATATATATGGAACCTGAGAGCTGGATTTTTTGGCAGAGATGGCAAGTCCTCTTAAGTTGCGAGAAGTTTTCTTCTCGAACATTCTTAGTGCTTTGCGTAAGGACATGAATTGTATGTGATCTGTATAGGACAATGAGAAAATAAAACTTGCTAAGCATGCTAAGTGAAATCCTGGCAATGTGATTTCAGATATTTGTAAATTAAGTATTAAAATACTAAATAAAAAATTGTTGCCATCCATTGAAAACTCAAAATGAATAGGGAGAAAAATGGGCATGAGAAGTAATTAGCATGTTAAATAAATTTAGGCAAGATATATTATGTTTTATGTATATAGAGATATACATTCTTACTTTGAGAGATGAAGCTACATTATCAGCTTATTGGTAAGGCCATTGCATAAACCCTTAATCCTATTTGAAAACAATCATCACTAGTATTGTAGATCTCTAAGCACATTTCTTTGAACTGTTTATTGGGCCCCTCTGGGCTGTTCTGGTCATATTGATAACATCCGTAGTTTGGATAGAATGTCTTTGAAAGCTTACATATAGCTCTCTGAGGAAATCTATGCCTGATAAGTTTTGATTAATACCCCTCAATACACGTTTGCAGTCGTAAATCCATTCATCATTTCTTGCGATCCTTTAGACTGCTTTGATTTGTAGACTGTGTTACAACGGGCCCCTAAATGCTGTTTTTGAAACCAGGTAAAAGTAGTTGCAAATGTGAAGCAGATGTATGTGAGAAATCCCAGGTTTACAACAGTGGCAAAGTACTTATCAAAGCCAATATTTCTCAATTTCTTCAGCAAAAGGTTTCCTCATGTCTTCACCTCCAGAAAATCCCATTTGAAACTGTTGACCTTTTTGCTTAAGATTTGTCACTTGGCAATGACATCTTCTGGTTTGCTAAATCTTAGGAACGAGAAAGATGGACATTAATATTGTTCAATGAGGACATTCTGCTGATTTCACCTCCTTTTTTCCCCAATAAGATACTGAATAATGCATTGCCCATATGTTTATCATTATATTCCTTTGTAGATAGAATAAAAGGTAAATGTCTTTTTATGTTCTGCAAGTGTATGATTGTGCATATAAAGTATTCAGTGGGGTGCAGTATGGCTATGGATTTTATTAGAAAATTAGTTAGTGTGTTTTTTCTAGTGTCTACTTTGTATCTTTGCATTTATATTGCTGACAGAACCAGAGGCATGTATTCTACAGTATATTCCCAGCTGCACTGATAAAACATAGACTGATGCGGCTGTGACCTGCCAGCAGGATGGAATTTATTAAATGCCATATGATATGATTATCAGCGACAACAGCAATCTACATCAGTGTTGTTTCACTGCTTTTATCTTTCTAGGCATTTTGTGTTCTATAATCCATAAAAAATAGTGGAAATGTAAAAAGATTCTGTTATGGCTCTCCTGGCTGCTGCCGCCTCTGTATGACAGCAGCGCCCGGCTGCCGGGTACACCAGGACTGCAGGGTGGCCCCCACTGACATCAGAGCCCCAGGCCATTGAAGAGGTGCATAAGGTCGCATGGGCGACAGTTCCACTGGACATACCTACACACAGGTGTGAGCTGTCTTCTACTGCTATAAAAGGCAGATGCAGGTGCCAGTGAATTTCTTGTCCTCTGGCTCCCCCTACTGGTTCCTTGCATTATTGAAGATTCCCCTGGCTTTGGATTTCTGGATTTTGCTTTCTGACTACGGTTTTGGCTTCTGGCGTTTTGATATCGTATTGATATCCTGGTTCTGACTATTTGGTGTGTTTTGTTTTTATTGTTTGCCTCTGAAATTATTTGTCCTGTATTGTCCCACTGGCATTTTACCCTTTTTCCGTATGACGACGGTGTTTGTTTGCCCTTTATTTCACCCTTCATGTATTGCAGTATATGGACTGTCATCCAGTTGTGGGTCACAGCCTAGGGTGATTGTGCAAGTAGGTAGGGATAGTGGGTCCGGGCAGTTTTAAGGCTGCACTTCCCTGTTTGAGTGTGACAGTAGTCTTTATCCTGACACATACCTAACTCTGCCCGTTGTTTCACATCATGAATCCTGTCTGTGATTTAGGAAGAAAGTCTGTCTCTGACGGTCCGGGATTTAGTGCATGTAAGAAAGTAGAAATAACGACAGCATCCTCTTCTTGCTGAAAATGGTGGTATCTAATCCATCAGGATACCCATAACACGTGCAACGTTTCGGCTGCCACTCAGCCTTTATGAAGCCTTTTTCTTTTTGCCAGGATTTAGTGCAGAACGTCCATAATCAGGGCAGTACCTCAGCTTCTCTGTCTATGGAAGTGAAAAATCGAACTTTATGAGAATTTGTGGGCAACGGAAAATTATTTTTTGCCTTTAAAGAGGCCTGTAAACTTTATTTTAGACCTATTTCTTCTGATTCTGAATAGCAGCGATTGGGGATTGTCATTTCACTGTTACAGGGAGACCTCCAGCAGTGGACCTTCTCTCTTCCCTCTGACTCTCCTGTCTTAGCCTCCGTTGACAAATTCTTTTCGCTATAGGTCTGCTGGATTGTGAACCAGAGAAAGCAGCCTTTGCCGAAAGTAAATTGGTCAGTTTAAAACAAGGTAGTCATCCTGTGGAGGAGTATTGTGCAGAATTTAGGAAAACGTGTTGCCTCTGGTTGGAACGACCCCTCATTAAGGTGTCAGTTTCGCCAGGGTCATTCTGAGGCCTTAAAGGGTTTGTCTCATGATGGACAATGGGGGCATATCGCTAGGATATGCCCCCATTGTCTTATAGGTGCGCTGGGGCCCTCACCTATATCCAGAACGGAGCACGAAAGTTACAGAGGACACACGGCACTTGTGCAGCCGCCCTCCATTCATTTTCTATGGGGTCGGCGAAAATAGCTGAGCACTGGCTCGGCTATTTCCGTCGGCTCCATATAAATGAATGGGGGCAAGCGTGGTGCGCTCCCATTCATTTCTATGGGGAGCTGGGACACGCACCTATAAGACAATGGGGGCATATGCTAGCCATATGCCCCCATTGTCCATTATGAGACAACCCCTTTAAAGGAGGGGGATGATTGGAATACCCCGGAGGGACACTTTGGTGGTGCCATTTGGTTTAAGCAGTGCCCCTGCTGTCTTTCAAAATTTGGTGAACGATTTGTTTAGGGAATTTATTGGAAATTTTATCTATCTGTGAAGTTCGAAAAATGCCTGTTTGGAGTCAAAGAGGTACCATTCTTGGGATATATCATATCCACAGACTCTTTTTGCATGGACCCAGTTAAGGTTCAGGGGATTAATGACTGGGTTCAACCAAAGTCTCTCAAAGCCTTGCAGAGATTCTTGGAATTCGCTAATTGTTATAGAAAATGTACTAAAAGGTTTCTGTTATCGACAAAAATATGACAATGACAAAACAGTCAAATGAGCAAATACAGTACAGTACAACTTACAATTGTTAGAGAAGAGAATTTAGGTTATGCAGGAACTCTACACTAAATTAGTTCAGCCCTAATTCTTGTACTGAATTATAGTGGCCTGTGGAGAGGCCCAATAGCGCAGACACAGGGGGAGATTTATCAAAAGTGGTGTGAAAGAAAATTGGCTTAGTTGCCCATAGCAACCAGTCAGATTCCACCTTTCATTTTCCAAAGCAGACCTAAAAAATGAAAGGTGAGATCTGATTGGTTGCAACTAAGCCAGTTTTCCTATACACCAGTTTTAATAAGTCTTCCTCACGGTGTTCTGAGTTCAAGGAGGGCTCATCATTTATTGAAAACCATAATAGAAGGGCTTCTTATGACAGTATGACATGCAGTTCCAGTGGCTGTTGAGCTGGTTGGGTAAACTTGTCACCAATAGAAAATCAAAAAACAACCTAAGACATAAGTAAAATATACATTAGTAAGGGAAGACTAGAGCATTATGTATAAAAGGAAGATATACCATGTTTCCCCGAAAATAAGACAGGGTCTTATTTCTTTTTTTTCTCTGAAAAAAGGGTTAGGGCTTATTATCGGGGTAGGTCTTATTTTTGCCCCCACTGAACATATACCGGTATTTAATTTTTGCTCCCCACTGAACATATATGTCATTTTTGCCCCCACTGAATATATATGTCATTTTTGCCCCCACTGAATATATATGTCATTTTTGGCCCCTCTGAATATATACTGGTATGTGATTTATTTGCCCCCGGGACCCTGTGCACACACAGAGGCCCTGACTGGTCAATAAAATCACTTACAGGGCTGCGCCCCCCCTGGGCCTGTACCATAACCCTATTCTCAGTGTATCCTCAATGTACCTAGGGCTTATTTTTGGAGTAGGGCTTATATTTTAAGCCTACTCCAAAAACAGGGCAAAATAGCACTAGGGTTTATTATCGGGGTAGGTCTTATTTTCGGGGAAACAGGGTACATTTGTATATATTTGGATTATGTGAAGACATATAATTCTGCTACTGCACATGTCTACTGATAACACAAATGGGCTTCTAGCCAAGCCAAGCTCTTCTCCAGTGATGTAATACATGGTCTTAATGATTACAGACAACGTGATTTACTGCTGGAAACTAAAGTTTTTTTTTTTGCACTGCATTCATTTTTATTAGGTTTTATGTTTCATAGACGTAATTACATTTAAAAGGAAATTATTCTCTTTTTATCTCCATCCAGTAATTCACAACTATATTTAATGCTTTGCTCCATTTATCAACACAATACAGTTTTATGTGGGCCAGAAACGTAGTCAGCACTTCTAGAAGGTATTTTCCCATTAAAATTTTACACAGGCCTCAATGGGGTTGGTGCAGTGTGGTATATGTCTTAAATACCCAAAATGTACTAGCCTTATGTACTGGAGCAAAACAATGTGCAGCACAGGAGAGACAAACTCTTTCAATGAATTTTTATTGCACAGCTAAATGTAAATATGCCAAATAAAGTGCAAGCACAATGCCCATCAGATAAGCACAGGCCTATCATGCTACTGTGTGAACCTCAGATTTTACTTTTCATATGTAGACTTTGGCTTACTTTCTTGGCAGACACATTTTGAGTTGCTAGGGTTTTACTGCTTTGTTATCAAGAAGGAAATTTATCAGCTGACGTTATTCTATTAACTACGGATCTCAGCCATTCTTCTATAAATGTCCACCTAGGAATAAATGGGGTTTTAAACGACCACACAGATAGAACTAAACAAGTTAGGCTCACTTACTGAAGTTTTTTCACTTCAGTAAGTGGCATTTATCATGTAGAGAAAGTTAATACAAAGCACTTACTAATGTATTGTTATCATCTATATTGCTCCCTTTGCTGGCTTGACTCACTGATGACACCCGACTATGAAACTATGGGATAAGTTCTAGCTTCATTTCTCAAATGGTGTTCTCTGTACCACACTGGAGGGGAACTGAGCCTTATCGCTGGAGAAATGTGAAGCTAGCCTCAAAGAGTACCTATTGTCATGTTGGTTTTAGTAAATATGGGCATTCCCAATGAAATGACAATTCTGGAGCATGTTTATAAATAAATTGACTGATGGGTGTTACAATTTCCCTTATCAAAAAGGTGTGTCAGCACAGATTGTACAGTGTCAGAGTGTATAGGGGCACAACCTCAACTGGTAATACCGAATCTTCAATTTCTTAATATATTTTAGTAGGAATAACAGATAAACAGCACAATGCAGAGTTTTACAAATAATCTAATGGGGAATGCAGTTATTTACTAAAACTGACATGTCAGGAGAGTAATCAAGTTCTAGGGTTTAAAAGCTCTCCTAAAATGTGTGTTATAGTAAAGTTCTGCCACAACTTTGATGTCAAAAAATTATTCAACATTTTGACATCGAATTGGCTATTTTCACTTTTTCTTTTTACACCTTGAATAAAAGGTTGGACGGATTGACGGAAACATAATGCTGTTTCAATGATTGCTAATTAAAATTTACTTACAAATTATCCATTGTTTTTACGGTATGGCCACAAGGAATGACTGCTGCAGTTGAAATAAAGAGACTGTACCATGCAACCATGCAAGTTGAAGGGGATCATATTAACTGATTAGACCCAAACTGTTTATTCGTTGTTAATTTTCAATGGATGCACAGTTTTAAATGTGGCCATAGCTTAAGTAGTGAGATCCTGCTCAGGCCATGCATCCTCTAGTAGGAAATGTACTACATTACATCTGTGCGAGTGGTGCAGTCAATTTGTCACAAGCTGTAGTGGTCGCTCTTGGCTATCCTGAGCTAGAAAGGCCTATTCACATTTGTGTTATTTCTATGGATAATGATAGCTCCTAGTTGGTTCTTAATCCGAATACATATTTAATCATATTTTTCCTTCCACCAGGCATTATCTATTGTGGGTTTGGACTCAACGTTCCTGAATGTAATGCTATTCTTACATATGTAATATATGCTATATGCCTGGACATTATCATTGTGTTGGCATATCCCTTTGAAAACACTTTTGCAATAACATTGCCAGGCTAAGGGAGCCCTGGAGAAAGGGTGTCTCCTGAAATGAAAATGTACCTAGGAGTACATTGAACAGTTTGGATTCCTATGTAGATCATAGTAGATTGTAGGTGTATGGGTATATATTAATTAGGCTCTAACAGAGCTGTGAGAAGCAATACCGATGGAGGAACTAGAGGATGTCTTCCAAAGACGCTAGATGTTGGAAGAAGTGTTTAAATATGTTCTGCTTTATTTTGTAATAGCAGACAAACATTTTAAAGCCATACATGACAAGATGTGGCCTACTTGATGGATGAAGTCTGTGGGCTCCTTTTCAAGGGCTGATAGGGCAATTTTTGGGAACAAACAGTTCATTCTTGATTTTTGCCCCATTATTGAGCCAGCATGGAGCAGTCGTCTCCTTTGTATGGGGATGAATAATCACTACTATGATCATTGATCCCCATACAAATTTATTGTTGGTGGGCATCACATCCGTGTACTGTCGGTAAACAATGATTTTAGGTGCAGCATAGAAGATGAAATCGAATCAGCCCCACATTTACACAGGGCAATTATAAAAAAAAAGAATGTCCATCCATGTTAGTTGTCCTGATCCTTGGCTCATGTAAAAGGAGTCTTAAAGGGAACCTGTCATCTCCGAAACACCCCCTGAACTAGAGTAAGCGGTGTATAGTGTAAGTGATGCTGAATCCGAATATGTAATTTTTATCTTCGTACTCACTTGCATTCTGACGCTGTGCTCTGACAAACCAGCAGTAAAATGCACTCACTGGACTCCAGTGCTCACTCACATAATGGAGAGGACTCAAAGAAGAGTCCAGTGAGTGCATTTTACTGCAAGTTTGTGGGAGCACAGCGTCAGAATGGAAGTGAGTATGAAGATAAAACTTACATATTCGGATTCAGCATCACTTACACTATACAACACTTACTCTAGTTCAGGGGGTGTTTCGGAGATGACAGGTTCCCTTTAAACACCAGGCAGGTTTCTGGTATTGCCCCAGATGTACTTTGCTCAACTGGCAATAAAGAAAACTAAGCAATTGTAGCATTTACCACTAAAAACTGCAACAAATTTTGAAGTATGGACAGAAGCTGCATGTTTAATGTCCCTGGAGCAGACAGCAGAGTGGAGCTGGTTGTTTTAATACCATAATTTCTACCACATTTCCAGGTTTATGGTTCATCTTTATCCGCCTACATACAAACCTGCACTTTATACTAGGCGTACAGTTACTGGCAGTGATTGCTTTTTATGATACCTGGGGCTTCCACTAGCAGCTAAACCTATAAAATGGATATATTAGTGCACTGAAAAGTATCACAATCTGTACAGTCACTTTACAGTATATATTTAACATAATAAGATTATGTCTCCTTAACTTGATTTCCGATTCAACTTTCTAGTTCTGTTATGAACATTTTCTTTATCAGCAGTTTATAAGGCCACAAGGGATTGTGCCAACTTATTTATTTAAGTTATTTTTTATAAACTTGAAGGGGTTTTCTGAGATTTTCTTACTGACATCAGTATCAGATTGGTGGAGGTCCAGCACCCAGGACCCCCGTCGATCAGCTGTTTGAGAAGGCAGTGGTGATCCTGTGAGCCCTGCAGCCTTCTCTCTGCTTTTCCTCGCCCAGTGACGACATGTTCATCAGTCACGTGGTCTAGAAGCACCTCAGTGAATGAGACTGAAAGTTATACCAAGCACAGTCGCTATACAATGTACGGCACTGTGCTTGGTAAGCTGCAAGAAGGCAGCGGCGCTCACAGCAGTGCCGCTGCCTTCTCAAAGCAGCTGATCGGTGGGAGTCCGGGTGGGCGGACCCCCACCGCATGCTGACTTCTCACTGCCTTCCCATGATGATCTGCTCCCTATAGCACCTCCAACCCATTTTTTGATGTCTCTATTGGTTGTCACTGCCTTTTTTGATAAATGTGTTACTTTCTTTTATATTTTTAACAAGAAAAGTTAATTTTTATTCTGTAATTCATTTCACAATGCCTCTTCTAGTCCAACAAATATACTTGGCAGAACACACTGGCAGAATGTGTGGCTGAACTTTCCAGATGGAGTTGATTATACAAAGAAATAGATATTGTACAGTTTTAGGTAACTGCTGTTAGATTTAGTAACACATAATACTGACTATATGGTCTTTAATGTACAGTGGCATGCAGAACTTTTGGCACCCGATCAAAATGACTGTTACTGTGTGTGAACAGTTAAGCAAGCGGAAGTTGATGTGATCTCCATAAGGCATAAGGCATAAGGCTACTTGCACACTTGCATTTGCAGGATCCATTTGTGAGATCCGTCCAGGCTCTCACAAACGCTTCCATCATGATAATACAACCGTCTGCATCAGTTCTGAACGGATCCGTTTGTATTATCTTTTACATAGCAAAGACGGAATCCGTCTTGAACTCCATTGAAAGTCAATGGAGGACGGATCCGTTTTCTATTGTCAGCCGAAACGGATCCGTCCCCATTGACTTACATTGTGAGTCATGACAGATCCATTTGCATCAGTTTCTTCATGAGGAACACCAAAACGCAGCAAGCAGCGTTTTAGTGTCCGCCTCCAAAACGGAATGGAGACTGAACTGAAGGAAAACTGATGCATTCTGAATGAATCCTTTTCCATTCAGAATGCATTAGGACAAAACTGATCAGTTCAGGACCGTTTGTGAGAGCCTGTGACGGATCTGACAAACGGATCCTGCAAACGGAAGTGTGAAAGTAGCCTAAGATTAAAATTGACACATTCCCTTTGTATTTTAAACAAAAGCATTTTTATTTTTTATTTTCACCATTTACATTATTAAAATAACTTGAAAGGAAAAGGGTCTTGAGCAAAACATTGGGCCCCCTGCATGGTTAGTACCTAGTAGCACTCCCTTTGGCAAGTATCACAGCTTGTAATCACTTTTTGTAGCCAGCCAAAAGTCTTTAAATTCTTGTTTGAGTGATTTTCATCCATTCTTCCTAGCAAAATCTTCCAGTTCTTTGAGATTCCTGAGCCATCTTGCATGCACTGCTCTTTTTAAGGACTATCTATAGATTTTCAATGACGTTCAGATCATGGGACCGTTGTAAAACCTTCAGCTTGGACCCTTTGGGATAGACTGTTGTGAGTTATGAGGTGTGTTTAGGATCATTATCCACTTGTAGAAGCCATCCTCATTTCAACTTCATTTTTTTAACAGTTGGTATTATGTTTGTGCCTGGAATTTGCAGGAATTTCATTGAATCCATTCTTCCATCTACCCGTTAAATATTCCCCATGCCGTTGGCTGCAACACAACCCAAAGCATAATTGATCCATCTCCATGCTTAATGGTTGGAGAGGTGTTATTTTCATGAATTCAGTGCCCTTTTTTCTCCAAACATCTTTGCTCATTGTGGCCAAGGAGTTCTATTTTAACCTCATCCATCCACAGGACTTTTTTCCAAAATGCATCAGGCTTGTTTAGATGTTCTTTTGTCAACTTCTGACGCTGAATTTTGTGGTAAGTACACAGGAAAGGTTTTCTTCTGATGATTCCATGAAGGCCATAGTTTTGCAGGTGTCGCTGAACAGCATACCAATGGGCCACAACTCTAGAGTCTACTAAATCTTCCTAGCAATCCTACGAGCAGCAATTTTTCTTGGTCTTCCAGACCTTCTCTTGACCTCCACTGGTACTTTTCAAACTGAGGATATGGCAATCTGAAAATGCTTTGCCATCTTCTTATGGCCTTTTCCTGCTAGTCTGGGTATTTTGAAATTTGCATCACCTGGCCTTCCCTAACGATGACTGTGTAGAAGCCATAACCCTGGGACCTAGGTCAAAGTTATATGTATGGGTTCCCATACTTTTGCAAGGTACTTGCTCCTCCCATACAAATCCAAAATAATACACTGTATATTGCTTAAAATGTTGAAAAGTATGTTTTATATTTCATGTATGCATTTTGGAGATCATTTCAACTTGCATAACTGTTCACAGCAAGAGTAATTTTGACCAGGGGTGCCCAAACTTTTGCATGCCCATGTACAATAGTTTAGTAAATGCTAGCTTCCAGAGTTTGTGTTGAGATTTTACAGTAACAGCCACCATAACACTAACTCCAGCTTTTTTTTTGGCTTGGTGGTAACCTTAAAAAGGTATTCCCAAATTAAACATTTATGGCCTATCCCAGGATGTATGATAGATGTGGGTCCCACTTGTGACAGACACCTGTGTTAAAGGGTTATTCCCATCTTAGACAATGGGGGCATATCGCTAGGACCCGCACCTATATCGAGAATGGAGCCCCAAAAGTGAAGGAGGGCGCACTGCGCATGCGCAGCCACCCTCTATTCATTTCTATGGGGCCGCTGAAAATAGCCGAGCGCCGGCTCGGCTATTTCCGTCGACTACATAGAAATGAATGGGAGTGGTGGCCGCGCATACACGGTGCTCTCCCACTCATTTTTATGGGAGCAGCGGGGAGCTGCGCCTGGTGGTGGCCAGATCCCGCAAGCAGCGCTCCCCACTCTGTTCTCAATATAGGGGACAATGGGGGCATATTCTAGCAATATGCTCCCATTGTCTAAGATGGGAATACCCCTTTAAGAAACTGTACACGTTATACAGTTAAAGGGACACTTCCATCAGAAAAGGGTATTTTTTAAATTCAATAAACATTGGGGGTCATTTATCACTCTGAAATATGCCTAAATTATTTCATGAGCAGATTGCTGCGCAACAGCTAGTTGCGGCCCAATCTGCAACTTCGCCCTACTTGCGCCAGGTCTAAAAAAGGGGGCATGGGCGGGGAAGGGGACGGGCCTGTTTCAGGTATAGAAAAAAGTCTAAATGTAAGACAGCTTGGATGCTGACTTACATTTAAGAGAAGAAAGAGAAGAAATCAAGCTCTAGTTAGATCACATCTGAGAAATTCTTCATTTTTCAGAGGAAGGTGTAAGAATGTGCAGCTCTAGGTTTTCTAGAACTTTAATACTGAGGACCTATCCTCAGTATCTGATCGGTGGGGGTCCGAACAGCTATTTGAGAAGGCACCATGCTTACCAAGAACAGCGCCGTATGTTGTATAGTGGCCGCGTGACCTAGGCCATGTGATTGATGAATGTGTCATCACCGGGCTAGGAAAAGCAGAGAGAAGGCCGCACCCACGTCCTGGGTGTAGGACCCCGACTGATCAGATACTGATGACCTATCCTGAGGCTAGGTCATCAGTATTAAAGTCTCAGAAAACCTCTTTAAGACAATGAAGAAGAACATTTGCATTTACATTTGAACATTGAAACTGGATATCTGAGATGTGGATTAAGACTGATGAGGCCAAAGATATTGGGAAGTAAAAGTAAAGCCAGTAAAGCCAGCTGTGCTGTGGGTGCTGCAAAAAAACACATGTGGTTTTCAAAAAAACGCATTCGATTTATGCAAGAACATTCCTGCAGCTATTGTGCATTTTCAAAGGGAAAAAAAGCAAATCATACACAGTAAAACTGAATTACATTAATTACAAAATAGAGTTACATTAAAGGGGTTGTCCCATCATAGACAATGGGGGCATATCGCTAGGATATACCCCCATTGTCTGACTGTCCTACACGGACAATGGAGCGGGCATGTGCAGCTGCCCTCCATTCATTTCTATGGGGCCGCCGAAAATTGCCGAAATGAATGGGAGCGGTGGCTGTGCATGTGCGGTGCGCTTCAATTCTCTTCTATTGGAGCAGCGGGGAGCTGCGCCAGGTGGTGGCCGGACCCCGCGGAAACCCGCACCTATTAGACAATGGGGGCATATCCTAGCGGATCCGCAAAAAATACGGATGAGGTATGTTGCCCATGACCCTTTATAACAATGCCTGTTCTTGTCCACAAAATGGACAAGAATAGAACATGTTCTATCTTTTTTTGCTGGGCTGTGGAGCAGATAATACAGATGCAAACAACACACCGTGTACTGTCCACATTTTTTGCAAACCCATTAAAATGAATGGGTCTGCAACTGATCCGCAAAAAAAAAAGTGAATTGGATGCGGTGCAAAAATATCGTCATGTTAATGGGGCCTAAGTGCAGTTTTTTGTTGCATCCAAACACAGCACAGCCGCAAAGAGCGTCAGCACCCTAACACTGTCCAGTAGGTGCCGACTGTTTCAGATTGTGTAGAGACACACCCATTTGATAACGGGCAATGGTAAGAAACAGTTGTCAATTTATTCAGGAATGTTCAGGAAGAATTACAACACAACTCAGTTCTAAGAAAAGATGCTACAGAGTTTTTAGTTCATGAGGAATACAAGTATTTACTAAAAGGGACACGAGAGTAAAGCGGGCAGGTCCTCCTTAAATATGTTTTCTGCTTTTTCTTTTTGATGTTGAGTAATGAATGATTTGTTTCAGTAGCTATTAATGGCTATTTTGGTAGGATATCACTTAGGTTCCCACTATTTTTGCAGAGTAGTGCATATTATACTCATGTAGCTATTTTTAAATGATGGGTTGTTTTTGCTATTCTCGTACAAATCAGTTTCTTGCATATATTAAGTGGACCTAATTTGTTATTCTTTTCCTTGCTGCTTACTTGAAAGCTGCAATTAGGAACCATTCCAGCTTTTTAGAAGTCCTTTCTGGAGTGGGAATGGGGTACATACAAGTACTTAAAATCTCTGTATTGTTGTTAGCCATTTGATTAGCCTTTTTGTATTTTTTTGGAGTGACCTGAGTACGTGACTAAACTACTTTCTAGCGACCTGATTTTGCATTTGTGGTTAACAAGCAGGCCTATCCAAGGCGTAATTATTGTTACACATATTCCATATTGATTTCTCTTCTAGGTGTGATAAACGATGTGCTGGATATTTTATATTTTCCAACACGTAGAAATTAGTTTTAAAATCCTGGTTTTGGACATATATAGTCAAATATTATAGGCAAATGTACATGTATTGTTGCAGTAGAGGAAGGAATAGACAGGACTTTGCTTCTAGCCATTCATTATTACTTGTACATAAACTTGGGAATAAGATATAGTAGTTGTAACTTATATATTTCATAATATAATATTAATTAACCTTTTCAACAGGATTACCACAGAGACTATAACCACATAGGATCTCATAATTACTAAAAGAGGATCTGTCACATCTTCACAGAAGATTAATAGCTGCATACTGTATACTGCATACATTGCTGACTTTGTTGGTGTTGTTCTATTACTGCAGTTTCTTCCGTTCCGCCAATATCAGTGCTGTTAGTTACGGTGTCTGACAGCAGTGAATGGTCAGCTTAGGTGACACTAAATTGAGTAAGCTCTGGGGACTGCCCACCAGACAATTCACTGCTATGGAACGCTGAAACTAAGGGCACCACAGTCTGTATATAAAGTATGTAATTCCATTTACCTAACTAAATATTACTATCCCTAACACTGTCCCTGTGGGTCCACTTGCTGTGTCTATGACAGATATGTGCTATCCCATCAGAGGCTGAGCTCAGAATGGCATTGTCACGAGTGGGCTTGCATCTGGTATCAGACGTTCTGCGCGGCTTTCAAGAGTGACATAATTTGACATGCTTTTCCCTTGGTTTGGTTGCTTTTTACCACACCCCTTCCCCTCAGCTGTTGCCGCTGTGGTAATTATCTTTCTCCTATTTACCCCTTCCTCTCCCAGTATCCCTTGCGGTTTATACTTTCTGCCTACTTAGTAGTGTGTGGTGTGGATCTCGGCTGAGATCCGGTTGCTGCGATATCTGCTTAAAGATAAGTGACTTTTTCCCTTTTGTGGTTTTCCTTTTGGAGTCTCCTGTTCGTCATTACTCTTGGAGGAATGGGTTTACTCTTTCTTGTCACTAGCTGCAGGGTTCTTTAGGGTGCATTTATTATTAGGTTCCTGTGTATGAGCTCTCCTACCACCCAGGATTGTTCATACTGGTAGTCAGTCAGGGCCTAGTTTCAGGGTTCCCTGCAGGAGGTGACCGTTTCCCTGGTTTTGGTCTGTTCCCTTCCCTCGTACGCTCGGTGTGGCTATTCCGTCCGCACCAGAGCGTGACAGGCGTCTCTGCTTGGGACCTTACATAGCTCCTAATAGTCCAGTCATTATCCTCCCTCCTGATTGGTTGTGTGGCTGACTGCAAGGCATTATGGGCAAGCTCGCCAGCCAGGGCCCCACCCGGGGTCATGTTATCTTCTGTCTTCATCTTTCCTGCCCTGTTTCCTTCACTTGTGAATGGAATTTGATTTTGATGGTGAATGCCGTTTTGCAGAATTCATTGTAATTGAATCATCAAAACCCTCGGCTTCATTTGGAACTAGATTTTTTTGTAAATTTGTAACAAGTCCAATTAGTTTGGAATCATTTTGCTCATATCTAATTACAGTCATACATTACTGCCCAGTGTTGGCCATGGAACCCACTACAAACACAGAAAAAGTTGTCTTATTGCCAATATAAAACAGAGAGCATTTTACTTTTCAAGATCTTTTTCCAAAACCTTTAAGCTGAACTCTTGATTGGTTGTTGTGGGTAACAAGGGCACATTTATACTGAGGCAGTTTTGAGATGTGGACCCATTAGCTTTTGAAGGAGTTGTTCTGTTACAATGACGTATCCCCTGTCCTGCCACTCCCCTATCCTCTATGTGACTGTTAGCGAAGCCAAGTACACGCGATTATCAATCTCTGGCAGTCCCATAGAGTTGAATGGAGCGACAGCATGCATGCATGACCGCCACTTCGTTCAAACGGAAAAACACAGGGCCCTCGTTCTTGTGATCAGTGGGGGCCCCATCAGTCAGACCCTGGCCAATCAGACATTTATAAGTCTTTTTAATGGGGCAAACCATTTAGCAAAGCTCTAGTGTTTTCTCCACATTTTGTCATTTCCTTCAATTATTGTTCTTCCTGCCAATTACTACATTTGCGACAAGACATTCATTACATTCAATACTATTGCAGTTGTTGTGCCTGTTATTGTATTTACTAAAAATACTTGGATACTGGGTACAGAAAATGAAGGCCTTTACTCCAGCGCTGTCATAAAGGGAGAAGTTGGTAGCGCATCATTTTAAAGCAGTAATGTTTATTAATTGTTGAACATCAGATGCATTTCAGGATCATATCAATCCTTTCCTCCAGTGGATTGAACATGATCCACCAGTACAACGCAGAAACACATCTAATGTTCAACAATAAAATATTACTGATTTAAAATAATCACTCCTTTGATGATGGGGCCAAAGTAAAGAGCTTATTTTCTTCACCCAGTATACCACTGGAACTTTTTCTGATGTGTTCACAGAGGAAGATTTGCTGGCTGCAGTCTGACAGGAAGGCTATACATTATGGGACACATTTATTATGACCGGCGTTTAAAGGGGTATTCCGGTGAAGTAACTTATTTTTTGAAAAACTGCATTAAGTCTGCAAGCTATGACCCAACCAGAACCCATACCTATACATATAACCAGAGCTTCAATTTACCTTGCAATCCATTTGTCTTGCTCCTGTGTGAGCCTGCAGCACACTGAGAGCATCATGGCTCCCGATCTTCCCTCACAAAACTACAATTCCCACAATCATTAGCTTTCCTGCTGTGAGTTTGTGCTTGTTCATGAGTGTTGATGTTTGCTGATTGGCTGCTTGATATCACAGTCCAGACACGTCCCCTCTACTCACCAGTCAGCAGCACACTGACACTCTCTTTGTTTCACAAGACATTTAGCTAGCGAACTGATAGCAACACACTGAGCATGCTCAACCTAACAAAGGCTCAGAACTACAGGTTGATGCCATGGTAATTTATGAGGAAACACAGTGGGTAGCAAAGGAAGAAAACTACTTTTATAACTACTGAATGGTAAATATGTGAAATAGACATTATATTAGGTAATTATTGATGATGAATTAGTCTAAAACATAAGTTATATTTATGGTAACTGAAATACCCCTTTAATATGCCGGTCTTAATAAGCCCTATAGCTGTAGGTGGATCACCGAAGTTATGTACAGGCACCGTCCTCTAAATAACTTCAACGTTGATTCTAAATGTAAGCCAGATTCCTAGCTGTCTTAAATTTAGACCATTTTCTACGTCCAAACCAGACGTAGAAAATGATGAACAAGACGTGCCTGTTGGTTCTCTTCCCTGTCCATGCCACGCCAACTTTTTTAGATCTGGCGTGATCGGGAGAGAAGTCGCTAGTTCTGCCGCACCATGGCGTACAACAGATTCTGCGCCAGATATACATCACAAAAGTGGCTTATATCTGTTCATATGTGACATATATTGTAACTTGAACATAATAAAGTGCTCCTCTTTCTTCATTTTATGTTTGACCATTCAGTTTGTTATCTTGTACTATCTGTGCTGAGCTCTTTTTGATTGTGAATATAACATTCTACAGTATGTAGTCTTATCCATCTATATGTTACATAGTTATTAAAAAAAAAACTCTTAGACTTTTGGATTTTCGTATAACTTGACCTACTACTCCTTTATTAGAAATATTCATTTATTGCCTGGATATCACCAGTCTGCTAATAGGGTTTTTACTGTATGGCCAACGGTGGCTCTCCAATGCCTTTCCATTTTACCATTTGCTAAATCTAAGAAATCTGACGCCTCCCAGCATTCATGTTGTAACCCTAAACTTTCACAAAAACTTTTCATCTCAAAATATCCAAAGAGACCACCAATGCTAAGCACTTAACTACCGATATTGTTAAAACGGTAACTTGTAATGCTGCCGGGGTTAAGTGGCTGTCATTTGAGTTTATGTTCATACATGGACAGGAGTTATATCAATTAGATAAGATACTTATACAGTACAACATTTTCCTTAAGGGGTTAAAAGCCTTAATAAGTATAAAATTATATTCCTATTAAACCAGGAACAGACTGATATTAGTCAGCTGACCTTACACTCTCTTGGCACATCTATTCATTTTGTCCATGGCACAGTTTTATTATACTAAAACTTTTTATTTCATTGTGCTCAAGTTCTCGTATCAGATGGTTATGAACAATGTGATCTAGCTATTTGTGTTTTGTTAATGGGCTTTGTCTTTGTATAGTCCTGATTGTTTAAAAGGAATTATGGCAAAACATGTCTGACAGCAGCTATTACTTTCCAAGTTGGAAGATGTATGCCATTCTTTGTTTGCTGTATTAATTTGGGTGTTTATTTCACATTATCTATTCCCATTAAGTAGACAATAAAGATACTGGATTTTACTTTTCACTAACGTGACAGCAGCCAAATTATCCGTTAACTAACATGCCTAATGAGAAATAATCTGAAATTAAATGGATTTGAGCTGAATAGGTTACAGTAACTGACCCAGATATTTTTCTCCTACGGGAAATAAATTCCTCTTTTGTCTCTTTTTGTTATATTTCATGTCAAATTTTTATGGCATTTTTCCATATTTATGGTAAATATTTTGATACTGTATGTAAGCAAACTATATAATTTATAAGGAATGGACTTTTTACACAAAGGTGCATAGTATTTTTACTTACTTTTTTTTTTTTTACTGTAAATGGATGTTATTACATCCTGTATATACCACTTTCTGTTGATGTATCAAAGCAAACCCATGACTCCTTTCTCTGCCACAGCTCCAACACCGCCCAGCTAGCTTATAGGTCCTCCCACCCAGGTAGTTACATAAACATTGACTTATCACTGCCCCTGTTGCTGCTTTGACATGCTAATGGACATAACTTTGCAGGAAATAAGAGCTGCATGGACATGGTCATGTGACCACAGTCCATAGTGGAAAATAGGAGCAATAAAGGTAAAAAAAAAAAAAAAAAAATTACAAAATGACAACTATCTTCATAAATGATTATTTTAAAGGATGTTGATGTAGACTGGTAAACCCCATTAAGTTTTATATTGCTGTAGTTGTTTTAATGTTTAAAGTAAGCGCTTGGGTCATTAAAGGCTATGTAGTCCTTTTGGTGCATTTTTTTTTTAATTATTGCATTGTACTCATTTCGAGCTAAAAGTCTTTTTCAGTTGGTGTTTATTAAAAACATAGAGCCTTTTTTCTGTACATGCTGTAGAAGCAGCCTCTGGATTTTCTCTCTTTTCCGTCATTTGGGGAGCTGATGGACTCCTTATCTCTGCTCTCTGACATTATAAGCACTTATTATAGTTAAGTTCTTATCTTACTATAATAATGTGGCTAAAATAAGTGTTTAATATGACCTCTCAGTAGTTTAGAGATAAAGTTTATTAGATGAACAACACAAAGTGAAAGTATCAGCCACAGGTAGAAAAACAGTTAACCTTTGGGACAGAACCGCTCAATATTTTTAATAAAGGCCAATTGAAAATATGATTTTTAGCCAAAAATGAATAAAATGTAATTGTAAACAAAAATTGTACATAGCCTTTAGAACATAACTTCCTGTACAAATTGAGAACACTGAGGGACTATTACAATTTGTATTGCTTTATCTATGTCTAGTCTTGTACTTGGTGCATGATATTTCAGTGATAATTACCAGAATAATTGAGGTGCATCAGTTTTGACATCAGTTCAATAGAGGGAAACAATACATAAGCATACTATATTGTTTTATATTATATAACACAATTTTCTGGTATATATTGTATATACTGTGTTTTCCGCTTTATAAGACATACTTTTTTCCCCCAAAAGGGGGAAAAATGGTTGTGCGTCTTATAAAGTGAATACTAGTGAGCGCTTCCATTATGGAAGGGCTCACTAATATGTATTAGGTGCCGGGAGCTGGGAGCAAAGCACTGCAAGCACTTGTGGTACTCATCTTCCCTGGTCTTCCTTCCTGGGGCTGGCACTTCACTGTCCTGACCGCGTACAGCATCAGGACGTAGTACGCGCACTATGACCTGACACTGCATGCAGTCAAGTGACAGAGCAGTGCAGGCCGGGAACACAGAGGAGCACGACTTCTGCCGGAGGTGGAGAGGAGCTGCGGTGCAGGACAGGTAAGAGGAGGTTTTTATTTTAATCTGATCTGAGATCTGATGGGGTCTAACATTGAGGGCTGATCTGAGATCTCATGGGGGTCTGAGTGGGCTGCTCTGAGGTCTGATGGGTGTCTGAGTGGGTTGATCTGAGGTCTGATGGGGGGGTCTACAGTGTGGGTTGATCTGAGGACTGATGGGGGTCTGACCATGTGGGCTGATCTGAGGTTTGATAGGTCTAACAATCTGGGCTGATCTGCGGTCTAATGGGGGTCTGAGTGGGCTGATCTGAGTTCTGATGGGGGTCTGAGTGGGCTGATCTGAGGTCTGATGGGGGTCTGACAATGTTGGCTGATATAGGGTCTGATGGGGGTCTGACAATGTGGGCTGATCTGAGGTCTGATGGGGTCTGACAATGTGGGCTGATCTGAGGGCTGATGGGGTCTGACAATGTGGGCTGATCTGAGGTATGATGGGGTCTGACAATGTGGGCTAATCTGAGGTATGATGATGTTCTGACATGGAGGTCTGATCTGAGGTCTGATGGGGGTCTGACATGGAGGGCTGATGTGATGTCCTGATAAGGGGGCCTGATCTTATGTCCTGATATTTATTTGGGGTCTGATCTGAGGATCTGATATGAGGTCTGATGAAAAATATTTTTTTCTTATTTTCTTCCTCTTAAACCTGGGGTGCTTCTTATCATCAGGTGCGGATTCTGTCATTATTTTACAGCAAGAAATAAATTAAAATCCACTCCTTTGTGATATATGCAATTTGGTGTTACTAGGTGATAATGCTTATATTTCAAGCCTGTGGGGAGTTTACTCCATACTAAAGAACTGTCTTTAAAGAGAACCTGTACTCTTTGATGGCAACATGAAGTAGTAACAGACATGCTGATTTCAGTGGTTGTCAGGAACCAGCTTTATAATCATCGCAGCAAGGGCCTGGAAAAGAGTCATTGCTGGCTGAGAAGAGTCATGCTTTTTTATACGCTTTTGGTCTCCCCACCTACCTGCTGCCAATCATCAGTAGGTGGGTGGGGAGCACAGGACATCATAAATAACTGTGACTCTTGGAAGGCATCTATGACTCTTTTCTAGGCCCGGGCTGTGATAATTATACTGCTGGTTCTTTCCAACCACTTACTTTTAGCTCATGAGTGACATGCCACTGAAATCAACACATCTGTCACTACTTTATGCTGCCCTCAGGGAGGGTAGCATAATGTTGATGACAGGTTCCCTTTAAGGAGTTAAAGGCTATGAACACTTTTGTGGTAAATTTTTTTATGATTCCATTTTACTTATTTAGGGCTAAAACCATTTTTCAATTGGTCTTTATTACAAAATGTTCAGCAGTTTTTGTCATAAAAGGTTAAGAATTGATGTAAAATGAGTCTTTATGAACTGTCAAGAGATCAGAGATAAGGCTTCACATGAGCCGTCAGCTGAGTTCCCTGATGGGACACGTTATAAGCAGTATAAGCAGACAGCCTGCTACTAGATAATCTCAACACTGTTCAGAGAAAAGGGCTGAACATTTTTAAGAAAAAAAAAATATTTTTAGGTGGTGATGAGTATAATATAATAATAAACAAATGCCCCCAAAGATGTCCATAGCCTTTAAGGAGTCAAAACGACAGAGCTACTGTTTTATTGGTGTGGAAAGAGGAACTCAAATTTTATATAAAAATGAGAAACTTGAATCTGATAACTTACTGCATCGTGAGATCATGTCACACTAGCCATTTAAAGCCGTTGAAAAGGTCAAGTGAAAATTTCTTGCTAAATTCCATTACCATGGTTGAAAAGAATGGTTGTCATCCAATTTTCAAAGGAAATGTCTATGTAGGTTTTTATACCAAGTGAGAATTTTATTTAGGTGGAACTGTTCATTAAAGCTTGTGTTGAAGCTGAACACCTGTCTTCAAGCAATGGCACTGACATGAAGCTATGGATCGTCCTATGCACGTGGGTTTTACATGCTGTAACTTTGTCAGTAATCTCTAGAAGATCTCATGTCTGTTGGGGTCAGAGTGCTCCCTCATGCCGCCTAATTATAACTCACTGTAGGCTGGGAACACTCATTTGCCTTTTTTTAAGACAGGGCCATTTAAAGTGTGATCCCCATGCTGCTGTCAAAAGCAATGAAGGTCAACAGTTGCGGAGATTAATTCATTTTGACAAGTTTATTGACCCCCAAGGAGAATAAAAAAGTTGTAACATTGATAGCCAAAGGAGTCTAATTGGTTGGCTCAATCAAACAAGCAATGTGTTAAACCTACCAAATCCTCTCCTGCAGTTCAACTACCCTGTTCCGAAAAGGGTGGAAAATTGCCAGGATTTTCTCTGGAATTACAAAGGCATTTACAGGCTGCATATAAATAGATATGACAGGGCTTGGAGACTTGTTAGAGAATCTTTCAGGAAATGAAATGCTGTTAATAACAGCTCATGATTTTGTGAATGCATATTGTGCAATAGATGTCACCATAGGGCTCCTGCTTCATAGGCCTGTAATTAGTCTAACAAAGTTTCATTTAGTAGATTTTTTTATGTGCTATACTGTATATACAGTGTCCATAAAGAGTATCTAACCCTCCACTTTTTTATGTTCTACAATGATGAATCACAGTGGATTAAATTAGACTTTTAAATGGAGTACACAGAATGCCTATTACAGTAGATTTAACCCATTGGGGCCATATACCCGTATTTTTCGCCCTATTAGACGCACCCCCCCCAAAGTTAGGGGAAAATGATAGTGCGTCTTATAGGACGAATACAGGGGGAAGGAAAAAAATGGCCGGCACTTTGCATGTGGCCGGTACATCGCAGGTAGGGATGAGCGAATTTCTTCAAAATTCGATTCAGCTGATTCGGCGTATTTTACAAAAAAATTCGCTTCGTGACGAATTACTTCGCCACATAGCGCATTTTTTTGTAAGTAGTGGGTGCAATGACAGGGAGCTGCAAAAGCGCTGCCCCCGTCATTGTACCCCTCAGATGCCGCGTTCATACATGATCGCGGCGTCTGAGTGTAAAAACAGTGTAAAATAAACATTAAAAAATACATGAAATCAAACTTACCTCCTCCATTTGCTCGCGACGGGCTGGCCGCCGCCATCTTGCTTGAAGGTCTGGAGCGAAATCTCGCGCGGCGCGAGATTACGTCATTACGCCAGCCGGCGTGGTGACATCATACGTCACTACGCGCGGGATTTCGCCCGGGATCTTCAATCAAGATGGCGGCTGGCGGCCCGTCGCGAGCAAATGGAGGAGGTAAGTATGGATTTTTTTGTTTTTTACACTATTTCAGGATAAATCGATTCACCAACACGAAGCACAAGGAAATTCGGCTTATAGGCGAATCGAATTTATCCTGAAGTTCGGATCGAATTCCACTTCGTGGGATTCGATTCGCTCATCTCTAATCGCAGGCTGTACTGCATAAGGACAGCAGCCTGCGATGTACCAGACATCGATCCTGGCATGTAGGTACCTGCTGAGGAAGAGCCCGGCGCTTCTATAGAGGCATGAATAAGGGGACAGCCGGCAGCGCTCCTGCCCATCGGCAGCACTGAGGATATGGGCGGTGTGCTGCGCACGCTTCATTTCACTTCGGCGGCATAGTGAAGAAGGAGGGAGGAAGTCCCTCCCTCCTATAAAGCAGTCAGCAATGCCCCAATCAAAGCCGATAATTATAGGAGGAGGAGGAACGGGGAGGGGATAAACTGCTGAGCGGTCTGAGCTTGTGAGTGTGAGCAGCAGCAGCAGCCTTCCCTCTTGACTGTCCTGTCCTCCTCAGTATCAGCTCAGGCCCCAGCCACACAGTGTGCACAACCCTCAGCAGCAGCCAGCAGGTATCACTTCCCCTCTCCCCTCCAGTACAAGAGTGATAAGTCTGTCTGAAAATAAAGCCAGGACAAAAATATATGTACCTGGCTGCTATATATGTACCTGGCAGCTTTTGTTCAAAATATTTTTTTTTCTATTTTCACCCTCTGAAACCTACCTGC
The DNA here is from genome assembly GCA_900303285.1 of Rhinella marina. NCBI lineage: Eukaryota > Metazoa > Chordata > Amphibia > Anura > Bufonidae > Rhinella > Rhinella marina. The sequence continues at coordinate 196,705 of ONZH01020884.1, read as the reverse complement.
GTCTTATGGACAGGTGCGTCATATAGGGCGAAAAATACGGTACTAACAAGAAAAGTTTCAAATGTTGCCAAAAGTGCCATTTGCAACTTTGTATCTGTTTCCAAAAAGTGGGTGAGGAGTGGGGAGAGGAGGCTCTCTGTGAGTGGGAGCTCACATCCCGACTCATTTACCAACATGTGTACCAGAAAAACTGTGTCACATTACACTAGAGATCTAATCCAGTTGATTTTTGTTCTGGTGCATGGACAGCAGAAGATGTGACAATTTATTGAGAGGTGGGTGCCTCTTAATAAATTGGTTGATCTTCTGTCAATGGAGTTTTAATTAAATCCGGTGTGTGACACGCTAGACTTTTGTTATTGACCTCCACTATGGTAAATAGCTCCAATTCTACTGTCTTTCATGTGACAGCTTCTATGGAAACTGTTATGCAATTTGCAACAGATTAGTAGGGCAAAAGACAGAAGTCCACAGTTACTTTAACTGGCATTTCTTACCAGGGTTGGTTTTTTTGTGGCTCAGGGGTTGCAGTCGTGTGACACGTGCTGCTACCCCATTTATTTTTATGGGATCACTGCTACGTTGCGACGCCCCTGCAATCCTAGCCACGACAGCTGTCGATCGAAAATGAAATCTATAGCTGTCATTAGCAGGTGCAGATTTGTGCTAAAAGTTGTACCGTTTTTTAACATTTCTAGTAAATCAGTCTAAAACTGAGTGACCACAACCAATCTCTGAAGACCAAATAACAGCACTGATTTTTTGCTGCAATTTTTTAAAGAAATGTTTTGTGACTTTTTAAAGGGAACCTACCAACATAAAAATGCAGTACAATGTGTGAGCAGCATGTTATAGAGCAGAAGGAGATGAGCAGATTGATATATAGTTTTATGGGGAAAGATTCAGTAAAACTTGTATTTTATTCTTTTATAGTCCTCATTCTGGGATTAGGAGTCCAGTAGGAGGTCCTATCAGTGATTGACGGCCTTCCCTCTATGACTGTGTATACTGAGATAGCTGTCAATCACTGATAGGACCGTCTCATTGATTTCAAAGCCCAGAATGTGCAGGTATTTAAATTAATACATTACAAGTTTTACAGAATAATTTCCCATAAAAGTGTACATCAATCTGCTCAGCATTTCCTGCTCTATAAAATACTGCCTTCATCTCACATACCATGTTGATCATGACAACTTCCCTTTAAGGAACATTTTATGTCAAAAACCAGCATAAACTGATTAATAAACGTGAGCTGTGGAGTAAATTGCACACAAGTTACATGCAAGTCAAGCAAAAGTTACTCATTGCTATTTGTAACTCTCACAACACTTATGCAATAAAGCTAAACCAGATACAGTTAATAAAAAGACATTTTCCAGCCAACTTCATGTGCTTTTTCACTAGATTCTCTAGCCACATTCTCTGTAGCGCTGGCCCAGTGCTCCTGCCACTGTGAGACGCAGAGGTGACGTGCATGAATCCAGGCATGTCACTGTGCACATCACAGTTTTGGTGACATTCACAGTGACGTTAAGGTGCCAGTGTAATCTTGTTTACCATGAACACCTCACATGATATTAAAGGTATCAAGGCTTCTTATCCCAAAACAATAATCAATGAATAAAAATCAATCATCATTGTCATCATTTGACTGTACTGTATAGATTTTGGCAATATTATTGCCTCAAAGAAGACCTGTTGGTTCTCCTAACTTGTCTGTTAAAGTAAATAACAATTGTGAATAATCTTTTCTTCGAACTCTGTTTCCTCTATTATTCCTCCTGGAAATATAAGAATATGTTGGCAACTAGATTTTACCAGTTGTGGTTGTGCCCCTGCACACTCCAATAAGTGCTGACCATCTTTGTAGAGACATTACCCTTTGACAAGGGGAAAGGTAATGCTCAGTTGTCAGAAATATTCAGGAGGAATTAAACTGGAACAGAATAATGCAGACTGAGTTATGATAACATTTTTCTTTCATGGGGAATATAGGTATTTACTAAAATTCTAAGAATTACGTTTTTTTCCCACCATGATATCATCAGTTCTTCTTCCCTGTGCTTACCTTGCAATCGCGAATGCTATTCTAGAAACGGTGAATTGAGAAAGCAATGTGGGTTATAGGTATCTTCCATGTAACCTCACAAGAATGAAGTCAAGTCCTAGACAAGCCAAATATAGATTCTATTCCAATTTTCGCTGAAATGTTTTAAATAAATCTAATTAATGCATTTCATTAGCATTTTTACATCTGCACACTTCACAGTAAAACTGGCAAGTACAAATACATACTCTAAAGCATAATAGCACTCCAATTGCATATATTTTGTTGCTCAGCAAGATAGGGGGTTAATCCTTTCTTCAGACAGTGTTTTTTTGAAATAAACAAAATCTAATTGAAAAAAGCTGAGACAGCTTAGTAGCGGCAGAATAGAAGACAATTACCGAGCTTGAAAGTGCATATTGAATTCCACACCAAATTTGCATATGGATTATTTGTGAAAAAAGGAACATTTTCCACACATTTGTTTTTAGGACGGACTCCTACTGACTGAATCCCCGTGTACTCCTTATTCTGTTTTCCCCGACTGTTCCTTTATGTTAGTTGTTATTTATTTTGCATTCAGAGGGATTATTAACGTAAAAAAGGCAACTGTTGAAGAAATCTGAGGTCTCTAACATCTGGTGAGATTTGGCTGTGGGTGAGTCATTCATGAATCGTATCGCATATTGGGAACACTGGGGGGAATTGTGTGATACATCACACACTGACATATTAACTCACAAAGCTTGGTAGGTTCACAGTGTTCTCATGGCAAAGCACAGTCACCTGATTGGCAAGAGTACAAGACAGACCTTAGGTTTGCTGACACCAGCATTAATTCATCGTCACTGAGACAACAAAAAAAAAAAGTAGTTTCCCAGGGAAATATCCTGTGAAGTCTTCATATGGTGCAGTTTATTTCACTCGAACTCTCATTATATATGTGTTTGAGTCATGAGATCGCTGGCAGGACTACCAAGCCTGCTGCTAAAGACAAACAGTACCATGGTGGATGAAGTGAGGATAGCAGAGGATTGTAGAAAAGTTAGTTGGGAGTTCGTGTGAACTGGTGACTGGTACGACTCTGGAGTGTCTGAAAACTTTAAAGGGGTTGTCCAGGAATGCTTTCGGACGCTCACAGATTGCCTCTGCTAATCATACATACCTGCTCCCTGTTGCCTTGGTTCTGTGCACTGACTCCCACATGTCCATCTTCGGATTGTTCACTTCCGCCCCAGCATTGGCTTGTCACCTGTTCCGAAGCAACCAACCACTGGCTGCAGCACTGATGCCTGAATTGTGCAGAGTTTTTTAAGGTGTTTATGTGGCTTTTTTGACCCCATATATTGTCTGAGCACCTGCCATTTTTAATGGCTTTTTTTTTTGCATGCATTGGTGCATCATGGAAAAATGTGAATCAAAGAGCCACTCGTATAGCTACTTACATTTTTTCAAGCAAGGCATGGATGTCTGTGGGACAAAAACTTCAGAAAATGAGGTAAAAAAACACCACACCAAGGTATACTGTGATTAAAAAAAAGCAGTTGACCCCAAAAGCATTATTCTGCCAGGGTCTGCTCCACCACTGAAGGTGGAGCTTCACTGTGGAGTGCTTCCTGCTGTCGGTATTGTGCTGCTTCACAACCTCAGCCCTCTGCTCTGAGTGACAGCTGAAGAGGTCTCCTGGTTGGATGCTATATAGCTGTCACTCAGTAGAGGGAAGAGCACTTCACATTGAAGCTCCGCCTCCAGGAGCAGAATCTGAAGAAATGTTCATATTCTCAATACTCCTGATAATAGAAGCTCTACAAAAGTTATGCATTTCTTGCACAAGCCCTGCATAGTGTTATCAGCAGTTTAGCATGGTCAAACTACCAGAACACATTTAAAGGGGCTATGTCATGATGCAAAAAAATTAAAATCAGACCTCATGCTTCATAAAGTACATGACTACCTTTTTTCTGAAAAGGTTAGAACCGGCCCCATACCTCACATAGATCCAGAGATCTCCCTATTCATTGCTCCAATTGCTCTGCTAGATTTATTTCAGGCTGGCAGCTCAAAATGGAGAACATTTGTGTGGCACAACCCCTTTAAGCTGTATGTATATCTAAGGATCTTGCGATTTCATGAAAACCCATTGAGATGCCCATTGCCCTACAGCTTCATAGACCTTGAAGTAACTGGAAAGAAGAAATTTAAAGAGGTGACATCACAACATCATATCCAGACAGCATGGGAAAATGATGCTGTTATCCCATGTGGATATGTAGTTAATCAACGTAAGATTATAGCAGATATTACAGGAGGGAATTAAGTCATACTGTATATAGCCACTGACTTAGCTGATCATGAACTTCAACTGCTTACAGTAATTAAACCAAGGACAACATGTGCACTGAATCTGTATGTTCATCCCGTGATTGTGTTTCCTCTGGGTACTCCAGTTTCCTGGATTATGTTCCCATGCAGATATCGATGCAGATTCTAAATGCTCCTGAATTTGGCTAAAAACCCACACCACACCCCATCTATAAGTTTGTTTCTGCAACACCATTCACACCACGGCAGAAATCCACTTTTAAATATACCTTAAAAAGCCCCTATATATTAGTGTATTATTAGACAGCGGACAACAAACTAATGTGTATGGAGAGCTCCCTACTCTCTCCCGGCAGATGATGTCAGGGGAGAGAAGTATTGAGCAAAATAATTTTTCCTCCTGATCCTCTTGTTTTCCCAGGAGTATAGCCTTTGCCAGAAGTGTCTGGTATCAGCTTTCTTCCCTCTCCCCATTAACGATACATGCAAGCTTGGCAAAACTGAATGTATATGTGTATGGGGGAGTCAGGAGTGAGTCGGGAGACATAATTGTCAGATGAACAATCGTTCAGCTGACAGCTATTGAACGTGTATGGGCAGTTGTATTCCACTGCTTGAATGACCTCATATGAAACTGAAGGGGCCCTGACAAAATCTTTTAGTCCTCCTTCCTGATGGGCTCCTTCTGAGTTCGGGCCCCGCAGCAGCAGCAGCTTCCCCTGCTTCCACTATAGCTGCGCCCCTGGGACTGATGTAATCTCTGTACAGCGCCATGGAATATGTTGCTTCTATATAAGCAGCAGGAAAATAATAAAGCTTATATTTTTGGAATTGGTGGTCAAATTACCTCCTTGGCACTAAACGGGTTAACACATTTAATGGATTTTTTTATGTGCCCTCCAAAAAATATTCAGCATTGTCTGCAGCTGTATTTCAGTCAGCACTTACATGACATTAACCCAATTTCAGAACAACAAAGGGCAAATCATATTGCTTTAATTAGATTTATTAACCCGTGAAAAAGAAAAGTAAATGTGAAATGTGCCGGGCCCTTTGAAAGACATATATAAAAATCCATTTTATCAAAACAATGCGCTGCTAACAAGATGCTCTGCCAAACACTGTTATAACAAAAACAATAACTGCATATTGCACACTTTCAGTACCAGCACATGGACTTCATAAACCACTGACTGTGTGCTTAACTGGAAGGGTATGTCTTCAAGATTTTGATCAATTTAAGGGAAAACAAATCTGGTGTTGAATGTAATATTTTTCAGTACGGGAACACTTACCTTGCTTTTTGGCCAAAGTATCAGCAGTTTATTTTTATTAGATACCAGTCGGATGTCTGTCAGTCATAATGTGGTTTATAGGGACAGCACATGTTTAAAAATACACAGAATAAAATTGATGAATTCGATATACGATTCTTGTGGGTTATTCACAGTTGCAAGCAAACCATTGCAATTGTAGTTACTTTCAGTACCGAGCCACTTTTCACCTTAAATCCCAGGCCGATTTTTGCAAATCTGACGTGTCACTTTATGTGGTAATAACTTATACTTATCCAGGCCATTCTGAGATTGTTTTCTCATGATACATTGTACTTCATGACAGTCATAAATTTGAGTCAATATAATTCACCTTTATTTATGAAAAAATCCCAAATGTACCAAAAATTTTGAAAATTTTTCAATTTTCAAGATTTCAATTTCTCTGCTTTTAAAACAGAAAGTGATACCTCATAGAATATTGATTACTTAACATTCCCCATATGTCTACGTTATGTTGGCATCATTTTGTAAATGTCATTTTATTTTTTTAGGAAGTTAGAGGGCTTAGAAGTTTAGAAGCAATTTTTCAAATTTTCAACAAAATTTCCCAAACCATTTTTTTGAGCACCAAGTCAGTTATAAAGTGATTTTGTGAGGCTTACGTAATGGAAACCACCCATAAATTGCCCCATTTTGGAAACTACACCCCTCAAATTATAAAAAAACTGATGTTACACACTTTGTTAACCCTTGAGGTGTTCCACAAGAATTAAAGGAAAATGGAGGTGAAATTTCAAAATTTCACTTTTTTGGTAGATTATTCATGTTAATAATTTTTTTCTTGCAACACGACAAAGGTCAACAGCAAACTAAACCTCAATATACATAACTTTGGTTCTGCAGTTTACAGAAATACCCCATATGTGGTGGTAAACTGCTCTGTGGGCACGTGGCAGTGGTCAGAAGGAAAGGAGCGCCATATGGATTTTAGGCCTCTTTCACACGAACATTGTTTTTGTGGGCTCCGATCAGCATTTTTCACATGAAAAAAGCGGACCCATTCATTTCTATGGGCCCGCAAAAAATGCGGACAGCACACCGTGTGCTGTCCGCATCCGTTGCTCCGTTCCGTAGCCCGCAAAAAAAAATAGAGCATGTCCTATTCTTGTCCGTATATTACGGACAAGAATAGTACTGTTCTATTAGGGGCCAGCTGTTCCGTTCCGCAAAATACGGAATGCACATGGATGCCATCTGTTGTTTTTGCGGCTCCGCAATTTGCGGACCGCAAAACACAACGTTCGTGTGAAAGAGGCCTTAGAGGCAGATTTTGCTAGAATGGTTTTTAGGTACCATTTTGTATTTTAATAGATCCTGACATACCCCTAGAATGGAAACCCTCAAAAAGTGACCCCATTTTGGAAACCACACCCCTTAAAGAATATATTAAGGGTGGTACTTACCACTTTGACCCCCTAAAGCGTTTTACGGAATTTGGAAACACTTGGCTGTGAAAATGAAAAGTTTCATTTCTTCCAATAAAATGCTGCTTTAGCCCCAAATTTTTCATTTTCACAAGGGGTAACAGGAGAAGAGCACCCCATAATTTGTTCCCCATTTTCTCCTGAATACGACAACACCACATATGTGGTGGTAAACTGATGTGGGGGCACATGGCAGGACTCAGAACAGAAGGAGCGCCATATGGATTTTGCAGCATAGATTTTGATGGATTGGTTTGCGGGAGCAATTTTTTTTTTTTTGAGTTATTGTCTTATATGGGGGCTCATTTTTTGCGGGATGAGGTGACATTTTGATTGGTACCACTTTGGGGTATATAAGACTTGATCGCTTGGTATTACACTTTTTGTGAGTCAAGGTGAAAAAAATAGCTGTTTTGACATAGTTTTTTTTTTTTAATTTTTTTTTACAGCATTCACCCAAAGGGGCAAATCATGTGATATTTTTATAGAGCAGGTTGTTACAGACGCGGCAATACCCAATATGTCTATTTATTTATGTTAAGTTTTACACAGTAAATTAATTTTTGCACAGAATTAAATCTTGTTTTTGTGTTGCCATTTTCTAACTGTCCTTTTTTTTTCTGGCGATTGTCTTATGTAGGGTCTCATGTTTTGCGGGACGAGATGACGGTTTGATTGGTACCATTTGGGTTAAATACACCTTTTTGATCGCCTGCTATTACACTTTTTGTGAGGCAAGAGGGGAAAAAAGTCTGTTTTGGCATAGTTTTTTTTTATTTTTTTTTTACAGCATTCATCTGGGAGGCCATCTCATGTAATATTTTTATAGAGCAGGTTGTTACGGACGCGGTGATACCCAATATGTCTAACATTTTTATTTTTGTTAAGTTTTACCCATTAGATGCATTTTTGAATAAAATCTTTTTTTTGTGTTGCCATTTTCTGAGAGCCATATTTTTTTTATTTTTCTGGCGATTGTCTTAGGTAGGGTCTCATTTTTTGCGGGATGAGTTGACGGTTTGATTGGTACCATTTTGAGATTAATGTCTTTTTGATCGCTTGGTATTACACTTTTTGTGTGGCAAGGTGACCAGAAAATGGCTTTTTTTTTACACAGTTTCTATTTTTTATTTTTTTACGGCGTTCACCTAGTGGGGTGGGTCATGTGATATTTTTATAGAGTCGGTCGATACGGACGCGGCGATACCTAATATGCCTACTTTTCTTTTTTTCCCTATTTTTTACAATTTTTTTAACTTTATTTCGGGAAAAGGACGTTTTTTTTTTTTCTTCCCTGCCATCGGGTCCCCGTCACAGCAGCGCGGGGACCCGATGGGCTCTCAGCCGTGGTCAGCACTGACCGCGGCAGTGCGAGGGTTAATGCACCGGTATGCACATGTACGGCGCTGGGAGTGTAAGGGTTAAAGGCACTTTCAGACAATGAGATTTTATTTACCTAGAAACATATGGTTTAACTTCCAGCACTGTCAAACATCTTTGTCTTTTCATCTAGATGCTATGAGCAACTTCACACTTGACTGCTTACTGGCATTGTTTGGGCAATCGCTATGCAGCTACCTTCCATAGGAGTCTGGGATTGGTTATCGCCTAGCCTGACCAAGTTAATTTAGGCTTGAGCTGTTGATTGTTTAGCCTTTTGCTTCTCCAGGCCAGGCCTTTTACTTCTCTGGTTGCTGGGGATAGTGGATGTACTTTATATTTGTTTTTGGACTCAGTTTCTTCTTCTTCTTTTCTATTGTGTGGTATCAGTGTAACCTGGGACACATGATCCCCCATTGTTGTCAGTTTTGAATTTTGTCTGTTTGCCGAGTTAGTTTTTGGTTTCTCTTGGCTGTCTTGCTCGTTGAATCTCAAAGCAGGATCTGTTTAATATAAATCATCCATTCTCAATTTATATGCTATTACCATTTCTACCCTTGCTACCATCGCTAAACTACCACCTACTTTATCCAAGGCTACCATCAATCAGTTCTTGTCATCTATTGGTGATTTTATTTCAGTACATTGTAGCCTGCCAGTGTCCATAATTACTTCATATATGTTTCTTATGACCATCTGGTTGCTTTGCAGTTCAGCTCTACTGTACGTCCTGAGGGTATCTGAGTACTGTTAGTACTTGGGAAAGGTGACTGCTGCTACAGGTGATATCCAGTTCTGTATGGTGAACAACCAGCATCATTACACTGTAACACTTTGAGGCTGATTACTAAAGAGGTTGTCTGGATTTTAAAATCAATTTTCATATACTTTATTGATGAATTATGAGTTAATAAAGAGAGGATCCTCTGTTCAGGAAACTCTCTTAGCTAGAGTGGCAAGAGGTTACAAAAAGTGTCTTTTATTTTGCATTAGACCTCCTTTACACATAAGCTTTATGTGCCTTTTTTTTGTTCAAATACACCTAAAAATGCCAGCATTTTTTTGCATTCTTGTTGCTTTTTTGGCATTTTGTTTACAGGTAATGGTATTTTAGTATGGTTTTTAAGTGCATTTTTGCAGGCCATGCCCCATGTAGCCTCTGATAGCACTTCCAAACAATGCAAAAAGGCCATAAAAGATTGACACATGCATTTCAATAGAGATTTTGTTAAGTTTGCATACAAAATTTTGCTTATGCCTTAGAACATCTTTAGCATTTAGTGCTTTTTGTAAACAGCCTTTGCTGTTTTTATCATTGCAGGAGCTTTTTTTGGTTTACAGGTTGTTCCATGAACTTTTAATCACTGTTTTGGACTAGTTCTTGGTTCTTTTGATTGCATTCTCTGTATTGCACCATGTACCACAATGCAGTTCTTGCCTATTGGTGATATTTCAGTACATTGTAGCCTGCATGTCCTTTTTTTTTGGGTTGCTTTGCAGTTCAGCTCCTACTGGTACGTCCTGAGGGTATCTGAGTACTGTTAGTACTTGGGAAAGGTGACTGCTGCTACAGGTGATATTCCAGTTTGATGGTGAACAACCAGCCATCATAACACTGTAACACTTTGAGGCTGATTACTAAAGAGGTTGTCTGGATTTTAAAATCAATTTTCATATACTTTATTGATGAATTATGAGTTAATAAAGAGAGGATCCTCTGTTCAGGAAACTCTCTTAGCTAGAGTGGCAAGAGGTTACAAAAAGTGTCTTTTATTTTGCATTAGACCTCCTTTACACATAAGCTTTATGTGCCTTTTTTTTTTTCAAATACACCTAAAAATGCCAGCATTTTTTTGCATTCTTGTTGCTTTTTTGGCATTTTGTTTACAGGTAATGGTATTTTAGTATGGTTTTTAAGTGCATTTTCTGCAGGCCATGCACCCCCATGTAGCCCCTCTGATAGCACTTCCAAAACAATGCAAAAAGGCCATAAAAGACACAACACACATTGACACATGCATTTTTTCAAAGAGGGGAAAAGTAAATAGTAGATGTTTATGACATAAAAATGCCAGAAAATGGCAAAAAAGTCATACCCGTCGCATGCAGAAATTTGCAAAATGGGCATGCATAAAAAAATGCCACCTAGAAAAAACAACATATGTTTATTCTTTAAAGATAAAATCTGGATACAGTATCTTTACATCTTTAGTCATAAAAAACAACAAAAAATACAATATAAATTTAGTGCTTTTGAAAAAAATGTAAAGCCAGCCTTACACTGACATCTCAATTATAATTGTAATTAATTATGGCAGCATTGCAGGAGCTTTATACACTTACTGCAACGTTTACCCACAGGTTAGAGCAGGCGTTCCATCAGGAGGAAACTTTATAATCACCTGTTCAACTCAAAGCTGGACTAGTTCTTGTGTAGACAGAAGCTCTTGTCAGAAAACTAGCCATGCCATTTCCCATGTCAGGCTTCAGAATTAGGGCTCATGCATACGAACGTGTGCCGTCAGTGCCTGTGCTGTGGACCGCAATTTGCGGTCCACAATGCACGGGCACGGATCGCGGACTCATTCACTTAGATGGGGTCCACGATCCACATCCCACAGTCCGCACCGCAGAAAAGTAGTGCATGCACTAATTTTTTGCGGTGCAGAGGCACGGCCAGAAACACCACGGAAGCACTCTGTAGTGCTTCCGTGGGGTTCCGAACCGTGCCACCGTTCCGCATCTCTGGGATTGTGGACCCATTCAAGTGAATGGGTCCGCGATCCATGATGCAGGGTGCACACAGCCGGTGCCCGTGTATTGCGGACCTGCAGTATGTGGGCTGCAATACGGTTATGGTCGGGCAACGGCCATGTGCATGAGCCCTAAAAGGAGCTGTTCTATCTGGACTTTTATGGTGTATTCACAAGATGTGTCATATATGTCCAATAGGAGCAAGTCCCAGCTCTAGAGCCCCACCAATGTGTAGATTGGCGCCCTGTCATACTAACATAAGAAAGTCCACGAAATGGACCTTGATCCGGATTTCAGGATAAATTAAATTAGCCGCAAAGCCGAATTTCTTTGTGCTTTGTGGTAGCGAATCAATTTAACAAAAAAAAACAAACAAAAAAAAAATCATACTTGATCCAGCTTGATGACATAACCTCAGGCCACATGAGATTTTGCGCCAGATCTACAAGCTAGATGGCCAGCAAGCAAATGTTATGTTATGTATATCAAATGTCGTGATCATATATGAACGCAGCAACTGAGGAGTACAATGACAGGGAGCGGCATAATCGCCGCTCCATGTCATTGCACCCACTACTTAGCATATGGCACACACAGGCTATAAAGTTAATAAGGGGGCACTTCTTTGGATAACTACTGACACCATTGGAAACTACTGGACCAAAAAGTACTGGTGACAGTTTAGGGGGCAAAGACATTCTGACAGGTTCCCTTTAATATAAAAATGTATTTAAATATATTGTTCATTTTTAGTAAAATCATATTTATTGAAGAGAAAAAAGAAACACTGATTTTCAAATGACAACTTTCTTGACATTCATGCCATTATCGTCAGCAGAGATGTCATTCTACAGCACTTCATTAAACACTAAATTCCCTTAATGATATTCACATAGTGTAAAAACGCGTCCATCTAGATCTTCCATGACCCATCTTGTATAGCACAATAAATTTAATTTCAAATGACCTGTCTTTACAGTCATCCGATTTTTTTTCTATATTTTTCTGTAAAAGAGCTGAAGAGCAATGAAGGAGTTGATGAAAGATAAATCTAGTCATAATAATATGTGACATTGGCTTATGTAACCCTGGTGCTCTTTGCACTGTGCTTTATTTTTCCTAATGATGTCAGCCAAAGTAGCGGCATCTACAAAGTCTCAGAACTAGATTCATCAGTATTCGGTGAATTTTCTGCATGTTCTGGGCACAGGAGTTTGTTAATAGGGTTGAGTTTTTTTGTCTATAATAAATAGGTACAGTATACGCTATATATGCTAATCGCCAGATACTAGCTGCAGGAAAGACTATGAGGTAGATTTATCAAAACTGGAAAACTAGCCTAGTTGCCCATAACAACCAATCAGATTCCACCTTTCATTTTTCAGAGCTCTTCTGCAATGGGCAACTGTAGAGAAGAAAGTGCCTATATTGGGCAACTAAGGCCTCTTTCACACGAACGATACGGATTGGTTCCGGATGGGTTCAGTTAAACTCGCACCATTTTGCAAGCAAGTTCAAAATGAAAATCCCAGAATATAGAACATGTTGTGTTTTTCAAGCAACGCAGAACTGATGCGAGAAAAATAAACGCTCATGTACACAGACCCATTGAAATGAATGGGTCAGGATTCAGTGCGGGTGCTATGAGTTCACGTCACGCATCGCACTCGCGCTGAAAACTCACTCATGTGAAAGGGGCCTAAGTCAGTTTTCCTTTACACCACTTTGATAATCTCCCTCATATGTCAGTTCTCTCTGCTATTATGTTATATGCATCTCTTATGTTAATAGGCTTTTTGATTTTTTTTTAGTTTGTTAAAGGGGCTGTCTCAAATGGCATTTGTAATGTAGACAGAGTTAATATAAGGCACTTACTAATGTATTTTGATTGTCCATATTGCCTCCTTTGCTGGCTTCATTAATTTTTCCATTGCATTATGTACTGCTCGTTTCCATGGTTACAACCACCCTGTAATCCAGCAGCAGTGGTCGTGCTTGCACAGTATGGGAAAAAGCACAGGATTCTCTGGTGGCTGGGAAGGGGGGGTTAGATTGGGGCATGTTCGCATAGTCCAGGACTTTTACATAAATTCAGAGCATCCATCGCCAGCTAAAGGGGTATAAAGAACGCTGTCTAAAACGCCGGTCTTAATAAATGACCCCCAAAGTCCTCCAGTGGGCTGAGCAGTATAAAAATATTGCCTGGTCAGATTAATCCAGATTTTTTATTGCACCATGTTGATGAGAGGGTCAGAATTGGGCACAAGCAGCAAGAATCAATAAACCGTTCCTCTCAGTACTAATAGTTCAAGCTGGTGGAGGTGCAGTAATGGTGTGAGGAAAGTTTTTTGTCACACCCTGGGTCCTCAGAAACCTGTTGGTGGATGTTTTCACTGTAGGTCTTACCTAGGCATAATGGCCAGCCAAGTTGATCCCTTCATAGCCGCTGTTTACCCTATGACAGAAGGAGACTTTCAGTAGGACAATGCACCAGGCAATAAGGGTCAAGTAGTCATGGATTGATTCCAGGAACATGACAACGAGTTTTTCTAGCCATCACAGTTGTCAGATATAAATCATATAGAGCATCCCTGGAATGAGGTAGAACGGACTTTTCAGAGCATATCAGTACCTCAATCTAATCTTTGGTAACTGTTAGAAGCTATCCTGTGTACATGGTCCAATCTATCTGCAGAATTATTACAACACCTAGTGGAATCTATACTACAACTAATTGCTGTGGTTCTGGGGCCCAATCCACCAGCTGCAGGCTGATTTTTACTCTCTGTCAATGTGCTTCTTTTTTCCATTAATGCAGCCCCGTGACTAATGGATGGGGACATTGATTAACATAAATATTCTATGCATTCTTCAGCCTTATGATGTCAATATCTGTGTGACTATGATAAGTTCAGTCGCTTATTCTGCTGGCCATATGTGGTGAGTATAAAGAATTAGTAATAGCAGGGACATCATGTGGTTGTTTTTTTGCAAAGTATCTTGACTTATTAAAATATGTCCTCTATTGTCTCATGAGCCCACTTAGCTCATTCAGTGCCACGAACTGTAAATCGTACAAACATCAAAAAAATAAAATAATCCTGGAAATCACATGTACTGAAACCAGAAACCACATTTTTTCACTTCTGAGCACTTCAGAAAGGCATCTTATGCTTAAACCATTAAATATTTTACCTTAAGACACGTTTTGCTAAATTTAGTTATATTCTGTTTAGCAACATTTGCTTATTAAATATTAATTTTTCCCATGTGTAGCCCTCAATGATATGGATGACCAATGTATTTACAACCCTCTCAGTCTAGGTGGGAAATATATGTAACTATTATTTGTTTTTTGTACCATGAGTATTTATGTAATTAAAAAGATATTGAAACCCCAAAGGAAACCTGATGAACACCATAAAAGAGTATTCCTACCAGAAGCATTAAAAGGGTATTCTCATCTTAGACAATGGGGGCATATCGCTTGGATATGCCCCCATTGTCTTATAGGTGCCGGTCCCACCGCTGCTCCCATAGAAATGAATGGGAGCGCATGCGGGGCCACCGCTCCCGTACATTTCTATGGAGCCGACAGAAATAGCCGAGCCAGCACTCGGATATTTTCGTCGGCCCCATAGAAATTAATGGAGTGCGGCCGCACATGCACAGTGCGTCCTCCTTCACTTTGGGGGCTCCCTTCTCGGGACCCGCACCTATAAGACAATGGGGGCATATCCTAGCGATATGCCCCCATTGTCTAAGATGAGAACAACCCTTTAATCACTTATCTATTGGATAGGTTAGAAATGCAAGATTGCTGGGAGTCCAACCACTGGGACCCTGCCCATCTCCAGAATTGAGGATCTCAGTGTGCTTTATAGTTTCTGGTAGTGCTATAGGCATTGAATAGAGTGGAAGGATGCATGCGTAACTACAGCTCCGTATAGTAAAAATAAAACATACTACAAACAAAGCATTTTTATCTGTAGTAGTTCAACTTGAATGGGTCCGTGATCCGTCCGCACCGCAAAAAAATAGAACATGTTTGGAGGCACGGACAGAAACACTACGGAAGCACTCTGTAGTACTTCCGTGGGCTTCTGATCCATGCTTCCGTTCTGCACCGCATCTCCGGGATTGTGGACCCATTCAAGTGAATCCACAATACGTGATGCCGTATGCTTGCCGCAATACGGCCACGGCCGTGTGCATGAGCTCTAACTGATGCAACAGGATCCTGTTTTTTTTCTCTCTTCTTCTGATGGATCAGAAGAACGGAAAGCTAAACGGTTATGTGAATGCACCTTAATCTGATAATCTGACCAATCTCAGTAAGAACTTCGTAGCCTGCAGAGAATACATTTTTCCCCACTGGGGATGGGTGTCATTGTTTCCTAGTGACAGCTCTCACAAGTGCCCATTGCAAATGGAAATGTTGCTTCAAGCAGAGCTTACTTTTAGAAATCATGCTGCTGTTAGCAATAATCTGTATCATGGCATCATAATCACCAAAAAACAATACACAATGGCAACAATCCCTCAGAAACCAAACAATCGTGATGATTATTAGTCAGTCTAAAAGTCTTCAGGCTATGGTGCATACATGATGCATGCAAAGTATATTTTTTATTAGTTTTTTAATGTTTTTAACACAAATGTTGTGCATGATTGTGGTATATGACAATTAAGAGGTTTGGCTCTATAAAGAATTCTTTTTTGGAAAAAAACGGATCAGTCACTAAACACATTGTCAATGGGTGACGGATCCATTTTTTTTTTGTCTCTTAACCCTGAATGTCCAGGCAATTTTTCGTGATTTTGTCCATGTGGTAGTTTAGTGACCCTACCAAAATAATTTTTGTGATGTTTTACTTGACACTTAGTGACACTTTACTGACTTTTTATTAACATGTTTTTTTAGAGATTTTTTTTTACTTTTTAAGGTTTCATTTGGGGAAAACTGCTAATGCTTATTAAAAAGTCATTTTTCCCTAGTTTGTGATGATTGTTCTGATATATAACTATGAGTAAACTGTGGTCATGGTTTCTGTTTGCAATGGCATTTTTTATTTCATGTTTTTTACTTATATTTTAATTTATTTTTGGCACATAATATGTCCCCCAAGAGGTCATTGAAAGACCTCTGGAGGAAACTAACTTTTTTTTTTACTTGCACTGTTTCCACTGCAACTGGGTCATCCACAGGGGAACAGCCTCCTGTGGGGTCTTTACACACAGGTGAGTGTCCTTAGAATCTGCAGCTCTGCTCCTGCCCCAGTTACGTGACTGCCAGGGCTAATAGGGGAAGCAGCTCAGTGGCTTCCTGCTCTCCTTCCTGCAATCTTGTACTGCTCTCCTACTGACACTGAAAAAGGCCAGAAGCGGTAATAAACCTCTCCTGTCTGCTGTTCAGGGTCCCCACAGCCAGGACCTGACCTGCTCCTGCTGTAATCCCAGTGCTGTACAAAACTGGCTTTAAAGGGTTACTGACCGTTTATGTATGTGCTATCTGTATGGGGGTTAAAAGAACGTTTTTTTTGTCTGGTCACAAAACAGAAGGCTGATGGAATGGAAGACATCCTGATGCATCCTGAACGGAAACTTTTTTTCTGGTATTGAGGTCCTCTGCCCAATCTCAATACCAGAAAACAACAAAGTAAGTGTGAAAGTAGCCTGTGATATGTGTTATTAGAGTCAATTTTAGCTTGGCTACATCTGTTAGTAATGGGAAATTAAGTTCTATATGAGTTTAAGTTAAAATGAGTATGCCCCTTGTAGTCTAATAACCCCTTTGCAATTACACCATTAACAAGTCATCCTATTGAGGCTCACGATACAATGCTGAGCATGTTGCCTATTAGCACTGTTCTTTTATCATTAACAGATGATGAAGACTAGAAAACGAAGTAAAGACCAACAATAGTCCTCGCTTAGTTGTGACCCAGAGGGTTATTCCCTGCTATTATTTCATTGCAGATTGTGTTCAGGTTCAATTTGTTCATCCATGGAAATCATACCTCCAGGTAACATAGTAACATAGTTTATAAGGCCGAAAAAAAGACATCTGTCCATCCAGTTCGGCCTGTTTTCCTACAAGTTGATTCAGAGGAAGGCAAAAAACCTCTGTGCGGTAGAAGCCAATTTTCCTCACTTTAGGGGAAAAAATTCCTTCCCGACTCCAATCAGGCAATCAGAATTAACTCCCTGGATCAACAACAACCCATATCTAGTAACTATAACCTGTAATATTATTACCCTCCAGAAATACATGATGGTGAAAAGATGATGTGGGGATGATGTTAATCTTGAAGCACAAAGCTTATATTATTGCCAATAAAAATATATTGTAAAAGTCGGCAATAAACCCCTAGAGAAACTGAAGGTTCTGGAATCTGTGTGGTTGATTGAGCAGCACAGAAGTAATTTCAGGTTTCTGGACCCAAATGCAAAATCTGCAGCAGGGCACCCACCGACCGTGCAATTTAAAATACAGGTACAGTCTTCAGGGCATGGGTGCAAGTACTGCCTTTTCACCCCCTGTATCTTCTATGCCGCTGTTGGACTGTACTTTGGGCACACTTTGCATAAGTCAATAGTACAAGTGAATATAAGGTGAAAAATGGAGCCCTCTTTAAAAACCTACCGTAGATGCAGTCAGCACAGGTCATACGTGTATGGGAGTTATCTCCACTCCTAGAAAATAAGAGTACGGTGCAAGCTGTATAATACAGCTGATGTCCACTATTGATGGCACCAGCACAGCTCCTAAGCCATCAATGCACCATAATTGTACAGTGGCTTATGCACTATGCACCACAATGCACTATTACATTGCAGGGTAGGAAGGGGTTAAGGGGGGGTTGTGTGTGTTAGGTTTTGGGTAAGGGTTGATGAGGTGCAGGGGTTGATTGGCCATAAACCTTACAGGGAAATTTCCTGGTGGGCCAATGCCCAGGGGGCCGTCTGGGCCCTCCTCACGGCTGGCCGGTGGAAGTTTTTGGAGATGTATTTTGTTTCTGCTGGCAGTATTTTATGATAGACTGTGGTATTTGGCTCTGTTGGGGTGGTATAATGTGCCGCAATATGGTATTGATGGCCCTGCCTTCCATCAATTTGGACCTGACTACAAAACAGGGCACTTTTAGTATTTTTTCAAAGTTCTAGATACAACCAAGCCTGCAGTGGTCAAAAAAATATGGATGACAAGTTTATTCTATATAGGTATGCTGTAAAGAAAAATACTTCTCCTCTTTTTCATTGTAGTACAAGAAACATCATATTAAGACATTGTTATTGTGTATTATATTATTGTTAGTTAGAAAACCACTTTGTAAGAAATGCCAATATTCATAATTGTTAATGTCTTCTGGCACGCGGAAATGTACAAGTGACAGAGGCATACAGTTTCTTCTTTTGCTTAGGCAAATTACCGTTAAGGGAAAGAAACTAGCCAGAGAACCAGATTCCCATGAATAGAAACAATTACGGTACGGCCACACGTTCAATTGATACAGTTTTGGAAGCCAAAGGCAGGAATGAATTTTTTAAAAAAGACGTTGCATCAGTCCTTTATACTTTCTTTACTTGTATGATCCACTCCTGATTTTTGCTTTCTGCACGAGGAAACCTGACTGAGTGGCCATACCCTTAGGTGGACCAGTATTTATCTAGGAAGACAACCACACCATTTCATTTTACCATTAACAATTTTAAGCCTGCGGGATTGTAATTTTTGATTTTCACATGGAAACCTAAGAAGATGCAAATATTCTGTATGAACCATAAAGCTAAGTTCTTTTAGTTAATATGATCCTAACAAAGGGGTTAAAGCTTTCCAACAAATAAGTCTAGGACGTGACCTAGATGTGCCATAATAGATCCTAAGCTTAGAGATGTCCATTCATGGCACAGAAATGGCTGCACTTTCATTTTCACTAGTTTAATAAGTAGGAGGATACAAACACAATTCTTAATCGGTTCACGCAGATACAAATGTGTTTTCCTTTCAATAATTTTCCTCCATAACATCTTCTTTTTTGTAATAATTTCACTTGCTATGACACACAAGATACCACATTCAGCAGTGGTGGAGCTAGAGCACCTAGCAGGGCATGCAAATCCCCCATCCAGTGCATAGAGAAGTAAAGGCCCCATAGCAAGGATCAAACCAGGCCCCCCACACAGGACTCGAAGGTTTCTGCCTTAACCCTTTTCAATGACCCTTGGGCCATTTTTCCACTGCCTCATTTGCTAAAAGTTGTTCCTTTAGAGGGTAGAGTCCTGACCAAGTTTTCACCTCCAGTAGAAGAGGAGATAATCCCAACTAAGATTGGGCCCCCTCTTGCCCTGGACCCCATAGCAGTCGCATGGTCTGCCGCTATGGTAGTTACGCCCCTACCTCCATCCCATGTGCTCTATGCCAGAGGCAGTACCAACATTCTCTGCTTTGGCTATGGTATTTAAATAAAAGACTTAAGTAGCTGAGTGAATTTTTGCTCCAAGTGAAGGAAGACCTGGCTATTATTTGTCTGCAAGCTAGTGACGCTATAGTAACTCATCTTTTTCTTTTATGAAATTTTGCTAGATTGTGAGGCTCTTCATTGTGAATGTGGGAATCTTTCTAAGACTTTTTTTGCAAGACAGTCTATAAATGATCAAAAAATAATCAAAAACTTGTAATCTACAAAACGGATTTGCAGAAAAACACACAAATCAAAAGGTAGTGAGATAGCTGCACATTTCAGGAGCAACTTTAAAAAAATTCGACATACATACTGTATGTTCCTTATTTAGTCCTGACAATAATATCCTCAGTTATACTGTGTTCCAGTCATTTCATAGCTACAAAATATGTGACTTTTAGTATTATGTGCTTAAAACACTCTGAAACTGGATTCATAGCTTCTGCTCAAATACACACCACTATTTCTGCCATAGCATTGATGGTCTGAAACTTCCAGAAAATGCATTTCTCGAAAATTCCTGGTTTGTATGTTCCGTCTTTAAAATTGGCAGTGACGATAATTACGTAGGTATGCCAGATTTCAGAAAAGGTATGATCCTTTTAAAACAAGACATCAGAAATCAGTTTTAGATGAAACAGTAACTACTAAACCATGCCCTGGAGTTTCCAGAACAAGATAAAATGTGCTTAAGAAGTAAAAAAAAAAGGAACATTCCTCTGTATTTTGTTTCTCTCTACAGTTTGAAGGGTGCAAGAAAGCATTTTCAAGACTTGAAAATCTAAAGATTCACTTACGGAGTCACACAGGAGAGAAGCCGTACCTTTGCCAGCATCCTGGCTGTCAAAAGGCTTTCAGCAATTCCAGCGATCGGGCCAAGCATCAAAGGACACACCTGGATACTGTAAGGAAAGACACATAAAATAATCAGCTTGTTCCACAAGAAAAGACACCCACTCAGTTGCCATCTCTCTAAGCTTTTTATAACCATTCTTCTGAAGTTGGAGTTTTCCATTTAAAGGGAACCTGTCACCATGAAAATACAGTCAACTCTACAGGCATCATGTTATAGAGTAGGAAGAGCTGAGCAGATTGATATCGTTTTTTGGGAAAGGATTCAGTAAAACTTGTACTTTATACATTTATATTCCTGCTCATTCTGGGCTTTGAAGTGAAAGAGGTGTTCCTATCAGTGATTGACAGCTATCTCTGTATGCATAGTCATAGTGGGAAGGCTGTCAATCACTGATAGGACCTCCTTCTTGATTTCAAAGCCCAGAACGAGGAGTACAAATTATACTGAATCTTTCCCCATAAAACTGCATTTCCATGGTGACAGGTTCCACTTAAATTACATATCTATGAAGCCTTGACACTACCGTTGACCAGATCAGGGCAGGGATTTTTATTGGGATCACACTGTGGATTTGTTTGTGCCACAACATTATGTTACATTATGACAGGTATATTGCACTTGGTAGTATTTTTAGTTATAAGTTTCTTGTCAATTATACATGTTAGATGATGGTGGTCATTGACAACCAAGCAGCACTGCACATGAAAACACTTGGTAATCTTTAAACTTGGATATCTTCTGATGTTGGTATGATTGTATCTTTGGATATTACGCTGTGTTATGCATTTCTATACAGTATTTCAACATTTGTACATTTGCGGCCTCCTCCTGAGTCATAGTACCATGGTTCCACCTATTCACTCTGCTTTAGTTAAGATGGCCACCAGCCTCTCACACACTCTCACCTGCTGATGACACTGGTCACAGGACACAGACATGATAGACCAGTGATGGCGAACCTTTTAGAGACCGAGTGCCCAAACTGCAACCCAAAACCCACTTATTTATCGCAAAGTGTCAACACAGCAATTTAACCTGAATACCAATATAGTGTATCTTCCATGTACTTTAGCATTATATTTAAAAGCCTGCCTACATTCAGTGTGCTGTTCATAGCACACCCTGCGCTGATGAATGGCAGCTAAAGTCTAAGGCATTTTGGTACACCATAAACTTTTTTCAGGGTGTGGGTGCCCACAGAGAGGGCTCTGAGTGCCGCCTCTGGCACCCGTGCCATAGGTTCGCCACCACTGGGATAGACACAGCACTGGTGTCATCAATGTTGGTCCATTTGACAACAGGGGAGTGCGTTGTTCATAGGGTAGCCTGAGATCCTGTTGGCCATCTTAGATGGAAGCAGAGTGAACCAATAATTGTTGAATTACAAATAGGGGCTACCAGGTACATTTGCTATACATTCCTTAGCTTAAAGGATATGTACGCCTTTGGAGTCAATTTCTTTATGATTGCATTTAACTTATTTTTGGCTAAAAATCATATTTTCAATAGGTCTTTATTAAAAATATTGAGCTGTTCAGTCACAAAATGTTAACTGTTTGACTAGCTGGGTGACTGGTTCTTTCACTTTCACTTTGTGCCATCATCTAATTACCCTTATCTGTAAACTACTGAGAGGTCATAAACACTTATTTAAGGCTACTTTCACACTTGCGTTTGCAGGATCCGTTTGTGAGATCCATCACAGGCTCTCACAAACGGTCCTGAACTGATCAGTTTTGTCCTAATGCATTCTGAATGGAGAAGGATCCGTTCAGAATGAATCAGTTTTGCTTCAGTTTGCTTCAGTTCAGTCTCCAATCCGTTTTGGAGGCGGACACTAAAATGCTGCTTGCTGCGTTTTGGTGTCCACATGAAGAAACTGATGCAAACGGATCCATCATGACTCACAATGTAAGTCAATGGGGACGTATCCATTTTGTCTGACACAATAGAAAAAGGATCCGTCCTCCATTGACATTCAATGGAGTTCAAGACGGATCCGTCTTTGCGATGTAAAAGATAATACAAACGGATCTGTTCAGAACGGATGCAGACAGTTGTATTATCATGATGGATCCTTTTGTGAGACCCTGGACGGATCTCACAAACGGATCCTGCAAACGCAAGTGTGAAAGTAGCCTAAGCCTCATTCTTATCAGTAAGATGAGGATTGTGCTTTAATGAGTGTTTATGAGGTCTTAGAACACAGATAAGCTGTCCGTCTGCTCCTCAGATGACGGAATTGACAAAAAATCCAAAGGCAGCTAGGACAGCTTCTCAGCTCTGTACACAAAAAAGGATTCCATATTGTAAATAAAGACCAATTGAAAAAGTGATTTTTATGTCAAAATAAGTATAATGCAATAATAAAAAAAATGCCCCCAAAGGTGTACATAGCCTTTAAATTGTATGTAAAATATATAGACAATTACCAAAGAACATATGTCTCTATATTTGTGTTACTGCAGTCAATTGTGGCATAAACATTATAGTAAAATACAGTAGATAAGTTTTAAGGACTGTTTTTGAAATTACCTCAAAAGATCAGTTGATCGTATAATTTCCCGTTATTGTCTATGCTGCAGAAAACAGAACTCTTTCAATTAGTGTATGAAGTGCTTCAATGTACATTTTTGGATCTTTGGACCTAATGTATAACATACCTTTGCTAAAAGAAAATTGGTGTTTATAAGTTCACAAATGTGCACCTAAATACATATTTAGTAGATATGCACTGTATGTTTGGTAAACATATTGTGTAATATACAGTATATCTGCATAGACTAAAGTTTGGTTTCCCAGCCTCTACTCTACTGCTAAGACCAGTTCCACAGGATCAGCGTTTTGCACAGTTTACATACATTACTATGTTTAAACACTGCACATGCTCGTTTTTGGGGAAATAAATGTTGATGGCATATCCTCAGTATAGTTCATCAATATCAGGTCAGTGGGAGTCCAGCTCCCAGCACCCTCATCAATCAGCTGTATACCAAACACAGTGCCATAGAGTGTATAGCAGAAGTGCTTGGTATTGCAGTTCAATGTCTAAGACTTGAATGGGACTGAGCTGCACAAAAGCCATGTGACTGATGGATGTGGCATCACATGCTAAGGAGAAAGCCACATTGTTCATCTGAGCACCACATCCCCTTCCAACAGCTGATGGTGGAGGTGCTTGACTAATATTGATGATCTATTATTTAAGTCTCAGAAAAACCCTTTAACCCCTTTGTGACCTCCACCGTATATATATGTACGGCAGAATTCATGTCTTTAAACATGGTGTCCCCTCACATGTGCAGCAGGCGCCATAGCCGTCGGGTTTCTGCTGTTTCAAACAGCAGACACCCACAGCACATGTATGCGATCAGCCATAAAGCTGATTGCATTCAATGAACTCCTCAGATGCCGTGTTCAAATGTAACCACAGCATGTGAGCAGTCCAGAAGAAAAAGCTACACGCTCCTGTAACAGCGTTCCTCGGATGAGATTGGGGAACCTGTAACACTGTACTAATTGCCAAAGCCTCAAACAGGCTGTGGCAGCTATTACTGGAATATACCAATACAGGCCAATCGGTGGCAGTTCTGTATTGTTATATTGAACTGTTCAATGATGGCTATATAGCCGTCGATGAACACAATGGGCAATCTAATGATTGCCAGTTATAGTCACCCAGGGTGACTTAAGTACAAAAATAAGAAGTTAAAAAAAGTTTTAAAAAATATATATAAAAATATGAAAGTTGAAATCACTCCCATTTGCCCAAAATAAAAATACTTAATCAATAAACTGCACTGCAAATGGCGTAACATAAAAATAATAAAAATTGACAATTTGTCATTTTTTGTCACTTCAACTTCCCAAAAATGTTTAAAAACGTGATCAAAAAAGTCACACACACTTCAAAAAGGTGTCTTTCTTTTTCCAATTCCACCCCATTTGGAATTTTTTTCCTGCTTCCTACTAGATTGTATGCAACCGTAAATGGTGCCATTAGAAAATACAATGTGCAAAAAAAAGCCCTCATAAGGCTATGTGAATGGAAAAATAAAAGTAATAAATAAAGTTATGACCTATGGGAAGGCGAGGAGTGAAAAACGAAAATGCAAAAAGGGAATTTCACCCAGTCCTCTGAGGGTTAAGCTCCTTGTGCAACAGAATAACACTACCATCATACTGTTAATTGAATCAAACTGTATTTTGTTGATAATGTGACAGCTAATATAATGTGTTTTCAAGAAAGACATGTTGTGTCACAATGTTATGACCTATAGTCCATCAATATTCTGCTGAGTGCTTTCTATGCTGCTTGAAATCTTAATCTTTTTCCCTACTTTTTCTGTCCCTATGGCAGGACTCTTCTCTATCCCTAACCAATGTTTTTTGGATAGTCACTGCTGTTAGACAGCTCCACTAATCTGCTGTATCTGATTTTGCTAATCCCTCCTTGAGCAAATGATTGCTATCCTGTAAGTACCTTTGGGAATGTTCATTGATAACAAATGTGAACGTGTAGTTACCAGTGAAGTCATGTGATTACATTCCCCTATGCTTTTTTTCTTTTCTAGAAACCCTATGCTTGTCAAATTCCTGGATGCAGTAAGCGTTACACAGACCCGAGCTCATTACGAAAGCACGTAAAAGCTCATTCTTCCAAAGATCAGCAGGCTAGAAAAAAGGTAATGCCTACAACAATGTGTCTTATACGTGTCTACCAAGTTTATAGAAAAATGGATTTACTGCAAAGAAACAAGGGCTGATTTAAAGAGTAACTAAACTGTTATTCAACTTTTTTTAATAATGTCCTAATTGCCCTAAAAATAATTTTTTAAATATGCTTTATTAACAAATTTTGCCTTTTTACTAAAGAAATTGACACCCAAAGTCCTGATTTCTACTGCTCTTTAAATTTACTGTATTCGCAGAACGCTGACTTCTCAGCGGTGCACGGAGTACGGATTCCTTCCATTGTAGCAATGGGACAACAGCCAACGCTGTACAGGCAGGTCTTTTAACTGAGTGGAGCAACCACAAGCAGGAGCAGCGATGTATGGTCCTGTCCGTACACCGTTCACTGGGGCCCCATTGCTACAATATTACAATGCAAGGAATCCATAATCCGTACACTGCTGAGAAGTCAGCAATGTGAGAATATAGTGAATTTAAAGCTCTGTAGAAATCAGGACTTTGGGTGTACTTTTCTTTCTTATAAAGGCAAAATCTGTTAATAAGATATATTAGAAAAATTATTTTTAGGCCATGTGGGATATTTTAAAAAAGTTTAGTTACTTTTTAAAAAACTTTGGCGGGGAAAGCGATCTATAAGTATGAGTACTTCTTTTTATAATATAGCTAAAATGGCAACCTATTTATCTAAAAAAAAATTATAATAAGCCTAAGTATGCCTTATGGCACTAATAACTAAGACCCCATGCACATGACCATATTAGAGTTTTGTATGGAGCTGTAATGTTGCTCCCATTAAAGTGCATGTGTCTTCTACTGTACCCGTGCATCCTTCCAATTTCATACGGAGGCAAAAAGAAGTGGACATGAATCCATGGAAAATAATCCATCATATGTCATATGTACGGTATGAAACTTGCCCTGGAGAGAGTTGTAGTGTCTCCATACACTGCCACACAAGTTTGTATATTGGGTCTTAAGGGGTGTCTTCACCTCATTGATTATATATTTAAATTACAAGTACAATTTATTTAGAGTAGTAAATCTTCAATATGGCTTACCATGATGTGAGGGCCTATGCAAAAGATAGCTTATCATGTCCAGGCTGCATTCCAGTGTGCAGAACATACATTATGACCTGTACATATCTATTGGGACATCATTCCAGAAGAAGGTCATAAAAAACCATGGTAAATATTTGCTGTTCTGATTTTTGATAGTGTTAAATGTTTTAAAATGGTTGATTTACTTTAGTTTTACAGCTTTTCTGATTATGAAATGGAGTGTAAACTCTAGAACATACAGTCAGAAATAAATTATTATGTTAGAAATGAAAGTTCATGGAGCCACTGTGTAGTACAGCCTCTATGTAATCATTTGCCCAAAGCTTTGTCCATAGAAAAAAGTCTAGATAAATAACCACGAACTCCCGTAAACGTTTTCAATGCCTTGAATATGTTGAAACATTTATTACTTGTAGTATAAGATACCATGTTAGTTTACCAATACTAGCTAATGCTGCCCATAGATACATAAATATCATTGGCAATGAAGTGACTGGAAAAGAGATTATCACCAGCTAAGGAAATGTATTACATCAGCTGTACCAGGTAATGGATTTGCTTTAAATTTATTTCAGCCATAACTGGCTTTTACTCATGTATTGTATGAGAAAATGCTTGTGTGGCAATGCATATACATCATAAACCAAGGATGGAAGAATTCTGTAAATGGAAAAATTTCCCCTAAATAATTACGAATGGTTTTTCTGCAAAGTTGTATTCAGTAAAATCAGTAAAAACACATTGAAAATGAAATGGAAAATTTTTTCAAGGATTGATTGTTATGTAACCCAATTTATTTAGCTTTACATGTTCTACTATGGTAAAATACACCAGTATCTAATAGCAAGCAGTGCTGTTCTATTTAATCGCATTTCACTGACTTATACCTGGTTGTTAGCTCACATCAAGCTTTGGAATTTGAAATATTTCCAGGCAATAATAATAAAAAGTAAGAAACATTAAACCTTTTAGGATAGAATAAAGATTATTTATGGCTTTAATTAAATTTGAAAATTGGCATAAGGTCACAAAAGGGGTTTTACACAACAAAATGTGAATTCTTAAAAAAATAACCATAAAAATTCCAAGGTGATAAAGGAACAGAGAAATAAATAGCTGCACCCGTGGGGGACTGTTGTGTTGAAAGGATTGAACCCTTTGGCTGTCACAGCCTGTTAGTCATGGATTCATTTAATATGTCCTGCATGTAATCTTTTCTAAAAGTTCCCAAAACGGTCAATGACATCTACTTTGCAGAGTAGAGACATAATATTTCAAGATTTGAAAGTCTTACAAAAATATTAAACCATGTAAGTCAATTTCATCATAGGGTTACACTCAAAGTCTTAAAAATAATATAAGAATTGAAGGACTGGATGAAAATAAATTATACATAGCAACATGCCATGCAACAAATAGACATTAACAGTGAATATATTTAGGCATATCTATAACCAGTGGTTGTGCTAAAATTCGGACACATTTGGGACTAGGCTGGCATAAGTCAGTGACATTACGTAAAAAGTTTTTCCAGTCTTTATGTCAATTTTAATTTAGCCAGTAGAAAGCTGTTACTAAAGTACAGAAGTCTGTTCCAGCACCGACGGTCCTGGTTGGCTCCTTCTGGTCCCCAGCCTGTACACATCTGAATGAGGTCATGTGCGCCACTGCAGCCAGTCACTTGACTCAGCGATAACTCAGCAGTGACATGCAACATGGGCACACATCACACCGGAGGGCAGTGATTGGTCACAATGGCACACTGTCTGGACGTTTACAGGTGTGAGACTAGAGGGATCTAGAGTGGTTCCTTGGCAATGGAGTGGAGTAGCGGGGAGCAGGTGAGTAACTTCTTCTCAGGATCAGTGCTATTCTGTTCAAATTAAAATAACATAACAACTTAAAGGGGTTTTCCAATTACAGACAATCCTAGCGATACGCCCCCATTGTCTGATAGGTGCAGGTCCCATCTCTTGGACCTGCACCAACACTGAGAACATAGCAGGGACAGGTGGTGGAGGGTGCACTGCACATGCACAGCCGCCCTCCATTCATTTCTATGGGGCCGCTGAAAATATTTTGCAGCGATTTTGTTTCCGGCATGGGAACACAACAAACCGGAAGGGAATGTATTCTGATGCACTCCATTCCAGTTAGTTCAGTTTTGTCTCCAAACTGAAACGTTTTCCTCTGGTTTTGAGATCCTCTGCCGGATCTCAAAACAAGAAAGGAAATCGCAGATGTGAAAGTAGCCTTAGATAGGACTCAGCAAAGGTAGTGCAGTGTGATGAGAGGAGCAGGGTCTCAACTAATCTCTGGTTATATTGACCCACTTTAGTCAGTGATTGACTGAGTGGGCCTTTCCTGGCACTGGCATATCGTGCTGGGGTCAAGGGGAAAGTAACAGGAATTAAAACAACAGTGGTATGGGACTGGTGAGGGTGACTGTCTTTTTTTTTTTTTTTTTTAAGCACATGTGAGCTATGTATAAAAAAACATACATCAAAGGGTGTTTTTCACCTGTTTTTCACCAATATAATTAGAGCACTGTCCCACAGAAGACTGCATACACATCCTAGACATACCTGTGTGCACTTTGTGTCAGGGCTGGGATAAACAGATAAGGGGTAAGTGATCCCTGAGCTTAATCCCAACCCCTTTCCCTGCCTATTGCCCACTCAGGCTAACCCCTGAGCCGACAACCTGAAGACTTGAAATACACTAGCAAAGTGCAGGGGATGGGAAGACAAACAAGACTGACAAACAAGAACCAAATGAGTAGTCAGGTAGCCGCGTCAAAACCAGGAGAGTACGTCAGGAACAAAATCAGCAAGCAAAGAGTAGTCAAAAACACGCCAACGGTCAAAGAACAACAAGAGTCTAAACTGCAGAGCAAAAATGTCAAACCAGGTAGTAGCAAGGAAACTCCAAACACTGGCAGCTAGGTAAACATTAGAGGGCCTTAAATACCTAGCAGACCCCACCCAACCAGCTGACTGGGAGGAGAAGGCAAGGAACCAAAACTTAACTCCTGAGATACCAAATAAACAGAAAATAAACAGACACTATATTGCTCGCGTTTTCCGGCGACCAGTAACAGGCCGTGAGCGAGAGTGCGCACCAGTCACGTCCCTGGCACTTATAACCATCGCGCGCGTCCCCTGCCTGGGATGCGCATCCACAGCCAGAGACCGCTGGCTGGAGCAGGAGCCTGCCGAAATAGCGGACGAAGCCTGACCACGGGCAACCACCTCGCCACCAGAGTCAGGGGCAGGACCAGCAGAACGGGTGCAATGACTGCCGGTCCTGACAGTACCCCCCCTCCCCCCTTAGAGCTCAGAGATGGTTTAGAAGGATGATTCTGGTGAAACAATCTCACTAAGCGGGGTGCATGCACATCCATAGCAGGGACCCAAGATCTATCTTCTGGACCGAATCCCTTCCAATGGATGAGGTACTGAAGGGAATTCCTCACCAACCTAGAGTCCAGAACCCTCTCCACCTCATACTCAAGATCTCCATCCACAACAGACGGAGAGGGAGGGTCAGGGAGGGGTACAACAGGGTCAACATAGCGCTTTAGCAGATTTTTATGAAAAGTATTGTGGACCCGCCATTCAGGGGGCAACGCAACCTTGAAAGATACCAGATTAAACACATGAGTTATGACAAAAGGACCGATGAACCTATTTTTCAAGTTCTGCTGAACTCGTGACCACACTGTGCAGTTGGTTAGTTATGGATTCTGCCCAAGGAGTATCAGAAACAGAACACGATGAGAAAGAAAACCTGGGGTGAAAACCATAATTACAGTAAAAGGGTGATGTGAGTGTGGATGAACTAGTGTGATTGTTGATAGCAAATTCAGCTAGCGGGAGATATGAGGCCCACTGATGCTGACAGTCAGAGATAAAGAGACGAAGGTACTGGATCAGCTCCTGATTCATCCTCTCCGTCTGCCCATTGGTTTCAGGGTGAAAGGCAGAAGAAAAGGACAATTTAACTTCTAATTTCGAACAGAAAGCTCGCCAAAACTTAGCCACAAATTGTACCCCCCTGTCGGATACCACCTCATCAGGAATACCATGGAGACGAACCACATGCTGGATAAACAGATCAGCCAATTCTTCCGCTGATGGCAGTTTTCTCAACGGAATGAAATGACCCATTTTAGAGAACCGATCCACCACCACCCAAATGACAGTGCACCCCTGGGATGGTGGCAAATCGGTAACAAAGTCCATGGAAATGTTAGACCAGGGTTTGTCTGGCACTGGGAGCGGGAGAAGAGGTCCCTCAGGACGTCTCCTGGGGATCTTTCCCCGCGCACAGACTTGACAAGCCTGAACAAAAGCATAAACGTCAGTATGCATACGTGGCCACCAATAATTTCTTTTCAGTAACTCTAAGGTTCCCCGAACACCTGGGTGACCTGCTAGCACTGAACAATGTGTCTCCTCTAACACTCTCAAACGGCAAGACATGGGAACAAACAATTTGCCTTCCGGAAGGTCTTTAGGAGCAGAATTTTGTTCAGCAAGAATTTGAGAAGAGAGGTGAGAGGAGACAGCTGCCAGTACAATACCTGGAGGTAAAATGTTACCAGACTCAGACTCCGAACCCTCAGGAATACCGAAACTCCGGGATAAAGCATCAGCTTTAACATTTTTCGTACCCGGTCGGTAGGTAACAACAAAATTAAAACGTGAGAAAAATAAGGCCCATCTGGCCTGGCGAGCATTGAGACGTTTTGCATTATCAAGATACACCAGGTTTTTATGGTCTGTGATCACTGTCACTGGGTGAAGAGCTCCCTCCAAAAAATGGCGCCACACTTCAAAAGCCCATTTGATGGCAAGGAGCTCGCGATTCCCAATATCATAATTTCTTTCACATGAGAATTTTTTGGAGAAAAATGCACATGGCCTGAGGTTTGTGAGAGCAGAAGACCCTTGAGATAATACTGCCCCCACACCGACCTCAGAAGCATCTACCTCTACAATGAAGGGTTGAGAGAGATCAGGCTGAATCAACACAGGGGCTGTAGAAAAGGTTTTCTTGAGCTCCTGAAACGCAGAGTATGCTGCAGGAGACCAGTTGCTAGGATCAGCCCCCTTGCGGGTAAGATCCGTGAGTGGTTTGGCGATTACGGAAACGTTTTTTATAAAGTTTCTGTAGTAATTGGCAAAACCTAGAAACCGTTGAAGGGATTTTAAGTCAGTGGGGCGGACCCACTCTGCTATCGCCTGAACCTTACACGGATCCATCTGTACATCGGAAGGAGTGACCACATAACCCAGAAATGAAACCTTTGCACACAAAAAAATACATTTTTCCAACTTAGCGAACAAAGAGTTTTTTCGCAACTGGGACAACACAAGGCGAAGATGTTCATGATCGGTGGGCAGATCTGGAGAAAAAAAAATCAGGATGTCATCCAGATAGACCACCATAAAGACCCCAATAACATCATGAAAAATAGTATTCATAGAACCTTGGAAGACTGCCGGGGCATTACTCAGACCGAAAGGCATAACAAGATATTCAAAGTGCCCCAGTGGTGTGTTAAAAGCAGTCTTCCACTCATCTCCTTCCCGAATCCGAATCAGATTATACGCTCCCCTTAGATCTAATTTGGAGAACCAATTGGCCCCAGAAACCTGATTCAGAAGGTCCGGAATAAGAGGAAGAGGTCCAGAGTTCTTGACCGTGATTTAATTTAATTTGCGGTAATCAATACACGGCCTTAACCCACCATCTTTTTTTCTCCACAAAAAAGAACCCAGCCCCCGTTGGGGACTCAGAAGGTCTAATATGCCCAATAGCCAAGCTTTCCTCAATATACTGCTTAAAGGGGTTGTCCCACGAAAAATATTCTACAGTTTTCAAACCAGCACCTGGATGTGAATACTTTTGTAATTGCATGTAATTAAAAATTCTGTATAGCTACTGAGTTATTGAATAAAACGTATCTGTATAGTACCACTTAATTTCTTATTTCTTTGACCTGCTCACTGAGAAGGCCGCACATGCTCAGTTTCATCTTTCAACTGCCTCCTGAGCTGTGATAGGAGGAGCTGGGACACGCCTCTTGAGCTGCAGCAGAATAGACACTCCCCTTGAGCTGTAAGCTTGATATAAATCTAGCAGAGCAATGAATGTGAGATCTCTGGACCCATGTGTGGTACAGGGCAGGTTCTAGCGTTGTTAGAAAGGTATTGTCATGTACTATATGATGTCTGATTTTAATTTTTTACATTATTCGTGGGATAACCCCTTTAAGCGACTCTCTTTCAGGTACAGACAGATTATAAATACGACCCTTAGGCAGCTTGACTTTGGGCAAGAGATCTATCTTACAGTCAAAATCCCTATGAGGAGGAAGGACTTGAGACAGGGGTTTGGAGAATACATCTGCAAAATCAGAGATAAACTCCGGGATCCCAGCATCACTTGCAGTCGTGGTACAGAGTGAGACCTGAGACATATGGGCCTCACACTGAGGACCCCAGCGAACAAGATCCAGTGTACCCCAGTCAATAACTGGATTATGTTCCTGGAGCCAGGGCATCCCCAGGATAACGTTCACCGACAAATTTTTCATAACAAGAAAAGAACAATATTCTATGTGTAGTGCACACCACCAATTTTATCTCGGGGGTGCGGAATTTGACCAAACCAGCACGCAATGGGGTCATATCCACACTTGATACTAGGATAGGAGGGGACAACGGAATCATGGAAGACAAAACCTGGGACACAAAATCCAAGTCGATGAAATTAGCGGCTGCACCCGAGTCCAGAAAAGCCAGACCTGTACATGAGGCTGACTGGACCTCAATAGTGCAGGGCAAAAACCTGAACAAAAGCATAAACGTCAGTATGCATACGTGGCCACCAATAATTTCTTTTCAGTAACTCTAAGGTTCCCCGAACACCTGGGTGACCTGCTAGCACTGAACAATGTGTCTCCTCTAACACTCTCAAACGGCAAGACATGGGAACAAACAATTTGCCTTCCGGAAGGTCTTTAGGAGCAGAATTTTGTTCAGCAAGAATTTGAGAAGAGAGGTGAGAGGAGACAGCTGCCAGTACAATACCTGGAGGTAAAATGTTACCAGACTCAGACTCCGAACCCTCAGGAATACCGAAACTCCGGGATAAAGCATCAGCTTTAACATTTTTCGTACCCGGTCGGTAGGTAACAACAAAATTAAAACGTGAGAAAAATAAGGCCCATCTGGCCTGACGAGCATTGAGACATTTTGCATTATCAAGATACACCAGGTTTTTATGGTCTGTGATCACTGTCACTGGGTGAAGAGCTCCCTCCAAAAATGGCGCCACACTTCAAAAGCCCATTTGATGGCAAGGAGCTCGCGATTCCCAATATCATAATTTCTTTCACATGAGAATTTTTTGGAGAAAAATGCACATGGCCTGAGGTTTGTGAGAGCAGAAGACCCTTGAGATAATACTGCCCCCACACCGACCTCAGAAGCATCTACCTCTACAATGAAGGGTTGAGAGAGATCAGGCTGAATCAACACAGGGGCTGTAGAAAAGGTTTTCTTGAGCTCCTGAAACGCAGAGTATGCTGCAGGAGACCAGTTGCTAGGATCAGCCCCCTTGCGGGTAAGATCCGTGAGTGGTTTGGCAATTACGGAAACGTTTTTTATAAAGTTTCTGTAGTAATTGGCAAAACCTAGAAACCGTTGAAGGGATTTTAAGTCAGTGGGGCGGACCCACTCTGCTATCGCCTGAACCTTACACGGATCCATCTGTACATCGGAAGGAGTGACCACATAACCCAGAAATGAAACCTTTGCACACAAAAAAATACATTTTTCCAACTTAGCGAACAAAGAGTTTTTTCGCAACTGGGACAACACAAGGCGAAGATGTTCATGATCGGTGGGCAGATCTGGAGAAAAAAAATCAGGATGTCATCCAGATAGACCACCATAAAGACCCCAATAACATCATGAAAAATAGTATTCATAGAACCTTGGAAGACTGCCGGGGCATTACTCAGACCGAAAGGCATAACAAGATATTCAAAGTGCCCCAGTGGTGTGTTAAAAGCAGTCTTCCACTCATCTCCTTCCCGAATCCGAATCAGATTATACGCTCCCCTTAGATCTAATTTGGAGAACCAATTGGCCCCAGAAACCTGATTCAGAAGGTCCGGAATAAGAGGAAGAGGTCCAGAGTTCTTGACCGTGATTTAATTTAATTTGCGGTAATCAATACACGGCCTTAACCCACCATCTTTTTTTCTCCACAAAAAGAACCCAGCCCCCGTTGGGGACTCAGAAGGTCTAATATGCCCAATAGCCAAGCTTTCCTCAATATACTGCTTAAAGGGGTTGTCCCACGAAAAATATTCTACAGTTTTCAAACCAGCACCTGGATGTGAATACTTTTGTAATTGCATGTAATTAAAAATTCTGTATAGCTACTGAGTTATTGAATAAAACGTATCTGTATAGTACCACTTAATTTCTTATTTCTTTGACCTGCTCACTGAGAAGGCCGCACATGCTCAGTTTCATCTTTCAACTGCCTCCTGAGCTGTGATAGGAGGAGCTGGGACACGCCTCTTGAGCTGCAGCAGAATAGACACTCCCCTTGAGCTGTAAGCTTGATATAAATCTAGCAGAGCAATGAATGTGAGATCTCTGGACCCATGTGTGGTACAGGGCAGGTTCTAGCGTTGTTAGAAAGGTATTGTCATGTACTATATGATGTCTGATTTTAATTTTTTACATTATTCGTGGGATAACCCCTTTAAGCGACTCTCTTTCAGGTACAGACAGATTATAAATACGACCCTTAGGCAGCTTGACTTTGGGCAAGAGATCTATCTTACAGTCAAAATCCCTATGAGGAGGAAGGACTTGAGACAGGGGTTTGGAGAATACATCTGCAAAATCAGAGATAAACTCCGGGATCCCAGCATCACTTGCAGTCGTGGTACAGAGTGAGACCTGAGACATATGGGCCTCACACTGAGGACCCCAGCGAACAAGATCCAGTGTACCCCAGTCAATAACTGGATTATGTTCCTGGAGCCAGGGCATCCCCAGGATAACGTTCACCGACAAATTTTTCATAACAAGAAAAGAACAATATTCTATGTGTAGTGCACCCACCACCAATTTTATCTCGGGGGTGCGGAATTTGACCAAACCAGCACGCAATGGGGTCATATCCACACTTGATACTAGGATAGGAGGGGACAACGGAATCATGGAAGACAAAACCTGGGACACAAAATCCAAGTCGATGAAATTAGCGGCTGCACCCGAGTCCAGAAAAGCCAGACCTGTACATGAGGCTGACTGGACCTCAATAGTGCAGGGCAAAAACCTGAACAAAAGCATAAACGTCAGTATGCATACGTGGCCACCAATAATTTCTTTTCAGTAACTCTAAGGTTCCCCGAACACCTGGGTGACCTGCTAGCACTGAACAATGTGTCTCCTCTAACACTCTCAAACGGCAAGACATGGGAACAAACAATTTGCCTTCCGGAAGGTCTTTAGGAGCAGAATTTTGTTCAGCAAGAATTTGAGAAGAGAGGTGAGAGGAGACAGCTGCCAGTACAATACCTGGAGGTAAAATGTTACCAGACTCAGACTCCGAACCCTCAGGAATACCGAAACTCCGGGATAAAGCATCAGCTTTAACATTTTTCGTACCCGGTCGGTAGGTAACAACAAAATTAAAACGTGAGAAAAATAAGGCCCATCTGGCCTGACGAGCATTGAGACATTTTGCATTATCAAGATACACCAGGTTTTTATGGTCTGTGATCACTGTCACTGGGTGAAGAGCTCCCTCCAAAAAATGGCGCCACACTTCAAAAGCCCATTTGATGGCAAGGAGCTCGCGATTCCCAATATCATAATTTCTTTCACATGAGAATTTTTTGGAGAAAAATGCACATGGCCTGAGGTTTGTGAGAGCAGAAGACCCTTGAGATAATACTGCCCCCACACCGACCTCAGAAGCATCTACCTCTACAATGAAGGGTTGAGAGAGATCAGGCTGAATCAACACAGGGGCTGTAGAAAAGGTTTTCTTGAGCTCCTGAAACGCAGAGTATGCTGCAGGAGACCAGTTGCTAGGATCAGCCCCCTTGCGGGTAAGATCCGTGAGTGGTTTGGCAATTACGGAAACGTTTTTTATAAAGTTTCTGTAGTAATTGGCAAAACCTAGAAACCGTTGAAGGGATTTTAAGTCAGTGGGGCGGACCCACTCTGCTATCGCCTGAACCTTACACGGATCCATCTGTACATCGGAAGGAGTGACCACATAACCCAGAAATGAAACCTTTGCACACAAAAAAATACATTTTTCCAACTTAGCGAACAAAGAGTTTTTTCGCAACTGGGACAACACAAGGCGAAGATGTTCATGATCGGTGGGCAGATCTGGAGAAAAAAAAATCAGGATGTCATCCAGATAGACCACCATAAAGACCCCAATAACATCATGAAAAATAGTATTCATAGAACCTTGAAGACTGCCGGGGCATTACTCAGACCGAAAGGCATAACAAGATATTCAAAGTGCCCCAGTGGTGTGTTAAAAGCAGTCTTCCACTCATCTCCTTCCCGAATCCGAATCAGATTATACGCTCCCCTTAGATCTAATTTGGAGAACCAATTGGCCCCAGAAACCTGATTCAGAAGGT
Organism: Rhinella marina; assembly: GCA_900303285.1. Lineage (NCBI taxonomy): Eukaryota > Metazoa > Chordata > Amphibia > Anura > Bufonidae > Rhinella > Rhinella marina. The sequence continues at coordinate 159,659 of ONZH01020884.1, read as the reverse complement.
CCGGAATAAGAGGAAGAGGTCCAGAGTTCTTGACCGTGATTTAATTTAATTTGCGGTAATCAATACACGGCCTTAACCCACCATCTTTTTTTCTCCACAAAAAAGAACCCAGCCCCCGTTGGGGACTCAGAAGGTCTAATATGCCCAATAGCCAAGCTTTCCTCAATATACTGCTTAAAGGGGTTGTCCCACGAAAAATATTCTACAGTTTTCAAACCAGCACCTGGATGTGAATACTTTTGTAATTGCATGTAATTAAAAATTCTGTATAGCTACTGAGTTATTGAATAAAACGTATCTGTATAGTACCACTTAATTTCTTATTTCTTTGACCTGCTCACTGAGAAGGCCGCACATGCTCAGTTTCATCTTTCAACTGCCTCCTGAGCTGTGATAGGAGGAGCTGGGACACGCCTCTTGAGCTGCAGCAGAATAGACACTCCCCTTGAGCTGTAAACTTGATATAAATCTAGCAGAGCAATGAATGTGAGATCTCTGGACCCATGTGTGGTACAGGGCAGGTTCTAGCGTTGTTAGAAAGGTATTGTCATGTACTATATGATGTCTGATTTTAATTTTTTACATTATTCGTGGGATAACCCCTTTAAGCGACTCTCTTTCAGGTACAGACAGATTATAAATACGACCCTTAGGCAGCTTGACTTTGGGCAAGAGATCTATCTTACAGTCAAAATCCCTATGAGGAGGAAGGACTTGAGACAGGGGTTTGGAGAATACATCTGCAAAATCAGAGATAAACTCCGGGATCCCAGCATCACTTGCAGTCGTGGTACAGAGTGAGACCTGAGACATATGGGCCTCACACTGAGGACCCCAGCGAACAAGATCCAGTGTACCCCAGTCAATAACTGGATTATGTTCCTGGAGCCAGGGCATCCCCAGGATAACGTTCACCGACAAATTTTTCATAACAAGAAAAGAACAATATTCTATGTGTAGTGCACCCACCACCAATTTTATCTCGGGGGTGCGGAATTTGACCAAACCAGCACGCAATGGGGTCATATCCACACTTGATACTAGGATAGGAGGGGACAACGGAATCATGGAAGACAAAACCTGGGACACAAAATCCAAGTCGATGAAATTAGCGGCTGCACCCGAGTCCAGAAAAGCCAGACCTGTACATGAGGCTGACTGGACCTCAATAGTGCAGGGCAAAAACCTGAACAAAAGCATAAACGTCAGTATGCATACGTGGCCACCAATAATTTCTTTTCAGTAACTCTAAGGTTCCCCGAACACCTGGGTGACCTGCTAGCACTGAACAATGTGTCTCCTCTAACACTCTCAAACGGCAAGACATGGGAACAAACAATTTGCCTTCCGGAAGGTCTTTAGGAGCAGAATTGTGTTCAGCAAGAATTTGAGAAGAGAGGTGAGAGGAGACAGCTGCCAGTACAATACCTGGAGGTAAAATGTTACCAGACTCAGACTCCGAACCCTCAGGAATACCGAAACTCCGGGATAAAGCATCAGCTTTAACATTTTTCGTACCCGGTCGGTAGGTAACAACAAAATTAAAACGTGAGAAAAATAAGGCCCATCTGGCCTGACGAGCATTGAGACGTTTTGCATTATCAAGATACACCAGGTTTTTATGGTCTGTGATCACTGTCACTGGGTGAAGAGCTCCCTCCAAAAAATGGCGCCACACTTCAAAAGCCCATTTGATGGCAAGGAGCTTGCGATTCCCAATATCATAATTTCTTTCACATGAGAATTTTTTGGAGAAAAATGCACATGGCCTGAGGTTTGTGAGAGCAGAAGACCCTTGAGATAATACTGCCCCCACACCGACCTCAGAAGCATCTACCTCTACAATGAAGGGTTGAGAGAGATCAGGCTGAATCAACACAGGGGCTGTAGAAAAGGTTTTCTTGAGCTCCTGAAACGCAGAGTATGCTGCAGGAGACCAGTTGCTAGGATCAGCCCCCTTGCGGGTAAGATCCGTGAGTGGTTTGGCAATTACGGAAACGTTTTTTATAAAGTTTCTGTAGTAATTGGCAAAACCTAGAAACCGTTGAAGGGATTTTAAGTCAGTGGGGCGGACCCACTCTGCTATCGCCTGAACCTTACACGGATCCATCTGTACATCGGAAGGAGTGACCACATAACCCAGAAATGAAACCTTTTGCACACAAAAAAATACATTTTTCCAACTTAGCGAACAAAGAGTTTTTTCGCAACTGGGACAACACAAGGCGAAGATGTTCATGATCGGTGGGCAGATCTGGAGAAAAAAAAATCAGGATGTCATCCAGATAGACCACCATAAAGACCCCCTGCCTGGGACGCGCATCCACAGCCAGAGACCGACGGCTGGAGGAGGAGCCTGCCGAAATAGCGGACAAAGCCTGACCACGGGCAACCACCTCGCCACCAGAGTCAGGGGCAGGACCAGCAGAACGGGTGCAATGACTGCCGGTCCTGACACTTTGTGTCTGTATTCCATGTCCAGGAAAAGCACTTTTATTCTGCAGGAAAACAGCTCCCAAGTGCCCAGCTGCAAGTGTCCAAAACAAACCAGACTGAAGAGGGGAGGGCTGCTTTATCTGCTCATAACTTGGGATTGGTAGCAGATAGAAAAATAGCTCTGACCTTCTTTGAAAGCTGACATTCCGAGCTTTCAAATGATACCAAAATCTAGCATTACATCCACTATATCTGAAGATATAGCTGTTAAAAATCGAGCCAAAAGAGACAGCTGGGCTGTTTTCCAGCAGAATAAAAGTGCTTTTTCTGAACATGGAATAAAGACACAAAGTGTCTGGGATGTGTCTGCAATCTTCTGTGGGGCGCTACTGTTCTATAGGTGAAAAACAGGTTAAAGACTCCTTTAAATTGGGTATCATTATGCATTGTACTTGACTGCATTTGATATTGGACTACCAATGGTGATGATTAGGGTAAAACCCAGCCTTTCTTAATTTACTTTTTGTGTGAGCTTATTACAGCTTTAAACGGAGTGCCTTTTTTCTTTTATTGTCTGTTTTGCTTGTTGTAAGTTTTGGGAATTTATGTGTGCACTCCTCTGTATGATATTAAGTAGGATATTTGGGTGGTGCCCACCATTCTTTCAATAAGTGATTATGGGAAGTATGACACTGGCTTGGAAAAAATAATTGGGATAATAAAATGCAACTCAACTTCCTGCCATGATCTTCCCAATATTTATGTTTTATTCAGGCATGGTCAGGTACGGATTATCTAATGCTTGTGGCACCTTTGGATTTAGTTTAGAGATGAGCGGATCATGCAAAATTTTATTCGCCGAACATTCGCCGAACTTTTCCTAAGATTCGTATAATCGACAAATAAATTTGTTGAATTTGTGTACAAAATATACGTAATTATATGGCTTATAGCGAATATTCGCGCACTAATAACAAACGTTCAGGTAAAAAGGTACACGTACGCATAAGAGTACAAATTGCGTACGAAAATGACGGGCTTTGCTGGAGAGGAATGATGGAGCAGGAGGAACGCTCTGAGTTCTGCCCTGCAGTATCCCTGATATGTGTAATATGGATTCCCAGAGCAATTACACCCCAATTTTCACAAAACAGGTCTCAGAGTCTCAGAACTTCACACACAGTGCTTCTGCTCGTCTCAGCAGTCGCAACAGAAGTGATGTTTCACTGGGTTACCGAGCCTGAGCCAATCAGAGCAAGCCCTGCCCACTAGGTCAGATGACCACTTTCTTCCTGGGCTTTTGCGCACGATAAACAAACTAACAGTAAAATTTTGCTAATGTATTGAATTCATACGCACCAGCGTATAGAGTAACTTATACGTAGCAATAGCGTATAATTTATAGGACAACTAGCGAATGCGTACAAAGCCAAAGCGAATCACCTAATATTCGGATTCGCTTCGCAGGTAAACATTTCCAAGATTCCATACGAATGGACGAATAGATTCGCTCCTCTCTAATTTAGTTCAGTTTTAATGTGAGATTTGTCTCAATGTCTTTATTATGTGTAAATCAGATGTTATCTCTTCTCCCATATCAAGCTGGCTTCAGCTATTAGTATGCAGCCTCAGGCTGAGCATTGCTTAGCTGTGACCATAGTAACCCCGAAAACAATTCTCCTTAAAAATGTTTTTGTGAAGACTGTTTTAATCCTATCTTTAATCCTTTTACTTCCGTATCCCAAAATGTAATATAAATCAGGCACTGGGGTGTTCTGCAATTTTTCTCTTCTTATTGAAAATGGTGCTGTCACCAAAGGATTAGTTATGGCCTGAAGTCTTTAGGTAATTTAATCACACAATTTGTTGTAAACCTTTTTAAATCAGAGTGAGAATATACAGTGCCTAAAAGCTAATGAATTGTAGTTCACTATTTTAATAGAGATTATGCACAGATTGAGGCTAGCTTCACGTCTTTCATTACCGGAATAGTAATAAAATGGAATAGTTAGTTAACTGTAACAGGTAAAGAGAGTTAGAGCTGTTACTAATAATTTCACAAAAACATCTTTTCTTTCATCTGGGAAGCAGGCATAATAAAATATTCTGCCGTCCTGACTCTCCTGTCTCTATGCCTCAATGTTATTTCTTTCATTATATGCACATTACAGGAATAAGCTTCCTCCATTTAGTGGTTTGGTTTGATCATTTACCAGAAAGCTACATTTTGTTGCCTTTCTTAAAGATACAATGAGCTTTTCTATATATTTTCCTGTTTCTCTAAAGAATTTATATGATGTGGTTTACCACATCTGAAAGTGTAGCTTTAGGAATTATACACCAATAAACGAAGTTATCCCATAAAGAACCCCTAAGCGCACAGTATGTGAAGGCAAAAAAATAAAAAGATGTGGATTTTGTCTTCTCCAACACATCATTTTCTAATTTGATTTGGTTCCCCTAGTAAATTGAATCTAAGAAAATCAGTATGATAGTGCTGATTACCCGGTGAGGGAAAATGAATAGAACTGTGGATAAATTTCCTGTCTACTTCCATTCCAGTTCTTTGTCTAAGATAAGGCAGTGTATGGCACTTATCATCTTCTGCACAAAATCAAAAAAGGTTGGAAGATATAAAGCTTACAAAGAAATTCTACTCTAAAACATGAAAACTGACCTAGCTTTAATGGCACAATAGAACAGGGGTCTCAAACTTGGCCAGATTTTGAAAAATTTGTCAGTTGACGGACCACTTATACAACAATGAAGTGCAGTACTGGCAGCCCATACAGTATACCTGCTCTTCTGTGTTACATAACCACATATATCACATGTACAGCATATACATGTGTTACACTCGCTGTCCCTGAGCTTCACCTCAGCCGCCTATGCCCGGGAATAATGCCAAGAGCTCCCTCCACTTTTTTGTGGCATTCTAATGTTTGCAAAAAAATAAATTTCACTTGGCTGGACAACCCCTTCTTAATGCACACCCCAAAATTGATACAGCCTCCCAGACCCCAGAATTAAGATAGACCCCAAGACCCTAAAATGAATACAGACCCCAAAATTCATATAGACCTTCAGACACCCACAAATTAATACATAACCTAAAATTATAGTAATACAGACCTCTAGACCAGGCCCCAAAATTAATGCAGACTTCAGATCAGCCCCCAAATTCCTACCCCAGATTAGACCTCATATTTACACAGACACCAGATCAGATGCAGATTTACACAGGCCCCAGATCAGAACCCAAACGTATACAGACCTCTGATCAGATGGCACATTTATACAGTACAGATCTCAGATCAGACCACAGATTTATACAGACCTGAGATAAGACCCCCATTTTCTACAGACCTCAGATCAGAAGCCAAATTTACACAAACTCCAAATTTACAGTACAGACCAAAAGTTTAGACACACCTTCTCATTCAAAGAGTTTTCTGTATTTTCATGACTATGAAAATTGTAGATTCACACTGAAGGCATCAAAACTATGAATTAACACATGTGGAATTATATACTTAACAAAAAAGTGTGAAACAACTGAAAATATGTCTTATATTCTAGGTTCTTCAAAGTAGCCACCTTTTGCTTGGATTACTGCTTTGCACACTCTTGGCATTCTCTTGATGAGCTTCAAGAGGTAGTCACCTGAAATGGTTTTCACTTCACAGGTGTGCCCTGTCAGGTTTAATAAGTGGGATTTCTTGCCTTATAAATGGGGTTGGGACCATGAGTTGTGTTGGGCAGAAGTCAGGTGGATACACAGCTGAATAGACTGTTAGAATTTGTATTATGGCAAGAAAAAAGCAGCTAAGTAAAGAAAAACGAGTGGCCATCATTACTTTAAGAAATGAAGGTCAGTCAGTCTGAAAATTTGGGAAAACTTTAAAAGTGTCCCCAAGTGCAGTCGCAAAAACCATCAAGCGCTACATAGAAACTGGCTGACATGAGGACCGCCCCAGGAAAGGAAGACCAAGAGTCACCTCTGCTGCGGAGGATAAGTTCATCCGAGTCACCAGCCTCAGAAATCGCAGGTTAACAGCAGCTCAGATTAGAGACCAGGTCAATGCCACACAGAGTTCTAGCAGCTGGCACATCTCTACAACAACTGTTTAGAGGAGACTGTGTGCAGCAGGCCTTCATGGTAAAATAGCTGCTAGGAAACCACTGCTAAGGACAGGCAACAAGCAGAAAAGACTTGTTTGGACTAAAGAACACAAGGAATGGACATTAGACCAGTGGAAATCTGTGCTTTGGTCTGATGAATCCAAATTTGAGATCTTTGGTTCCAACCACCGTGTCTTTGTGCGAAGCAGAAAAGGTGAACGGATGGACTCTACATGCGTGGTTCCCACCGTGAAGCATGGAGGAGGAGGTGTGATGGTGTGGGGGTGCTTTGCTGGTGACACTGTTGGGGATTTATTCAAAATTGAAGGCATACTGAACCAGCATGGCTACCACAGCATCTTGCAGCGGCATGCTATTCCATCCGGTTTGCGTTTAGTGGGACCATCATTTATTTATCAACAGGACAATGACCCCAAACACACCTCCAGGCTGTGTAAGGGCTATTTGACCAAGAAGGAGAGTGATGGGGTGCTACGCCAGATGACCTGGCCTCCACAGTCACCAGACCTGAACCCAATCAAGATGGTTTGGGGTGAGCTGGACCGCAGAGTGAAGGCCAAAGGGCCAACAAGTGCTAAGCATCTCTGGGAACTCCTTCAAGACTGTTGGAATACCATTTCAGGTGACTACCTCTTGAAGCTCATCAAGAGAATGCCAAGAGTGTGCAAAGCAGTAATCAAAGCAAAAGGTGGCTACTTTGAAGAACCTAGAATATAAGACATATTTTCAGTTGTTTCACACTTTTTTGTTAAGTATATAATTCCACATGTGTTAATTCATAGTTTTGATGCCTTCAGTGTGAATCTACAATTTTCATAGTCATGAAAATACAGAAAACTCTTTGAATGAGAAGGTGTGTCCAAACTTTTGGTCTGTACTGTACATGGACCTCAGATCAGACCACAGATTTATAGACGTGAGATCAGACCCAAAATTTATTAAAAAAAACAAAACCCCAGATCAGATGGCAAATTTACACAGATCCCAGATCAGACCTCAAATCAGACCACTACCACCCCCTATAACTCCCACCAAACCCCTCCATCGGTAAAATGTAGACCTGAGAGCAGAAAAAAACCCTCTCTTCTCTTCCTCTGGGCACCACCACTGGCTCTTGAGCACCACACTGTGTACTGGCGCTAGCACTGCACTGCATCCTGACATCACTCAACCCCAGGTCATAGTGTGCGCATATGTGCTCTATGACCTGAAGCTGTACGCTATCAGTGCCTAGTTAAGTGCCAGCACCTGGTGAAGACAGGCCGCAGGGCAAAGGCCAAAGTTAACTGCCTAAAGTGGCTTTGCGTTGGAGACCCCTGTATTAGAATAGCGTCAACTGAACCTGCCATTTTAAGCAAGGCAGACTGCCAATACAGTTGTTTATAGAGAGCTCCCAACTGTTTTCTCCCAAGTGATGTAGGTGGAGAAAAAGATCAGGCACATTGAATTTTAGTGGCTTTCCCCTCTCTCCCCTTTGAAAATATATACACGATTCACTCAACCGAGTATAATGTTTATGGAGGAGTCAGGAGAGATCACTGTTGACTGATGTATGGGCGTTTTACATCTTTCCAAGTGTTAAAAGAGCTAAATGTTCAAAATTAGTAGAAAAAAAGAAAGTGAAAGGAAACAGCAAAGATAAAAACAGTGACATGAGATGCTGAGCATGGATTTGATAGACCAGCATACCAATATTTTGGTGTAGACATCCTCAAGGTGAGTAGCCCATTTTCCTCATAATGGACAGCGGTAAGGTAAAGGTAAAAATCCTTGTCCAGTCATTTGTATGAGTCAAAATGTCTCATTGCTGGGTAAAAATCAAACTACTACATCCTATAACCCTTTTGTGTATCATTTTTACTTGTTGCCTTTCATGAGATCCTAGAAATGAGAATGATGGCTTATCATAGTGCAATATGTCTAATTAGTTTTTGTCTTGTTTTTTGCCTTTTATTGCAAATAATAAAGATATGTTAAAATAACAAGAGAATATTAATATTATATAGACAAAACACACAAAAATATTTCCCTATTGCCAAGTAATGTTAACATAGGACACTGAGTGTATTAGGTGCACTGCAGCCCCACGTAATGTGTTGTAACAACCGTAAAGCGTCTCACTTTTCTACTTGCTTAGTGAGAAGAGTAATCCAATATGTCTAATTTAAACTTGTTGATTTGGCCGTTGTGAAATCTTCTTGTCTCTTTCATGAAATAGCTTGCATTCAGCAAGTGTGATAGTTACAGCAGCCTGAGTAGGCTGGTCATCTGTGGCCCTCTCTGGGTCATCATGCTAATTAATGTAGTAGAAGCAAAAAGTGGAATATAGCCTACAGCACATATATCAGATGATTTCTCCAGACCATCTCCAGACTGAAAGTCTTGCAATCTATCTAGAAAATCTATGGAGGACTAGAATTTTTCTTCCGGTGTACGCGACAACAATCATTCACTTCTTGCTTCTATAATAAGAAGGAACCATTCTGATATCAGAGGGCTTATCCCATGATTATACCTCTGTATTTTTCATCTGCATTTTTTGTGGATAGCACTCTGACCCATTCTGTTATATGGGCCATGCACACTTTTATATTTTTGCAGATCCATGTGGCTGTTACGTAAATTATAGAACATGGTCTATTCTTATCCATATTGTGGGCAAGAATATTCCTTTCTCACTGTCACTCAGAGCAGTCCTCAGAGCAGCTTCAGCAGAGGTACGGCAGGATAAGCCTCCTACACAGTTTTTTTTTAATTAAAGTACTGATAATGGGGGTCTTATCTGACATGGGAGTAGTATGAGCTCAGACAAGACCCCCAACTCCTCATCAGACCCACAAAATAAGCTCCCCAGTGCTCACATAAGATACCAAAATTCAGACACCCCATGGTCACATCTCCACTATGTCAAATCACCCCCCCCCCTATGATCTCAGCATGGGGGTGGGGGGTTCATTTCAGCATGAGGGTGTCATCTGAGCACGAGGGTGTTATCTGAGCATGAGGTGGTCATCTGAGCATAAGGCGGTCATCTGAGCATGGGCAGTAATCTGAGCATATGATGGTCATCCGAGCATGAGGGTGTCATCTGAGCATAGGGCGGTCATCTGAGCATAGGGCAGTCATCTGAGCATAAGGCGGTCATCTGAGCATGGCTGGTAATCTGAGCATGGCTGGTAATCTGAGCATAAGGCGGTCATCTGAGCATGGGCGGTAATCTTAGCATAAGGTGGTCATCTGAGCATGAGGGTGTCATCTGAGCATAGGGCTGTCATCTTAGCATGGACGGTCATCTGAGCATAAGGCGGTCATCTGAGCATGCATCGTGTGAACGCATATTTGTGTAAATGTACAGCTTGTGGCTCCTGGCAGTCCTACGTTTTTTTTCCGGCTCTTTGTGTCTGTAAGGTTGGCCACCCCTGTCATATATCATACAGTACATGACAATCTCTTTCAAACAATGCTAGAAACAGCCCTGTACATCACATGGATCCAGAGCTTCATACATTGCTCCAGGTGTTCTGCTTCATTCATTTCAAGCTGGCAGCTCGAGGGTGTGTCCTTTCTACTTAAGCTCATAGCATATGTCCTTTCTCAGGGGATGTGGCTTTTCAGCTGCATCCCAGGGGCATGTCTTTTTTCAGGGGATGTGTCCTTTTTGCTGCAGCTTTCTTATTGTAAGGGCTCATGCACACGACCGTATGTGTTTTGCGGTCCACATGAAACCACAAAAAATACAGATGATGTCTATGTGCATTCCGTATTTTGCGGAACAGAACAGCTGGCACCTAATTGTAAGTAATGCGACAAAGACATGTTCAATTTTTTTCTGAACGGACATACGGAAACGGAATGCACATGTAGTAACTTCCTTTTTTTTTGCGGACCCATTGAAATGAATGGTTCTGCATACGGTCCCCCAAACAAACGGAATGGACATAGAGAGAAAATACGTTTGTGTCATGAGCCCTAACTGTCAAAGCTTTTAACAAAAGATACAGTTGGCGGCTGGAACTGAGCACGTGCGACCACTTTAGCAATGTTACTAAGGTGAACAGAAAAATAAGGAAAAAAACAAACAGCAGGTGGCGCTATACAGAGATTTTATTGAATAGCTTAGTGGCTATCATAAATTTCTAATTACGTAAAATTACAAAAGTATTCAGATCTAGGTACTGGTTTAAATATTTATATTTTACTGTGTGGATTGGTTGGATCTGCTGATAAATAATGCACCTCTATGGACAATTTCATGAATTGAATTAGTAATGGCAGTGAAAATGATCTGTTTGACTACATTTGTTTGGAAAGAACCAGAACAATAGTGTAGATAAAGTTTATATAATTTGTGATTGATCTGATTTATTTGCTGCAGTCCAAACTTTGGTCATTTGGATTCATCTTGCAGTATTTTACAGTGATTATGAAATTCAATGGCTGGTTTCCCTTTGGTTATGTTTGGAAGTAGAATAACTCGTAGTAGAAATTCATCAGGGTTTTGTATATTCACTCCTAAAAGTAGTATTCATTTGTAATGTATCTAGCAGCTGGTTTACGAGTATTGTTGCTTTGCATTGTGCCTGCCAGCGGAGCTAGAAGTATTATTTCGAATTGTACCCATAGTTATATTTATTTGAATTGTGTCTGCCAAGCTGTGAGTGCTTCTTTTGTTTGATTGACACTAATGTTAACTGCAGATCCATTCCCAGGTTCACAGAGGCTCTTTGTAAAAATTCCACAGCTTGAGATTCATTTATACACATAAGATAGCTGTGTTGATGGCAGTCCAATGACATAATGTATCCCTTGCCCATGTTATGTTTAAGGCATCCATTCTCTTCTCGTTCCTTAAAACAAACCATTTTTTCAGTGTAAAATCAAAGACGTTTTCATTTCACTTGGGAGTAACGGAGCAGCGGAAAATAAAACATAAGCCGCTTGTAGGACAATCCTAAAAGGCTTTTTTAGCAGTGACCCGTGGCTAATGTGATCAGGGAAAATACAGCTAATCGCATGTAGGCTTGTATCTCAGTATTAGTCAATGAATGAGTTATTTACCTATTAATGATTCAGTGGTCTGGGGATTTATGAAAGCCTTGGGATAATTTGCATGCTGTAAATACGTCAATCATACATTTAAAGCTTACCTGCAGTAAAATGTCATTTTTGGAAAGCAAACCTCCTGTTACCAAACAACCATTGACTATGAATATATTTAATTAACATAGGAATAATTGCCTCATTCTTGGTCCTCTACCAGATTGCTCCAGCATTACTCAGCCATTACCATATTCAGAGGGCATGCTAGAAAGATGAAAGAATGATCTGCCGCATAAGACAGCTATTCAATGGCTCAGAGGCTGAGCGGGGCTTTGCTGAGGGCTGTTTTCTTTTTGTCTGGTTGCTGTAGGGAAAACACAAACATCCCATGTAAGCTACTTACAAATTGGAAGAACGGTAAAGCAAATTAATTGCCAGGCAGCTGCCTCGGTGAAAAATAAAAAGTTTATGTGTAAAATAGCTTACTGTGGAAAAACTTAGCTAGAATGTTTTGCTTCCTTGGAAAGCAAGTAGATTAAAAAAAAAATTGTAGGAGAATAAACAGAGTGATTTATGGCTCTTAAAAATAGCTGCAAAATGGTATGCCCTTTTTATAATGTTTTTCTATGTATAGACGCTCATTAACCCTTTCGGGAATCTCTGAATTTTACTAATTAGATGATATCAAGTCACTTTCAGCATTTCATCTTAGGTCTCAAAGGAGAAGCTACACTCCACAGGATGAAGTCAGATTGCGGATCTGTTCAACCATGTTCACAGGCAATATTTAAGCTACTCCAATGGACTATTGATAAGTTTGAAAATGGTTCCATGGAGGAGCCAAAATGTCTGTGACCTTGGGGAAACAGATCAACAATTTCACATCATCCTGTGGAGAACTGCCGAGTGGATAATTGGAGGCTTGAGAGTCTGGCCTATGGGAATCCTGGCCATTTGTGGTGAAGACTTTGGCTGCTGTGCCACTCCATTTCTTTGATTCATTTTATAAAGTTATTCTGTGTGTTCGGTTGCTTGCAAAATTGGTAATTTTACATGCACAGGTGTTAGAGGTCAGTGAGTTTGGATTCACTGTGCCAACTAACGGGTTTGGATTAAACTCTAAGGGCGTTACACTGGCGCTATCTGATGTACATATATGTCAGAAGGGTTAAGGGAAACCAGTGGCATAACTAGAGTTCTAAAGGCCTCAGGGCAAACTCTGGATGTTTAAATATATTATAGTACAATATTAAATAGAAGAGGTAGATGTTTTTTGTTACCATATACTATAAAATATTTAAAAAGAAAATGTTTTATAGTACTCTGGAACAAGGATTCCCCACATAACGCATAAACATTGTGGACCCATGTCTTGGTAAGTCACCTACAATTAAAAAGATGGTAATTGCATTAAAAAAAACTACTCTCTGTTCCACTCTCCATCACCACTTGAGGCCTGAGGTCAGACGTCCCACTGTACAAGCGGTTGCAAACACATCCCCATAGCCTCCTGCATCACATTATCCTGCGAGAACTGGCGCAGGAGGTCACAGTGATGTCTTCACAAGATCTTTGGATGACATGATGATGCGCCGCAGGAGAGGGTATTGGGATGTGTTCGCAACCGCCTGTATAGTGGGACGCCCAAACTAAGGCTTATGAGGTAAAGCAGAGGGGACGGGAGCCATAGACTCCCGTGGCCCTCATAAAACTGGCTACAAGCACGCGGCTTTGTGTTTTCTTCTGTTTTTCATGATTGTGCCATAGAACCAAATGTTTCCACCACTATACACAGGGAAAAGGGAAAATGTTGCACAATTACACTGTGATTACTGGATATAATATCTTAGTAAGTAAAAAGAATACAGTAAAATGTAACATTGCAAAATAATTATTATAAATGTTATTTTGATGAGTTAATTGATCCTTAAAGCGTGATATGTCATTGTATTCCAAGATTTCCCCTCGGTTTGGATTCATATATAAAGAACTAATTCAGTTGCCAAGTGGATGTTGGGCAAATATTTAGTCAAATACCGATCCGATCTGACAGTCCTCATAGGCTACAAGACTTTTTATTACAGACCAGACACAATCTAATTGCAAATATGGCTCCAATAAATGAAGCCTCTGAAGCATGGTATTCTACAGAATAATTAGATGTGGCAGATGTAGCGACAATATCTATGTATACATAGCATAATGTTTGTATTTCTGTCTATCCATTGTATTCAAAAGAGGCTGTAGGCATGCCAAAAACATACTGCTATGGATGCTCTCAATTATCTGTCTTAACAAACGTAGATTTCTAGATTTATATTGAATACCATGGAGCAGATGTGAAGTATAATCCCTTCAGTGCCACAGGGGCTTGCTTATAAATTATATACATGGACAGCGCTTAACCCTTCGTGCATATCTGCCAAAATTCTACATTTTAATGTCATGATATTAAAGGTATATTAAAGAGCTTTCAAAAGTGAAAAACAAAATGGCAATTTAAAATGTACTAACCTTAATTTTTCTAACTTTTACATTTTCCAATATATATTATTTTCTGGTTTACAAAAGCCTTTTTCCAATACTTTATTTAGTAATGCTGAGTTAAGGAAGGAAGGAGGAAAGACCCGAGTCTAAAACAGGTATCCCTTAGAAAAAACAGAGTGTAGAGTGGGATAACTTGTGATCCTCTAGAAAATATTAAAAGGGATTATAAAAAGCAGACAACTCTTTTAAAGGTGTTTTCTGGGACTAGAATATTGATGTCTTATCCTCAAGATAGGTCATCAATATTGGATTAGTGGGGGTCCCACATCCGGCACCACCACCAAACAGCTGGAGTTTGAAGAAGCTGGAGTACTTTGGTAAATACTGCTGTCTCCTCGCAGCATACTAAGCACAGTGCCATACATTGTATAGTGGCTGTGCTTGGTATTGTAGCTCAGACGCCATTCACTTGAGCTTCACTGGCTTAGGTAGAGGCTACAGTGCTCTTCAGAGCACAGAAGTCTCTTTAAACCACTGATTGTTGGGGGTGTCAGGATAGGTCATCAATAGTCTACTCCCGGAAAAACCCCTTTAAGTTATGGGTGGAATTCCTAAGTAGATTTGTAAAGAATGCTTTCCTTGCACTTAGCCCATGGTGCAAATTCAGGGTGAAATTATGCTACAGGGGTTCGCTTCTCAGTTTGGGGGAATGTATTGGAATGTTCTATCACCCAGCAATGTTTCATTGTTGCTTGCTAGGGCCTCTTGATATTCAATGTTATTGCTCTCCTCAGGAAGGTGATACAGTTAAATGCCACAGTGAGGCACGAGAGCCAATGTCTCCCTGCCCCGACGCTCACTGTCATAGGTTACAGGCTGCTGGGCTTTTTTTTTTTTACTACTGGCAGCAGTATAAGGTGCCATTTTTTTCTATTCGGCACATTATTGTGAATTTATTTCTACTGGTGGCTCTAAAGGGGGCATTAGTACTACTGGGGGCACCATAAGCAGGCATTAGTACTTCTGGGCAACATTGCCCTTCAATAGTTATAAAGGCTGCAAAAATACCCCACTAGTATTAAAGCCCCCACAATTTGCCCCTGTAGTAAATATGCCTCCTTATAGTACTAATGACACCTAAAGTGCCCCCCAGTAGTAATGACGCCCACCATAGTGCCTGCAGTAATGTTTCCCAAACAGTAAAACTGACACCATGCCTTTATTGATTGTAGATCACTGTATCAATTAGTGCTCTTACTTTTGGTGACAATTCTATCTAATGAATAAATCAAGTGATCAAGTGGTCTCCACCAGCCAGTGTAAAAGTGTGTGAGCTGACCTGACATTGGCCAATCAGCGCAGGCACATGGAGCTGTGGTCACTTGAATATTAGATCTGTTACAGAATTAAAGGAATTGTGCAGTCTAATAAAAATATTGGTGACCTATCTGGATTGGTGGGGGTCCAACTCATGACATCCCTACTGATCAGCTGTTTGAAGAGGAGGTGGTGTTCCTAAGATTCCTGCTTTTACTGCTTTCTTTTCAAGATGACACACCGGCAGCACAGTGTAAAGTGAATGGAACAAGCACTTGTAACTACACTGAGTCGCCAAGACTTCAGAGATGACACTCAGTGTAATTCTGAAGATGAAGTAGTACTCACATGAGCGCCTTTTCCTCTTCAACAGCTGATCAGCGGGGGTGCCAGGAGTCACACCCCCACCGATCAGCTATTGATTACCTATCCTGTCCTGGCTGTGAAACCCCTTTAAGGTCCATATCCACTGCATGTCATGGCCAGACTAAATTGTGCATTCAGACAAGCAAAATGATGTGTAAGATCCTTGGATCCTTTGGATCCTTGTAACCAAAATAATAGTCTCTGCTTTGGAAATTAGTATAATTGGATTCTACATGTTAAAGGGTTTGCCTGCAGTCAACAATCCCATGTCACTACTGCAAGAACAAAGGAAAACTGCTTTGTCAGTTCTATGAAGACCAACCATTGCAGGGAATCCATTGATATCAGTAGACATCATTTATGTCACCAGCCACTGCAGTGATCTAGAGCAGGCAATGGGCATTTAGTGGTGCTGGCTAATAAAAGGAGGGTGTCATCTATCGGCTATTTGGGAATACTATGGGTGGATATGCCCTATGAAACTCTTAAAAATGACAGTCTTTCTTGTATTGTTATAGATTTCATATAGTCTTTAACTTTCACTTCACAAGGGAGTAATATTGTCAGAAAATATAAAAAATTGTTCCCATCCCCTGACTCAGACCAAAGATTCAGACTGTTTAAGCATTGCAGTGCTTTTTCTTGTGCTCATTGTACCTGCTGAACACTAGCACATACAAGTTTTTCCTGACATTTAAGAATGATCAAAATAAAATGAAGCATGGCTTCTAAGTTGAAAAGTTGAAAGTCCCACAACTCGTAAAAAAAAATCCAGCAATTTTTCAGCAGTGAACTGTGACGGGTGGTGTGCAGTGTAGATTTCAAGCCATTTCCAAATGTTTTTTTTGTTGTATTGGGGTAAAGCTTGCCCATATACCAGCAATTTTGCACCATTGTGTTTTCAGGACTGCAAAAATCTTCTCTTAGTCAAGTAAGTTATTCCATGACTACTTAAAGGGGTATTCCGGTTACCATAAATATAACTTATGTTTTAGACTAAATTATCATCAATAATTACCCAATATAATGTAATTTTCACATATTTACCGTTCACTAGTTATAAGTAGTTTTCTTCCTCTGAAAACCCACTGTGTTTCCTCATAAGTTACCATGGCATCGACCTGTAGTTCTGAGCCTTTGTCAGGTCGAGCATGCTCAGTGTGTTGGTATCAATTCTCTAGCTAAATGTCCTGTGAAACAAAGGGAGTGTCAGTGTGCTGGTGATTGGTCAGTAGAGGGGGTGTGTCTGGGCTGGAATATCAGGCAACCAATCAATAAACATCAACACTCACAGCAGGAAAGCTAGGGACTGTGGGGATTGTAGTTTTTTGAGGGAAGATCAGGAGCCATGATACTCTGTGTGTTGCAGGCTCACACAGGAGCTAGACAAATGGATTGCAAGGTAAATTGAAGCTCTGTTATATGTATAGGTATGGGTGCTAGTTGGGTCACAGCTTGCAGCCTTAATGCAGTTTTCCAAAAATTAAATTACTTTACCGGAATACCCCTTTAAGCTCTGCTACATTTGTAACTGGCTTAGTGTGAAATAAAATTTCCAGATGAACATGAAAATGAAAGTATAAATTTTTTGGAGTGTAAATTATTTTGTTTCCTCCAAATTATGTACATGGGGAAATGTTACAGCACAGGAAGAAGTATTAAGTGTTAGCATAGTTTACATAATTACAATAACGTGAGTTCCGTTATTTCTAGCTTTTGGATGGTTAGAAATTATGTAAACCTGTACACAAAGTACCAGCACAGGCCACTCTACCCTTCTTTATATGATGCCAGTGACATCTGTCAATAAATGCAATGAGTAAACTGTGAATGTAATACCAATAAATGTGAAGGCAGGGAATTTGACCTACCTGCCCTCACTGTTTGCTTATGTCTCTTGTCCCAAAGGTTGGTTAATAAACATAATAATTTTCTTGGCCTCATCTGAGCCTTAAGAGACAAATTTGTAGTGAGACATTATTAATTATGTTTGCATTCAGGACTTGGCGTCATGGTTGCAGCACAGACCTGGCATGAGCATACTGACATACTGTTGTTTGCTTATTTGAGATATATATATATATATATATATATATATATATATATACACAATTCACTAAATATATATATATATATATATATATATATATATATATATGTATCTATCCTTATATTATAAAAATTTGTTTCTGTCTGTCTGTTCTCTATGCGCGACCAAACTAAACTACTGGACAGATTTTCACCAAATTCGGCACACAGGTACATCAGGTGTCCGGGAAGGTTTTAGACCAGGTCTCAGCTCTCTAGGACGTACTGTTACCAAGATATTCTCAAAATATGATCTCCATTAGCCAATATTAGCCTGGGAGCATTTCACTTCAAATCCCAACTGCCATTTTCTCCACATACACACTGGTTTCCATAAAAACCCAGCCCGGTAATTAGCAGCCAGCTGAGGAGCTCAGGTAAATAACAACCCAGCCATTTCTCTTCACTGCTTTAAAGGGGCAGAGCGCTGTGGATGACACTGTTAAAGGGGTATTCTGGTTACCAGAAATATAACTTATGTTTTAGACTAAGACCGTTCAGCAGTAATAAAAGATGTTTTCTTCCACTTCTACCCATTGCGTGTCTTCATAAATTACCATGGCATCGACCTGTAATTCGATGCCACGGCATGTACAGTGTTTCACTGTATGGTGGCAGCCTCAGGAAGCGCACGGCGTCATAGTAACCAATGACGCCGTGCGCTCCCGTCCTCTGGGGCAGCACATGCCGGGCTTTCACGGCCCGTATATGGCCGTGAAACACGGTCGTCTGAATGTGGCCTTAAGTGGACAGGGGCCACTGTTAAAGGGTCAGCTGCTGTGGAGGTCACTGTTAAGGGACCAGAGGCCACTATTAAAGGGGTGTTCACTGTGGATGTTAGTGTTAAGGGAGCAGGCCGCTGTGGAGGTCACTGTTAAAGGAGCGGGCACTATGTAGGTTTTTGTTAACATGGCAGGGGCCACTATTAAAGGGGCAGCTGCTGTGGAGGTCACTGTTAAGGCAGCAGGGTACTGCAAGGTCACTGTTAAGGGAACGGGGTAATGTGGCATTCACTGTTAAAGGGACTGGTGCTGTGGAGGTCTCTGTTATGGGGGCAAGGAACAGTAAGGGTCACAGATAAGGGGATGGTCCCCTATGGAGGTCAATGCTAAGGGGCGGTATGCTGTAGAGGTCACTGTTAAGGAGGAGGGCCCCTGAGGAGGTAAATGTCAAGGGAGTGGGGTGCTGTGAAACTCACTTTTAAAGGGGTGGGCTGCTGTGAAGGTCAAAGTTAAGGGGATGGGCTGCTGTGGAGTTCCCATTTTAAGGAGTTGGAGCACTTTGGGGGGTTTAGTGTTGAGGGGTGGGGGGCTGTGGAGTTCACTGTTCAGAGGGTGGGATGCTGTACTGGTCACTGTTATGGGAAATACGGTTGATTTCTTTTAACGACACACAGAAACATTAAATAAAATATACCCGAAGCCGGGTCCTTCTGCTAGTATATATATATATATATCTAAATGCAGTGGTGGGGAGTGAAAATTGCAAGCTTTAGCCATGTGTATAACTTTCTTCTGCTGCCCTGAGTCTAAAACATTCTAGTAGACATTTATAACAAGAATTTTGTAGGAGGCTGTGTGGCTTTGTTGACGCATGCTAAATCTATCAAATGTTGCATGATGTTTCATAAAGTTGGTGTGTCTTTAAAAAAGGGGCAGTTTAAGTGTATCACAGGCCCAGGCCATTTGCTATGACCATCTGCCTTTTGCATTCTGCCTAAACAGAACGATACCACATATATAGTTTAACACCCCAATCCCACACAGTATATGGTATAAAATAACCAGCCTCACACAGTATATAGCATAACATCCCGCGCCCCATAAAGCATGCAGTATAACAACCTACAGTATGCAGTATATAGTTTAATACCCCACAGTATGTAGAATATAGTATAACATCACACAGTATGCAGTATATAGTATAACACTCTCTGTCACCTTCTCCTCATGTATTCTCCGTACAAAATAACAGCAAACTTCTCCTGCAGCAAGATTCCTCCTGGATGCTTGTAGGAGAAAGGACCTGAGATGACATAATTGCCATGTAACCAGTAACATCCATGATTTATTGGTCACATGGTGATGATGTCTTCACAGACCTTTTCTCTGATGAGCATTCATCCCCACAAGTAAAATGAAGCAGCAGTGGTCTATGCTGTCTGCTCACATTCAGTGAACATGGGTAGACAGCCTAGACCCTGAAACTCCTATTCTCCACCCTCCCTCCTCAGGAATTATGGAACTGTCTCCTTCCTTGTTATGGGTGTTTTGGGTGGCAATGGACCCCACAGAGTTGTCGAGCCTGGGGCTACTGCCTCAAATGTTTTATGTATTATGATCCTCCCTTGATCTTTAACCCCTTGGCAACATCATTTGTACATGAACAGTGGATATCAAGCTTTAATGATGGCACCTGCTCAGGAACTGAGCAGGAGTAATAGCTGGCAGGTGACTGCTGTGTTATACAGCAGACACCTGCTAGCAGTGTCTGAGATTGGAGACAGCACCAATGATGGACTTTTTATCCTTCAGATGCCATGGTCATTTCTGACCACGTCATCTGAGCAGTCATTTTCAGGGAAGGGGCTTGCAATAACCAAATGTCCCCTTTCCTCAATGCGATTATGGGAGCCATCTGTTTGCTATGGCAACCAGGAGCCTTGTGAAGTCTTTCAGGCATGTAATGTCAAGGTTCATATTAAGGGCTTAATTGTAACACAATGATTTTACTGTAGACTGCAATACTATTTGGTTGCAGTCTATGGTATAAGATAACTAAAAATAAATAAGCATAAAAAAATATCATTGGTATTGCTGTGTCCAAAAATGCCTGACCTATTACAATTTAAAAGTATTTATCCTGTAAAGTGAAAGTCGTAACAGAAAAGAAATCAAAATGGACAATTTGCCATTTTTTGATTAGTTCCCTTCCTAAAAAAAAAAAAAAAGAATAAAAAGTGATCAAAAAGTCATACATAACCAGAATGGTTCCAATATAAACTAAAGCTCAGCCCAAAAAAGAACCCTCAAATAGACAGAAATATAAAAAGTTATTATCACTCAGTGAACTCTATAATTATGAAACCAATAAAACAATAGTACAATTGTGTTTCTTTCCAACTTCATCACATTAATAATGTTTTCCAGCTTCCCAATACATTCTGTGGAATATTAAATGCTGCCATTAGAAAGTAAAACTTATCCCACAAAAAAACAAGCCCACATGTGGCTATGTGAATGCTACAGTAAAAAAAAGTTATGACTTTTGGAAGGCATGGAGGAAAAGGAAATTGAAAAATAAAAATTGTTCACAGCACCAAGGGGATACGTCTAACATTTTAGTCTTGATATATTACTCCAATGCCTACATCACCCCTTTATTGGAGTAATATTACAATAATCAATACTACTTTTTTTCGGGAGCAGATCAGCTTGACGGGCGGTAGGAAGGTATAAAAATGCAAAAGGTCACAAAATGTTGGCGCAAATAATCCTAAAATCTCAAAGCCCTATTTTGCAACTTTTTGAAGCCAGAATTCTGGCATGCAGGACTTGATAATTTCCCCCATTGTACTGAGAAAAAAATGTATGTCCATTAAGGTGAAGAGGAAAACTGCCATGGGGAAAAAAATGCTTATCTTTGTTGATACAGAGGAAAGCAGCAGCACCCTCAGTGCGCAAAGGATGTACAACTCCTTAAGTGCTGTAAATACCTCTGTATATATAAACATAGTAACATAGTTTATAAGGCCGAAAAAAGACATCTGTCCATCCAGTTCGGCCTGTTTTCCTACAAGTTGATCCAGAGGAAGGCAAAAAAACCCTGTGAGGTAGAAGCCAGTTTTCCCCACTAGGGAAAAAAATTCCTTCCCGACTCCAATCAGGCAATCAGAATAACTCCCTGGATCAACGACCCCTCTCTAGTAACTATAACCTGTAAGATTATTACCCTCCAAAAATACATCCAGGCCCCTCTTGAACTCTTTTAGTGAACTTACCATCACCACCTCCTCAGGCAGAGAGTTCCATAGTCTCACTGCTCTTACCGTAAAGAATCCTCTTCTATGTTTGTGTACAAACCTTCTTTCCTCCAGACGCAGAGGATGGCCCCTCGTCACAGTCACAGTCCTGGGGATAAATAGATCGTGGGAGAGATCTCTGTACTGACCTCTGATATATTTATACATAGTTATTAGATCTCCCCTCAGTCGTCTTTTTTCTAAAGTGAATAACCCTAATTTTGATAATCTTTCTGGGTACTGTAGTCCACCCATTCCAGTTATTACTTTAGTTGCCCTCCTCTGAACCCTCTCCAGCTCTGCTATGTCTGCCTTGTTCACAGGAGCCCAGAACTGTACACAGTACTCCATGTGTGGTCTGACTAGTGATTTGTAAAGTGGCAGGACTATGTTCTCATCACGGGCATCTATGCCTCTTTTGATGCAGCCCATTATCTTATTGGCCTTGGCAGCAGCTGTCTGACATTGGTTTCTGCAGCTTAGATTTCTGTTCACTAAAATTCCTAGGTCCTTTTCTATGTCAGAGTTACCCAATATTTTACCATTTAGTATGTACTGGTGACTTGCATTATTCCTTCCCATATGCATAACTTTACATTTGTCAGTGTTAAACCTCATCTGCCACTTCTCTGCCCAAGCCTCCAGTCTATCCAGATCCATCTGTAGCAGTGTACTGTCCTCTTCTGTGTTAATTACTTTACACAGTTTAGTGTCATCTGCAAAAATTGATATTTTACTGTGCAAGCCTTCTACAAGATCATTAATAAATATATTGAAGAGAATAGGGCCCAATACTGACCCCTGTGGTACCCCACTAGTTACAGTGACCCAATCTGAGTATGTGCCATTAATAACCACCCTCTGTTTTCTATCACTGAGCCAGTTACTTACCCAGATACAGACATTTTCTCCCAGGCCAAGCATTCTCATCTTATATACTAACCTTTTATGTGGTACAGTGTCAAATGCTTTGGAGAAGTCCAGATATACGACATCCATTGATTCGCTGCGGTCCAGTCTAGAACTTACCTCCTCATAGAAACTGATTAAATTGGTTTGACATGACCGATCCCTCATGAAGCCATGCTGATATGGAGTAATTTGCTTATTTTCATTGAGGTACTCCAAGATAGCATCTCTTAGAAAACCCTCAAACAGTTTACCCACGACAGATGTTAAACTTACCGGCCTATAGTTCCCAGGCTCTGTTTTTGGACCCTTTTTGAATATTGGCACCACATTTGCTATGCGCCAATCCTGTGGAACACTCCCTGTCAGTATAGAGTCCTTAAATATCAGAAATAAGGGTCTAGCGATGACATTACTTAATTCTCTTAGGATACGGGGGTGTATGCCATCCGGTCCTGGCGATTTGTCTATTTTAATCTTTTTAAGACGTAGCTCTACTTCTTCCTGGGTCAGACAGGGCACTTTTAATGGGGAATTTACTTTTATATTCTGCATTTCATCTGACAGTTCATTTTCCTCAGTGAATACAGTGGAGAAAAAGATATTTAGTAGCTTCGCTTTCTCCTCATCGCTCTCTGCAACTCCCCCCTCATTACTCTGTAAGGGGCCAACACCTTCAGGTTTATACTTTTTACCATTTATATAATTAAAGAACATTTTAGGGTTAGTTTTACTTTCTTTGGCGATTAATCTCTCGGTCTCTAGTTTGGCTGTTTTTATTTGTCTTTTACATATTCTATTTTTTTCCTTGTAGTTTTTCAATGCTTCCTCGCTCCCCTCCTGTTTTAGTGATTTAAATGCTTTCTGTTTATCATTTATTGCTTTCTTTACAGTTCTGTTTATCCACATTGGTTTTTTCTTGTTCCTTAACCTTTTATTCCCATAAGGTATGTACCTCTCACAATTAGATATTAGGATGCTTTTAAAAATATCCCATTTTGTGGCTGTATTTTTATTTTTGAGGACTTTGTCCCAGTTAGTTAGGCCTATGGCCTCTCCTAGTTGGCTAAATTTAGCTTTTTTAAAGTTAGGTATTTTTGTTCCTCCCTGAAGAAACGCTCTTTTGAATGACAATTGGAAGGTTATTATATTATGGTCACTATTTCCTAGGAGTCCCCCGACCTGCACATCTGTTGTTCTGTCAGGTCTATTGGTTAATACTAAGTCCAGTATGGCCGTCCCTCTAGTCGGGTCCTGAACCAGTTGGGAAAGGTAATTGTCTTTGGTTATTTCCAAGAACCTGTTTCCTTTATGAGATATACAGGTTTCAGTTTTCCAGTCTATATCTGGGTAGTTGAAATCCCCCATAATAATGACCTCATTATGATTTGCCACCTCGTCTATTTCGTTTAGAAGTAGATTTTCTATGGGCTCTGATATAGTAGGGGGTTTATAATAAACTCCGATTAGTATTTTATTATTGTTTTTGGCTCCATTTATTTCTACCCACAGTGACTCCACATCTTCATGTCCCTCACTTATATCTTCCCGCAGTGTGGGCTTTAGACAGGACTTTACATAAAGGCAGACCCCTCCCCCTCTCCGGTTTTGGCGATCCTTTCTAAAAAGACTGTAACCATGTACGTTAACTGCCCAGTCATAGGTATCATCCAGCCATGTCTCAGTTATTCCCACTATGTCATAGTCCTCCTCACACATCACTAATTCCAGTTCACCAATTTTATTAGTCAGGCTTCTGGCATTAGTGTACATACACTTTAGAGGTCTATGTATATTTTTTACCCCCCTTTTTAAATTACTATTACCTGTGAAGTGAATATCCGGGGTTTTTGGGTTACTTTGGTTGATGTTTTCCGCAATATTCTCCCTACATTCCTCACTAATCCCAACCCCCACTAACCCCCCACTCTCCCCGACTGTGACCCACTCTCTATCTACACTATCTACCCCCTTATTAGTATTACCCCCCACCCTCCCCCCAGATCCTAGTTTAAAAGCTCCTCCAGCCGTCTAACCATTTTTTCCCCCAGGGCAGTTGCACCCTCCCCATTAAGGTGCAGCCCGTCCCTACTGTAGAGTCTGTAGCCGACAGAGAAGTCGGCCCAGTTCTCCATGAACCCAAACCGTTCCTTCCTGCACCAGCCTCTGAGCCACTTATTTAACTCCCTAATCTCCCGTTGTCTCTCTAGTGACGCTCGTGGCACTGGTAGTATTTCTGAAAACACTACCTTGGAGGTCCTGGACTTGAGCTTCTCTCCTAGTTCCCTAAAATCATTTTTAAGGACCTTCCATCTCCCCCTGACTTTGTCATTGGTGCCAATGTGTACCATGACCGCCGGGTCTTCCCCAGCCCCACCCAGCAATCTGTCAATCCGATCCGCGATATGCCGAACCCGAGCACCCGGGAGTCCTATTGAGCATGCCAAGAGGAATTTAGAGGGTCATTTATCAAACTGTTGTAAGTATAACGGCTTAGTTGTCCATAGCAACCAATCAGATTCCACTTTTCATTTTTGACAGTTCCTTTGGAATCTGATTGGTTGCTATGGGCAACTAAGCCAGTTCTACTTTATTCCAGTTTGATAAATCCCCTCCCCCCATACGTCCTCCATATGAAATCAGAGGCATGTGGAGGCACAGTAGAGACCCCATATACGCGTACCTCTATGAAAGCCCTGATAAGGACCAGATGCATGAGACCTTATACAGCATGGGCTGATTTGTGAAAAACGAAAATGCTGACCCAATGTGGTAATCACCCTGGATCAATTTTCATGCTTCATCAGATCTTATACTACAGAGAATATCTCCCTAATGCATACCTCCCAACTTTGTAAAGAGACAAAGAGGGACATATTGTGCGTCGCAGCAAATTTTTTCAGCACTAGGCCACGCCCCTAACTCCACCCACTATAAGCTAATCACCCAGTCCCCTTACTGTACGGGGATAATTAACACAGCGATGTCACAGTATAGGGATAATAAACACAGCAATGTCACAGTACAGGGATAATAAACACAGCGATGTCACAGTACAGGGATAATAAACACAGCAATGTCACAGTATAGGGATAATAAACACAGCAATGTCACAGTACAGGGATAATTAACACAGCGATGTCACAGTATAGGGATAATAAACACAGCAATGTCACAGTACAGGGATAATAAACACAGCGATGTCACAGTACAGGGATAATAAACACAGTGATGTCACAGTACAGGGATAATAAACACAGCGATGTCACAGTACAGGGATAATAAACGCAGCGATGTCACCGTACAGAGATAATAAACGCAGCGATGTCACCGTACAGGGATAATAAGCGCAGCGATGTCACCGTACAGGGATAATAAACACAGCGATGTCACCGTACAGGGATAATAAGCGCAGCGATGTCACCGTACAGGGATAATAAACACAGCGATGTCACAGTACAGGGATAATAACCGTTATTTAAAGGGGTTTTCTGAGATTTTAATACTGATGACCTATCCAGAGGACAGCACTGAAGAGTACTAAGGAGTTGTACATCCTTTATGAACACAGGGTGCTATTGCTTCCCTCTGTATCAAGAAGGGTAAGCTGTGATAAGTGTTTTTTCCCCATGCCAGTTTCTCCACTCTGGATAGGTCACCAGTATCTGATTGGTGAGGGTCTGACAGCCAGGGCCCCTCCAGGTCAGCTGTTCAAGAAAGCAGCGGCGCTCACAGTAGCACCATGGCCTTACCTTTCATTGGTCACGTGGCCTAGACACAGCTCAGCCCCATTGAAGTGAATGAGGCTGAGCATGATAGCAAGCAAAGCTGCTATACAATGTATGGCACTGTGCTTGGTAAGCTGCAAGAAGAACTCAGCGCTCACAGGATCGCCAGTGCCTTCTCAAACAGCTGATCAGCGGGGGTCCTGGGTGTCGAACCTCCACTCATCAGGTACTGATGACCTATGCAGATGATAGGTCATAAGTATTAAAATCTTGGACAACCCTTTTAAGTGCAGTGAAGCAGCACTGTTAAAGAAAAATCTTAAAGTGTGGATGCTAAGCTTCAGAAGGTCGAAAACTAAAGCTGGCCATACACGTTGATTAGATAAAAGTAGATTGATGGCTGAGCACCAGTTGAACTAACAGTTTGTTTCACATACATGGCCTACATACTTTACTCCATATTGGTCATTACAGTTGTTCAAACTGCCCATGCAAGTTCAGTAAAATCAGGAGATGGATAGAAGATCTTTCTTGGAATGTTCCTTCAAAGATAGATCTTTAGCTCATGAACAATCTTTCTTAGAATGAAAAATCTTTCATCTGGCTATTGGATGTAAGTATTAAACATGGCTGACTTCTTTTAAAACAATAATGGTCTGTCATCTGTTGGCTAAAATGATTGTTTGTTGTTAAATTTCAACAAACTCTCATTTTAGTTAAACTCATCTATTTTGATCAACGTTAGACTAATGTGTATGGTGATCTTAAGCCTCCAGTAAAAAAAAAACAAAAAAAAAGAAACAGTGTAATCTTCTTTTATTGTATTTCATATAGCTTGTAAATTGGCCTGTCATATGGAATTGTAAATATATGTTATTTTTGCCTGTTTTATATACATATTTTCTATACATCATTGAAAAATATGTTGGCAGTTGTGGGGGTTCGCTCTAGTGGACACTTGGTAGCTGTGCAGGAAGCAGGGACACAGATAGGTTAAAGTCCAAATACAGTGTTTTTATTTCACACTTTCTGAATCAAACATAAGCATAGCCTTAACAATTCGGTTTAACAAAACAAAACCCTGCTCGGCTGAGCCAGTACCTAACACCAAACACAATCCCTAACTATACGTGGGACTGGCTACCAGGCCCACGGGTACAAATCACAGGTATTGGGTGGCACATGCAATACCTTCCGACGTTCAGTAGGCAGCTTCTCCAGGTATGGCCACCCTGCTCAGCTCTACACTGGGCTTTAAATTAGGCCCTAATGACCCATGTCATCATCAGCTGTGGGCTGTTGGAAGCCCAGGACCGGAGTCCCGGGTGGAGTGAGCGTCCCACTGCCAACCTCACTCACTCCAGTATAAGCAGGCCCAGTACATATTTTACAAACCTGTCTATGTTAGCTATGGCTAACACAGACAAAACAGGCTATCGATCCTGCTTATGCTGTGTCTGAGTTAACCTGTTGGTTCCCAGAGACACACCCAAGGCTCAGCACACAGTACTTAACCGTTTCAGTGGCAGATATCGGTTCTCCCAAACCATGCCCTTCTTACACAGTGTATAGATATTCTGTAAATACCACAGGAAATTATCTGAATCCTTTGTATGAAGTAGTTTTACTATGCTTGAGTGAAGATCATATCAATTTAATCTGTTTAATTGGGTGTGTGGCTGAAATAAGCTTCATTCAATGAATTCAGTCTGTTACGAAGATTAAATAACAAGCTACTTTTTCATCATAGCTTTCAGCTGCCCTGTCTTTAGTGATTCTTGTTAAAACTGTAAGACCAATCGAAAAATAAAAATTGTGTGCATTCATAGTTACAGCCAGGGGTGTAACTACCATAGCGCCAGACCATGCGACTGCTATGGGGCCCAGGGCAAGAGGGGCCCAATCTTAGTTGGGATTATCTCCTCTTCTACTGGAGGTAAAAACTCGGTCAGGACTCTACCCTCTAAAGGAACAACTTTTAGCAAATGAGGCAGTGGAAAAATGGCCCAAGGGTCATTGAAAAGGGTTTGAGCAGAAACCTTTCTGTCCTGTGTGGGGGGCCTGGTTTGATCCCTGCTATGGAGCCCTTACTTCTCTATGTATGCCACTGGTTACAGCTATGACTACACCCAACTTTACTATATTAGGTATGTTATTATGGGTTTATATAACTTACTTTATACCTGATTATGATTGAGAGCAAATTTTCATCTACCCATAATAGATTTCTTGTGTAGTGTTAAACCTATAAAGAACACAGCAGCCAACCTTAAAGGGAGTCTGTCACCTCCATATGCCCCTATAAAGCACTGACATAGCCCCACAGCACACCTAATCACAAATCTAATCGTACCTGTGGCGCTTTCTTGTGACTTGTAGAAGCTGCAAAAACGTAGTTTAAACCATTTGTAAATTAGCCGTTGGAAGTGCCCGGAGGCGGCGTCCATTACCGTGGAGCCCGGGCTCCTGTGCTTTTTTTTCATGCTTTCCCCGCCCCAGCCATTGCCTTCGCCCGCCCTCCTCTTCACTTGCGTCCTCCGTCTGTTCCGGCGAGATCCCACCCCTGTGCAGTCTCTCGACGGGCCGGGGCATGCGCACTGCATTGCCCATTGTGGGGACGGCATCGCCGTAGCCAGTGCGCATGCGCTGGCCCAGTGAGTGACTGGAACAGACGGAGGACGCAATAGAAGAGGAGGGCGGGCAGAGGCAATGGCTGGGGCGGGGAAAGCATGAAAAAAAAGCACAGGAGCCCGGGCTCCACGGCAGTGGAGGCCGCCTCCGGGCACTTCCAGCGGCTAATTTACATATGGTTTAAACTACGTTTTTGCAGCTTCTACAAGTCACAAGAAAGCGCCACAGGT
The DNA here is from genome assembly GCA_900303285.1 of Rhinella marina. Lineage (NCBI taxonomy): Eukaryota > Metazoa > Chordata > Amphibia > Anura > Bufonidae > Rhinella > Rhinella marina. Next base: position 130,263 of record ONZH01020884.1, on the reverse strand, counting down.
ACGATTAGATTTGTGATTAGGTGTGCTGTGGGGCTATGTCAGTGCTTTATAGGGGCATATGGAGGTGACAGACTCCCTTTAAGTGGGTGATAATGAACGTGTCACTATCACAGGTATCTTCTTCAGGCCTCTTTCACACCTCCATGTCATCCGTGATGACATCCGTAATGAGATGGTCAGTGGTTATTCCATGAAGATGTCTATTAAAAATTCATATTTGGGTCCTGTGTCCATGTGTTGCCCTCCATGTGTCATGTATATTCCATGGTCACTGCTAGGCTGAAAATTAATTTCCAGAGCATATTCTAACAATCCATGTTGTCCCTGTGGTTTTCATGAACCCATAGACCTATAATGTATGTATGACATCCATGTTGTTCCTGTAGTTTTCACGGATCCATAGACTATAATGTATGTGAGGGATCCATACCCACCAACAAAGATAGTGCATGCACGTGTAGTGTCACAATGGACCGAAGGTCCATGGAAAGCCACTGATGTGTGAAACACACATTAAAGTTAATGAATACATGTGCTCTCTATAGATTCACTGACATGTGAAAGAGGCCTTAGGGCTCATGCACACGAATGTGTGCATTCAGTGCCCGTGCTGTGGACCGCAAATTGCGGTCCACAACGCACGGACACTGACAGTGGGGCCCCCGCATGTGGATTGTAGAACGATTCATTTGAATGGCCTCCGCGATCCGGATCCGACGGTCCGCACCACAAAAAAGTAGTGCATGCGCTACTTTTTTGCGGTGCGGAGGCACGGCCAAAAACACCACGGAAGCACACCGTAGTGCTTCCGTGGTGTTCCGATCAGAGCCTCCGTTCCGCATCTCCATGATTGTGGACCCATTGAAGTGAATGGGTCCACGATCCATGATGCGGGCTGCACACGGTCGGTGCCCATGTATTGCGGACCTAGCGTATGCGGGCCACCATACGTGCACGTGCTGGCACCGGTCGTGTGCATGAGCCCTTACTATGGCTCTATTCACATCTGTGTCAAAGAGTCCATTGCAGATTCTGTTGTTTTTTATGAGAAAAATAGCAGTGGATGCAGTGTAGTCCTCACTATATATCAGAGGGCTACATGATACAGATTTTATTTTTGATTTAGCAGATGATTGCTAGAAAGTATGGCAAAAATATAGCGAAGATTTCAAGTATTATCATTTAAATGTAAAATATTTGAGGTACAGCTACAGCCTTTAGCTGTAGAGCAGCAAAGATAGTTCTTTTGTTATTGTATGTGATTTTGAAGAATTACAGATATCATTAAAATACGCAACCCATTTGCGACTTTTTAAACACTATTTGCGCAAACATTTTTGCCATTTTTCTGCTAGAAAGGGTGCGTGGCAGGGTTAGGGACATTTATTATTGTTAACTCCAGTTTTCTGGTGTAACAGAACACTGAAATGTACGCCATCGAGGTGCTGGTGTAGACTTCAGTATAGGCACATGGACTGCTGGCAGCATCCGGCAGTACACCTGGTTATTATAGACTGATAGTCCGCCAGTCTACACCAGGCTATGCGGCACACACAATAGGCTGATGTTTTCTTCTGAAGCTCACTTTTCAGCTTTCTGTATAGACTGGGACAGAGCAAGCAGAGTCATTAGGTGTAAATGCACAATTCAGATGGAATTCAAGTTTGACAGGGCTACTTTTTCTACTTCAGAAAGGAGGGATGGGAGGTGAATATCTCTTTCTACAAACTGTATTAAAGGGGTTGTATGGGTTCAGAGCTGTACCCCGACATACCCAGGATTTCACCCAGGCAGCCTGCCTGACAATAGGAGACATGTCATGCTCCCATGCTGGATCGCGCAGGGCAAGGGCTCTCTTATTTACCAACACACACTGCCGGGCTGCGGATTCCGCCCACCAGTGTGTTTAGTGACGTCACCGGCTCTGATGGGCCAGCTTTAGCGCTGCCCTAGCAGTTTTACTGGCTAGGACAGCGCTAAAGCCAGCCCATGAGTGCTGGTGATGTCACCATGCTCACTGCTGGGGGGAATCCTCCGCCTGGTTTGTCACCGGAACTGGGCAAAATGCCTTTGCCCTGTGCGATTTAGCGCAGGGCAAAGGAGAGGATAGGACCGTGAAATGCTCTGATGGTAACATCTGGGGGGCTACCAGGGTGAAATTCTGGGTATGTCCGGGTGACCAGAGCTGACCCCTTTAAGCTATGAACCTATGAACAGTCCATTAACTTTATTCATTGCTGTTGTCAAAAAGCGCACAAATACTGCTGAACTGTTTACCCAGACAATACAGAAATATTGTGACCTCCAACATGGCCAACTCCAGGAAAGTTTGTAAAAAGAAAAAAGCTGCAAAATCTTTTAAAAAATAATGAACACATCCATGTATCTTCCACAGGCAAATGTAATAAATGGAGCCAAAATCAAATATATTTCCTTTAAAGATCAAGAACAAAAAATACTACTAGAGCTTAATTAAACTTTTTGTTTCATTTGGCTTTTGCAACTGGCATGTATATATGTTCAGGCAAAGCAGGAAATAAGGTACTTTTCATTCTGGCATTATATCCTTCGCCCAGGCTTTCCTGTTTTAGAAAATGTGTGAAATAACCCTGACCCTTATGTGTGTGCTCTGTAATCTCTCACTGTATGTAATAAAGTTTAGATCTCCATATAACAAACTCTAACTGTAAGGTTGGGAGGCAACATGGATACTGTTCATAACTAGCGTGGATACTGTCCCTAATTGGTATGCATACTGTCCGTAACTGGCATGGACAGTGTCCCTAATTAACATCTACACTAATTAGGGAAACTATCCATGCTAATTAGGGACACTTTTTATGCAAATTTGGGACATTATCCACGCCAATTAAGGATACTAACTGTGCCTATTAGGGACAATAGCCATGCCTATTAGGGATATTATCCATTGCACCTTCCTACCTTAGTGTTAGGGCTTGTTGTATGGAGAAATAAAATGTATTACATCCAATTAAACTACATATCCTGAGACAGTAAAACACACACTGAAGTACCAACTTTCTCATCTCTTGTTCAGTATATATTTAGTTACTTTGGGTTCCACAAGATTTTATTTAGTTTCTGTCACCAGATACCAGTTTAACTGTACGTGTAAGAAAGTCTCAAAAGTGCCAAAGAAATGTTTTATTTTTTTTTTTATTAAAAAAAAAAAAAATTACTATAAAATTAGCTTCAAAATTAGGCTTCATGGTTTTCAGTTTGGAAGTAACATGCAGCCAATTATAAAGCTTGGTAAATTTAGGTATATAGGGGGTCATTTATTATCCAGAAATAGGCCTATATTAGGCCTATTTTTAGTGCAGATTAACCGTTAACTAACAGTTTTGCCGTAATCTGCGACTTTTCCCGCTCACTCCAAGTCTAAAAAAGTGGACGTGGTGTGGGCGGGGAAGGGGACATAGAAAATGGTCTAAATGTAAGACAGCTAGGAAGCTTGCTTACATTTAGACTGGCGCTAGATGTGCCTACACCTCTTCATAACTTCGGCGGATCCACCGCCAGATATAGGGGCTGTTATAGATGCTGATCTTAATAAATGACCCCCATAGTGTCACAATGAAATGACATTATTTCATACTTTGCCTAAAGCTTGCTAGGCATTCTATGCAGAATGCATAGATTTCATGCTTTGCTTGTGCACTAAATTACAAGCTGCAGAATGCTGCTTCAGCTTTTCTTGCTAATAAATCAACTTAGAAAATCATTCAGAAAAGGAGAGAAAAGGGCTGGAGAAGGAGCCACCAGGCAGCCAGTCAGATGAATTTGCTAGTGAATGGCATCCTGCAGCTTGCTATGTCATGTATCTATGCCAGCTGCAAAAGCAAAATGTTTAATCAAAACCTATTACAAAAATGTTTTATCACACTATATGTGTAATGCAACAACATTATTGATGTAGAATTGTCCATAGCCTTTTCTTAGCAAGTTATAATGGTGCACAAAAGTCCAATCAGTGGCCTGAAGATAGGTCATCAATATAAGGAGCCTGGAAATCCCTTTTCATGTTCTGTATACATAAGTGCAGAATTAAATAAAAATGCATCAGCCCTCCTAGCATAATGGTTAAATGCCTTTCTTAGGTATCTGTATGTTTACATACAGTTTACCATGTAGTCACTGATCGAAGACAGAAGTCCAGCTCTGTATTTTGAACTGAAGCCAACTATGATGAGCCTGGCAATGCTTGAGCTGCAGTACTACTTTATGAAGTACAGTATGCCAATCTTTCACAACATGTTTGGTTCCTGGAGTACACGTGCAACTGATTTCATGATGAAAACCCATTACAGCTGATAGCAGTAAAATGTAAGGCTTAGTAGGTAATCGGAAGCAGGCATCTTTGGCTGTGTAAAGGGAAACATATGGATTTTATAGAACTACTTAGAAACATCTTTACCATGGAAAATAAATTATTGCTAATTATCCAGACTCATGCTAGCTTTTACTGACAGTCAGGTCACCGGTTTTAATAGACCAATGTCACTTTATTTTATTTCCTAAGGTATTGTTGCAAACCCAAACTAACATGTGATATTATCTATTCTTTCTTTATTCTATAGTTGCGACAAAGGACTGAGCTCGACCAAGAAATCCTCAGTGATTGCCTCACTATTCAGCCTCTTCAACCAACAACATCACCACAGGATCCTGCAGAAAATACGTTAGGAAGATCTCCTGGCCCTGTGCATGACGTATTTCCAGGTATCAGATAGCAATAATCTTAAGATATTTAACTGATATATGAAGACTGGTTCGGGCAGCAAGGTGGTTTAGTGGTTAGCATTGTCTTGGAGCACTGATTCCTGGCTTTGAATATAACCAAGGATATCTGCTTAGAAGTTGTGTGCTCTTTGTTGTCATGGGATTGCTCCAAGTTCTCCAGCTTTTTCCTCCCACACTCCAAGCACATACTAATAGGTTCATTGACTTTCTAAGAAAGTTAGATATGGAAAGTGTCCACTGGTGTCACGGGCTGGTGTGAATGGCTACGGTCTCTGTACAGAACTTTGGAAGATGTTGGTGCTATATAACCAACTGAAATAAATAGGTTCCAATGTACTCCTTTAGACCGGTAATTTTCGTTGCCCTGCCTAAGACCATATTTGACACTATATTATTAAATCCTAATCAGAAAAAATTTCTATCAGGGTATGATGGTCATAATCAGGGAAGACTGTACCACCATGATGCAAATGCTTGATGCCCCAGGGTGGACATACTACATGTGCAAAATATAATAACTGAGAGCAGCACCTGATACCTTTCATACCATTAGTGGAATGCAACAGCCAATTCAACCCTTAGATCCATTAGGGTCATCCATATAGTATCCACAACATCCACAACGGCAGCATCTCCACAAAAGCGTATTTATTCTTCAAAAAGTCATCAGAACATGTGCAAAAATCGCCAATAAAGTGCAACGTTTTGGTTACATGCTTGAGAAAGGTTACCATGTAACCGAAACGTTGCACTTTATTGGCGATTTTTGCACATGTTCTGATGACTTTTTGAAGAATAAATACGCTTTTGTGGAGATGCAGCCGTTGTGGATGTTGTGGATACTACATGTGCAGTCAGTTCACCTGCATAAGCGCAGAGGGGAGGAGAAGGGCCTTTCCAGGGGTAGAGCAATAGCAAAAGTGCCCACACTACCGTACTAAGCTGAGAGTAGGGCAGAGTTTAGCAGTGTGACAGGGTGGGGCTTTGTGGTGAACTCCGCAGAGACTAGTGGTTTGCAGAGCAGAACTTAAAGGGGTATTCCCATCTCACAAATGTTGTATAGTTAGAATAGAATGTATTTAAATGTATTTATATAAAATGTACCGTTTAGAAGATTTTCCTATTTGTATATCCATTGTCCCACACACATCATGCCCCTAGTTACGACCACCGTGGCCCTGTAGTAGTAGTGGCCGGCTTGATCCTGTTCAAACCCGCTCTGAGGTAACTGCTGTATTGTGAACGCACATTACAGGAGCATGCGCAGACACATCTTAGGGTACTTTCACATCTGCGTTTTGAACGCTACCAGTCTAAAACACAATGGTCAGGATCTGTCCAAAACGCAGACTTTATAAACGGATCCTGCTCCATAGAGATGAATTAATCTTGGAACAGGATCCGTTTCTGTGCGTTTTGGAATTGCAGACAAAAATGCTACAACCCTAAGATGTGTCTCCACATGCTCATGCAATGTGCGTTCACAATACAGCAGTTACCTCATAGCGGGTTTGAACAAGAGCAAGCCGGCCACCACTACTAGATGGCTGCGGTGGTCATAACCAGGGGCAACGGCCTGACTGATGTGTGTGGGACAATGGATATACAAATAGGAAAATCTTCTAAACGGTAGATTTTATATAAATACATTCTATTAGTAATAATATTGGTATGGGCTATATCTAACTATACAAACTACATTGGTGAGATGGGAATACCCCTTTAAGGGTGTCTTCACAGGTTGTTGAATTATCCACAACAAAATTCGCCCCGTAATGACATCCCCAATGTTAGCCTACGGGGATGAAAAGTGTCAAAACCTGCATTCTGTTCTGCTATGCTATTCTATTCTAACATTCCTCAGTGGAGCAGAATGCAAATAAAGTTTAGTAGAAGATTTCCTGTAGCTGAATGTCTACATTAATTGCAATGAAGATGTAATCCGCACAGAAATCTGCAACATCATTCACACACAAAATCCGCAGCATAATCCACAACAAAATGTACTCTGCACCTGTGGATTTTGTTGTGGATAATTCAGCAACGTGTGAAGGCACCCAAACAGGGGTATGGGGCTCCCAAACATAAATTTGCTTAGGGCCCAAAGAAATGACAAACCTGCTCCTGGTCAGAATTTTCCTTCACTATATGTTGTTTCCAAAATTAGATAGCTACGTGTTGGAATTTCTGTCATAGTTCTTGCAGTACCAGTTCCACAAGTAAAATTCACCATAAGTATGATAGCATTTTTTTCTCATTATAGATGTTAAGAATTGCAGTTGTAGGTCACACCATTTACTCAAACCATTTTAAAGGTTACAATTTTCTGAGAAAGGAAAAAATAATGCTAAGGCGGCCCAGTGCCAAGGGGGTTTGCCTGATAGCAGGGGTGCTGTTGGGCTGCTGGGTCTCACCTCCTGTGGGGGCTGCTTAAAGGCGGTGGCATCACCATGTGGCTGTACTAAATTACAGTAGGAACACAACTCCTAAGAGGCCACCTGGACTTGGTGAATGGGCCTATGTAATTTGATCAAAATGTATACTAAGAGCCTCAGTAGAGATCTTTATAAATTATACTGAGAAGCAATAGATCAATGTATGGCATGTGGATGTGCGATCTATAGGAATAAAACATTGAAGGGATGTGCAGAGGCCATCACTGTTAGGGTTAATCTGATAAATGGCCTTTTATAGTATAATTAGCAAGATTGTTAATTCCAAGTATTTAAAATCATGGGGTTGGTTGGGGGGATTTATTAAAGGGTTTATCCAACCCCTGTAATGTCCCCCCTAATTCCCGGGCCCCGCAAATAGATTATACCTACCCCGCTCCCTGGCACCCGTGTTGCTTCTGTTCCCCGCACTGCTGCCGCTGCATCTCGCAGATCAAAACATCTGGAGTTGCAGCCAATAGCAGGCTGTGATGGGGACAAGCCTCCCTAGCATCGTAGGTGACGCTAGGGAGGCTCGCCCCCGTTGCAGCCTGCTATTGACTGCACCCCCATCACCGGATGTTTTGATGCGCGCAGCAAGGAGATGCAGCTGCTGTGCGGGCATCAGGAGCGTCGTGGGTGCCAGGGGGCAGTGTAAGTATAGCCTATATGAGGGGCATGGGCATTTAGGGGGACATTATAGGGGTTGTATAACCTTTTTAAGCCATGCACTCCAGAATTCTGGCTTCAAAAAGTTGCAAAAGAGAGCAACTAATGGCAATGTAGGCTTTAGCCAAGCTGACTTCACAAATCCCCCTCATGATAAATTCCCTCCACAGTTTATGAAATGGTACAGAGCAGAAAACTGTAGAGGATTTCAACACAATGCATATACAGTGCCTTGCGAAAGTATTCGGCCCCCTGGAACTTTTCAACCTTTTGCCACATTTCAGGCTTCAAACAAAAAGATATAACATTTTAAATTTTTGGTGAAGAATCAACAACAAGTGGATTCACAATTGTGAAGTGGAACGAAATTTATTAGATCATTTAAACTTTTTTTATAATAATAAAACTGAAAAGTGGGGCATGCAAAATTATTCGGCCCCCTTGCATTAATACTTTGTTGCGCCACCTTTTGCTGCGATTACAGCTGCAAGTCGCTTGGGGTATGTCTCTATCAGTTTTGCACATCTAGAGACTGAAATTCTTGCCCATTCTTCCTTGCAAAACAGCTCGATCTCTTTGAGGTTGGATGGAGAGCGTTTGTGAGCAGTAGTTTTCAGCTCTTTCCACATATTCTCAATTGGATTCAGGTCTGGACTTTGACTTGGCCATTCTAAGACCTGGATACGTTTATTTTTGAACAATTCCATTGTAGATTTTGCTTTATGTTTGGGATCATTGCCTTGTTGGAAGATAACTCTCCATCCTAGTCTCAGGTCTTTTGCAGACTCCAACAGGTTTTCATCCAGAATGGTCCTATATTTGGCTCCATCTATCTTCCCATCAATTTTAACCATCTTCCCTGTCCCTGCTGATGAAAAGCAGGCCCAAACCATGATGCTGCCACCACCATGTTTGACAGTGGGGATGGTGTGTTCAGGGTGATGAGCTGTGTTGCTTTTACGCCAAACATATCGTTTTGCATTGTTTCCAAAAAGTTGGATTTTGGTTGCATCTGACCAGAGCACCTTCTTCCACATGTTTGGTGTGTTTCCCAGGTGTCTTGTGGCAATCTGTAAACAAGACTTTTTATGGATATCTTTGAGAAATGGCTTTCTTCTTGCCACTCTTCCATAAAGACCAGATTTGTGAAGTGTTCGACTGATTGTTGTCCTACGGACAGACTCTCCCACCTCAGCTGTAGATCTCTGCAGTTCATCCAGAGTGATCATGGGCCTTTTGGCTGCATCTCTGATCAGTCTTCTCCTTGTTTGAGATGAAAGTTTAGAGGGATGGCCGGGTCTTGGTAGATTTGCAGTGGTCTGATACTCCTTCCATTTCAATATGATCGCTTGCAGTTGCACAGTGCTCCTTGGGATGTTTAAAGCTTGGGAAATCTTTTGGTATCCAAATCCGGCTTTAAACTTCTCCACAACAGTATCACGGACCTGCCTGGTGTGTTCCTTGGTCTTCATGATGCAGAACCCTGAGACTATCACAGAGCTGGTGCATTTATACGGAGACTTGATTACACACAGGTGGATTCTATTTATCTTCATCAGTCATTTAGGACAACATTGGATCATTCAGAGATCCTCAATGAACTTCTGGAGTGAGTTTTCTGAACTGAAAGTAAATGGGCCGAATAATTTTGCACGCCCCAACTTTTCAGTTTTATTATTACAAAAAAAGTTTAAATGATCCAATAAATTTCGTTCCCTTCACTTATTGTTGATTCTTCACCAAAAATTTAAAATGTTATATCATTTTGTTTGAAGCCTGAAATGTGGCAAAAGGTTGAAAAGTTCCAGGGGGCCGAATACTTTCGCAAGGCACTGTATGTATTGTGTTATTGTCTTGTCCATTTTTTATAAAAGTGATATAAAGAAGAGTGCCTTCATTGGTTGCCGCTTTTGAGTTCAGGTGCACTTACACTATCTGAGGAGCATCCAATTGTAGGGAATGGGAAGGAAGGGTTATATGCAGCAATCACCTCCACAGTATGAGAAAGAGCAATATCTGCTGTCACTCGTCCCAATACAGAATCAATGCTCCTGGGCAGCAGAGTGCTGTTTAGACAACACGATCTGCTGCCCGGAAACGATGATTGAGGTGTTTGAGTGTTTCGATTGTTCATCAGGTAATCTACGTTTGTTCCCAATAATTGGCCCTAATATTGGGCCTTATAAATCCACCTTTAGCTTCTCAGCAGCAGATAAAAATCATTACTTAAAGGGAGTCTGTCACCTCATTTTCACCTATAGAACTAACAGCAGTGCCCCACAGAAGATTGCATACAAATCCCAGACATACCTGTGTTCACTTTGTGCCTGAATTCCATGTCAAGAAAAAGCACTTTTATTCTGCAGGAAAACAGCTCCCAAGTGCCCGGCTGAAAGTGAAACTAAAAACAGCTTTCTTTCCTTACTCAATTTCTAACAGCTATATCTTCTGATATACTGGATATAATGCTGTGATTTTGGTATCATTTTAATTAAAGCTTGGAAAGTCAGCTTTTAAAGAAGGTCAGAACCATTTTTCTATCTGCTACGAATCCCAAGATATGAGCAGCTAAAGCTGCCCTCCCCCCTCCAGTCTGGTTTGCAGCAGCAGCAGAGCCGGGCACTTGGGAGCTGTTTTCCTGCAGAATAAAAGTGCTTTTTCTGAACGAGGAATACACACACACAGTGCACACAGGTATGTCTGGGATGTGTATGCAATCTTCTGTGGGGCACTGCTGTTAGCTATATAGGTGAAAATGAGGTGACAGACTCCCTTTAATTATTGATAGAGCTTGTGCAACAATGAATATGGATTAATTTCCTCTTTTGCAAAAATGGCCACCACAAGTGTAAAAAATTAATATTGGTCATTTACAAAACACCGGCATTTCACATTCCAATGAAAAAAAGCCCTCTGGAAAAAGATTCGACCAATTTATTAAGCGGCGCAACCTGTTATTAATTTGTTGCATCTTCTTCTGTCCATGGGTGAGAAACTGAAATCTACTCTAGCCAGGAGCTGGAGTAGATTTCTGGTGTAATGTGAGTCAGATTTCTGGTGCACATGTTGCTATATTGGGTCGGGTCGCAGAGAACTGGCTATGGTCAGTCTCCTCCCACCCTTGCCCTACCCACATTTTGAAAAAGTGGCAAGGGTTTTGGAAAAAGCTAAAAAGTCACAAAATTTGTCTCATACATTTGCAACTTTTATACACCAAAAAACTGGTGTAGAGCTATATAAATGATTTATATAATAAAAGTAAATTGCCAAATTACTGACATGTGGACAACTATAGCTTTTTCAGTAGAAATCCTCTCTAAGTACCCAATTGTAATGCAAAAGCTGAAGGCCGGTGCAATACATGCAGACCTATACTTTAGCCTTGTGAAAGAGGGGGTTACAGCTGGTATGGTGCCACTTGGTGCCAATTCTAAGCTTATATAGGACAAAGACAAATCTTTTTACAGCTAATAGGAATTGAATAGAAATTGGACATTTTTCTACAGCAGTTTAAAAAATGAAAGCTCAGCTTTAATGGGTTGGTATGGGCAATAAGGGCATACAGTAAGGGTGATAGTATTTTTTATTCATCAAAATCATATTTTTTAAAATAATTTTATTTTACTGATGTGTAAACATTTTCTAATAAACTGGTAACAGTTGTACTGTTGCTCACATGCAGTATGCATATAATACAAAGGAGCCAACTTGAATTTTAAAATCAAAGCTTTCTTCAGAAGTACAGCTATTAGAAGTCATTTTGATAGATCCAAAAAGCAAACATTGTTTGTTCTATCTGCATTATGAATACAGTAGCTAAGCCTGTTTTATGTGTATGCTATTTATATTGGTTGATAAGAATGTTATTTGTTGAAGGAAAAATGCCAGTGTCAGTGTTTTATGCTGGGAGAGCAGCGTTTGACAGCCTTTGTTCCAACAGAACAGGTTTTACCAATTGTAACCATGTGTTTAAAAATTGGAATCATGTAATCATTGTGGTGGCAGTGGATGAAGGGTGAAGATGGGGCCCACATTGAATGCAGAAAAGCAGAAGTCTCCTCTGCAGATTCTGGGCTCTTGCTCGGTTAGCCATTTTAGGCAGGCAGCGGCCATTCAGCAGGGGCCATGTGCTACATATTTGTTTTGCAATCAGAGACACAAACCTGGACAAAGGTTTCATTTATTACGAAATTTTGCCCTGCAGTAAAACTATAAATCACCCGACAGAAGAAAATCTGTACTTGTGAGAGATCTGGAATTCTTACATACATTAAAAGTCAGAAAAACGAGCAATGGAGCAAGTTAGCTACACAATGGTAATAACAGTATATAAGTGGATAAAGCTTTCCATCAATTAGGCATCAAATGGGAGGGATATATATGTTTTATCGTTATTGTGACATAGAAAAATCTTAATTTCTGAAATTTTTTACCAACTTTTGTTCATTGACCATTTGGTAAAAAATAACGCAGAAATTAAGATTTTAAATTAAGAGCCACTTTTTCAATGTGAAATAAGAAGAGCAGATTGGAAATACAGACGTATTCATTGTCTTTTGCTCACACAGGCTTACATATGGGATACTTGGCTGAGAGTTTAGTCTTCGCATTTTCATAGCAACGAGTTAAAAATAAGTAAAAAGGCAACAGGCAAATACACAAAACTTTGCAAAAAATAGGATCTGAAGCAAGAATTTGTGTTGGCAAGGTGACAGCCACTCCATTTGTGTTGTGAACAAAAAAATGGTTTAAAGAAATTGTTCAAAATATAATTTGCAGTTGTACAGTACACGCTGTCAGGTCAAATTCTGTTGTGCCAGATTGGTGTTAACTGTTCGATATGATAGTTCATCAGCTTTTCAGTGGAGCTTTCGGTAAAAGTCTGCAGAATTATTTACAGCACAAAATACATTACGTCATGATTTAACAGAAAATGAAGCAGAGCCAGATTTGTCAGATGTAGTAAAGCTGTGTATGTGATTTGTATATCTGATTATGATAATCACAATATCTTGTGAAAATCTACTGCATAAGGCCTCTTTCACAAGAACGTTGTGTTTTGCGGTCCGCAAATTGCGGAGACGCAAAAACAACGGATGGCATCCGTGTGCATTCCGTATTTTGCGGAACAGCAACAGCTGGCCCCTAATAGAACAGTACTATTCTTGTCCATAATACGGACAAGAATAGGACATGTTCTATTTTTTTTGCGGGCCTACGGAACGGGCATACGGATGTGGACAGCACGCTGTGTGCTGTCCGCATTTTTGCGGACCCATAGAAATGAATGCCCAGAGTCCGCAAAAAATACATCCATGTGAAAGAGGCCTAAGTTGTATAGTACCTATGAGTTACAATGTGAGTTTTAGAGGTGTTGTAGCTGTGAGTGACGTGTTTTTCAAAACGAAGCATGATCTGGGGGTGTTACATATTATTCTGGCTTTTTTTTCTATATGCCTCACTACAGGACATGAAAAAGAAAAAAATGCATGTTACAAAAAAAAGAACACCACCAAAATTCCTTATAAAAGCACCATAAGGCACCCTTTACACATGAATTTGCTTCAGTGTTTCCTAAAAAAATCATTTTTTTTGCATGTCACATGTTTTTTCTTTTTTATGTGTGTGTTTTTTTCACGTTTTATTTGTGGTTTTTTTTAGACATTTTCCTCCTATAGAGAATAGGACAGAAAAAACATCATTGCTACAACATGCTACATTTTCTAACACAAAAATGCATCCCAGTTGAAAAAAGCAACACTGGCAAAAAAAAACCCCCTCACCCTTGTCTTTTTCAAAATTCCCGCTCTCGGCTAAAGTAAGCTTTCTAAAATGCATAAAAAATGCAATTAAAACAATTTATGACTCAACTCCTTTTTAAATTAGTGGTTAAAAACACTGAACATTATGAGGGTGGCCTAAAATGGTTTTGCCAGGCTGTGCGTTATTAAGAATAAGAGAACTTTTAAATGTAAAGCCTTCAAAAATAACCACTCCCACCCAGTGCCTCCTATGGAACTGTATGCTGCTACATGTAAACATTGAAATGGTGCACGGTCCATACGTTTACCCAACCCCTCGTAGTCGGTGCTGTGGTCTCCCAGTTGCCCCCTGGACTTGTCATTTTCCACAACTTAGACAATGCTCAGATAGGTGAAGCCCTTTAGGATGATTAATGCAGTCCAGTATGAACAAAGAATTTCAAATATGGTTAGGCCATGAAGTCTAAAGCTTTATTTCTGTGGATTTCATCCCCCGTGTATGTGAGTGATATATTCCTTTACAATGTAATGGGTTATTTCAGTTGTAGCAAACTATCACATATCCCCAGGAAAGGGGATAGCCAATAGAGCAAGATACCCCATAGCCTGCGGGGCTCCATGAAATGAAGCAACACCTCAAGCATACCTACTATTTCTCCAGCCATCTGAAGGTTCCAGAAATAGCAGAGCACTGTAATTCCAACACCCATAGAGATGAATGGAGCAGCAGGACCGTTCATGTCAGGAGGGGGGCCCTGTAAGGTACAGGGTCCTCCTTCTTGTAATATGTGTGGGTCCCACCAATCTCTTGTCCTGTGAATAGGGGATAAGGTGGCACAACTGGAATACTCCTTTAACCACTTCCCATCCGGGCCATTTACCCCCTTCCTGACCAGGCCTAATTTTGCAAATCTGACATGTGTCACTTCATGTGGTAATAACTTTGGAACGCTTTTACTTATCCAAGCCATTCATAGATTGTTTTCTTGTGACACATTGTACTTTGTGTTAATGGTAAATTTGAGTCAATATATTTTACCTTTATTTATAAAAAAATCCAAAATTTACTGAAAATTTTGAAAAAAAAATCACAATTTTTTAAATATGAATTTCTCTGCTTTTAAGTTGCATAGGGATATCTAATAAAATTGTTATTAATGAACATTCACCATATGTCCACTTTATGTTGGCATAATTTTGGAAATGTAATTTTATTTTTTGAGGACGTTAGAAGGCTTCGAATTTTAGATGTAATTTTTAAGATTTTCATGAAAATTTCCAATAGTTAATTTTAAAGGACCTTTGCAGTTCTAAAATGACTTTGAGGGGCTTAAATAGTAGAAACCTCCCATAAATGAACATATTTTAGAAACTACAGCCCCCAATGTAATCCAAACTGACTTTTACAAAGTTTGTTAACCCTTTAGATTTCCCACAAGAATTAAAACAGAAGGAAGGTGAAATTTAAAAATAAATATATTTTTTTTGCAGATTTTCAATTTTTAATTAATTTTTCCTATAAGATAGCAAGGGTAAACCGCAAATCAAACCTGAATATTTATTTTCCTGATTCTGAAGTTTGCAGAAACACCCCATATGTGGTTGTAATCTGCTCTGTGACAGTAATGAGAGGGAGATAGTACAAGCATTTGTGATGGCTTTGACAGTTTGTCAGAGTGATCAAAAGCCTGGAGGCCAGAAAAAAAGGTCTCAGGTTAAGGCCCCACGCAGACGAACGGAGGCCGCCCAGGGTGTGTTCGGCAGCGCTCGGAACACACGCCGGGCGGCCCCATTGAAAATGCCTATACTTGTCCGTGCGTACGGACAAGTATAGGACATGATTCAAAAGAGCCGCGGCACACAGCTAGCTCCGTGTCGCGGCTCCCGGCCCCATAGAGGTGAATGGGGCCGCATCTATTCCGCAATTTTGCGGATAGATACGGCCCCATTCAATACGGTCATGTGAATGGGGCCTAAGGCCTCTTTCACACGAACGTTGCTTTTGCGGGCTCCGATCCGCATTTTTCACATGAAAAATGCTGACCCATTCATTTCTATGGGCCCACAAAAAATATGGACAGCACACCGTGTGCTGTCCACATCCGTTGCTCCGTTCCGTAGCCCGCAAAAGAAAATAGAGCATGTCCTATTCTTGTCCATATTACGGACAAGAATAGTACTGTTCTATTAGGGGCCAGCTGTTCCGTTCCGCAAAATACGGAATGCACACGGATGCCATCCGTTGTTTTTGCGTCTCCGCAATTTGCGGCCCGCAAAACACAACGTTCGTGTGAAAGAGGCCTAAAGCTCCATGTTCTTGGCTGTCAGGAGGCAGCTGAGTCATGGAGCTTCTATGTACAGGTGCTGCACACAGGGGGCAAAGCTCAAGGACGTTTTAAAACGTCCATTCAGAGATAGAGATCTACTACCAGGACGTTTATAGTCAATGGGCAGACTGGAAGTGGTTAAGGAATTATGAGAGTTGCTTCTTACCTCATTTTCTTAGTGTGTCCAGATTCATTAATATATACACAATAAATCAATATCAATTGGATAGGTCAGGGTCACGTAATGTAAATAGAGTGAGAATAATCAAATAATGAGTGACTCCTAAAAATAACATTTATTAAATATCTAATTAAAAGGAACTAAATAGTTCATGTCAAAAGAAAAAAGGGGGGGGGAGAGAAGGTAGGTAGGGCAGAGGTGTGTAACAGGACAATTCCCTGTAGGGCCCTATTAGTACCCCTGTGCCCAGGGAACACCCCCGAATGGTAGGGGTGCCCTGTCCCGAACCTAACCTACAGATCCCTAGCTCACCCTAGATGAAGTGAGATAACAATGGTATCACCAGGACCCTGGTGATACCATTGTTTATCTCACTTCATCTAGGGTGAGCTAGGGATCTGTAGGTTAGGTTCGGGGACAGGGCACCCCTACCATTCGGGGGTGTTCCCTGGGCACAGGGGTACTAATAGGGCCCTACAGGGAATTGTCCTGTTACACACCTCTGCCCTACCTACCTTCTCCCCCCCCCCTTTTTTTCTTTTGACATGAACTATTTAGTTCCTTTTAATTAGATATTTAATAAATTTTATTTTTAGGAGTCACTCATTATTTGATTATTCTCAGATTCATTAATACTATTAAAAGCATAAAGGCCAAAATTACATTAAAAAGAAGCAATAGAATTGTAGAAAATACATTTGTAAGTATAATATTTACAGTAGTGCTACCTGTCACAAAGGGTTTGCATTGATGAATCTCCACGGTACTCATTTAGTCAGTAGGCAGGCATTCGTCTCTGCAGGGAACATCATGCTTAACTCAGCTCAGCTGTAAATTCAGTACATTTTTGCTGTTCCACATATTGCAAACATACTAAAGTCAAAATGTCACTTGAAAAAACTTAGTTATATTATGCATGATTGCATGACAGAACAATCCTATTAGATGATCAGAAGGCATTTGCCTAAAGATTTATGACAACCGATAGAAGGAACTATATTTTATAGTAAAAGGAAAGAAATATTTGCTATAAATCGGGCCGTGTTTGGTGAATTATTGCATATGATGAACTCTCTGCTGATTTTGGGGTATGCCAACGCAACAAATTTATGGAATATGCATATATCATAATCATCTGCTAAGTGATAGTTTGTCTACTAGGGTCTCTATTGGGACCAGGATGCATAGTTCCATGTCCCCTGTTATAGCCCTGATGTCAGGCAAAAGTGGGAGGTAATGGCTGTCCATATTTCACATGCAGTGACTTTCTAAAGACTCCTGTGGAGACTAGTCTGGCTATCTCCTCCCATTACGGTCCAGAAAGATTTCCATTCTCCTGATCAGAGCAGCTTTCAGCGATTGGACCCTCACCAATCAGACATCTATGGAAAATATGCAATATGTTTTGGACTGGAATAACCCTTTAGGAATAAAAATCAGAGAAAAGTTTGCTACTACTATCCATGACTTCTACTTGATATTTTATACAGTATGTACCAGAAACATATAATTACGATATACCCAGTGGTCCCTCAAGTTACAATATTAATTGGTTCCGAGATGTCTATTATATGTTGAAACCACTGTAACTTGAGTACTTAACTATATGTAAAACTAGTAATTGGTTCCAAGACCCAAAATGTTATCCTAAGATAAGAGACAATCCAGGAATAGATGCTGGAAGTTGTAAATCACTTTCTATGATTAGGACAGGAGCTTCTTCAGAGTACTTTATAGCATATAGTGTGCCAGAAAAATAAAATGGCACTGCCCTCACCTGAGGTCCAAAGGAGCAGCTCATCCTGGCACAGACAAAGGGAAGTACAGGACATGTAGTACTTAACTATAGAGAGGAGCAACTATACAGCAAGTACAGGGGTGTAATGTTGATTGGTTGGATTAGATGGAGTCTGAGAAGCACTGAAGCACTGTGTGTGGAGCCTAATTTCAATTTATGATGGCCCAGGAAATACCATTGTATGTTGAAAATATTGTGTCCTGAGGAATGACTGGATTTAATATTATTTTCCAAGCATGTCTTCTCTTAGGTTTAAATGATCAGGCAGTTCAATAATAGGTTCATTAATACAGTGACTGTTTCCATTGACACCTTGTTGCGGTCACTCTCTTCCTCTTCTTTCCAAAGCATATAATATGTTCATAGTTAGAGTTGAGCGAACGTGCTCGTAACGAGCACTGTACTGCTCAGATCCCCTGCGCTCCGCTGCGCAGCCATCCGGATCCGTCCTCCTCACCCGACTGCAAGTCAGTGGGGATGCGTCCGTTTGGTATGACACACTCGTGTGTCATACCAAACGGATCCGCCCCCATTGACTTACAGTCAGGTGAGGACGGATCCGGATGCCTGCGGCCATGCGAGTGCAGGGGATCCACGCACTACAGTGCTCGTTACGAGCACGTTCGCTCAACTCTATTCATAGTCAGACAACTTTCTTCTGTCATCTCATTTGAGTTTTAAGTGGAAGGTTAGTTTTCATAAGCTCAAGGGTTCAGCTGTTTTCTTTTCCACATACTTTATTTAAACATTTTTCACTATATTAACCCATTCTCGCTTGCCTTTCCCACCCAGAAGCATACATGTACGGTGCTAGGTGGACAGAAAAAAGTCAGTTTTTTGATCACTTCAGCTCCCCCCAAAAAATTGGATAAAAACTTCACAATATGACGAGGAAATGAAAAAATTGTTTTTTTTCAAGATTTTGAAATTAAAACCTGGAAAAATGAAAACCCAAGAAAACTATATAAATGTGCTATCACCATAATCATACTGACCTGGAGAATAAAGGTAACAGGTCAGTTTTACTGCATAGTGAACACAATAAAAACAAAACCCATAAAACTGTGGCAGAATTGCGTTTTTTCCAATTCCACCCCGTTTGGAATTTTTTACAGCTTCCCACTACAGTGTATACAATATTAAATGGTGCCATTTGAAGGTTCATCTTGTTCCGCAGAAAACAAGCAATATGCCTGGTTTATTAGGGTTGATTATGCTGACAGAGGCTCTTTAAGGACCAGCGTCTATTGAGCCTTCAGGATTTTTTTCATTCTTTCAACGACACATTTCAAGAGTCATGCAGGAGGACAAGTTTTTATTGGCATTATTTAGGAGTACTGTATACTGTACTGTATGGTAAATAATACAGATGTAACCAGCATTATTTTGACACCAGCTGCACAGTTTGTGATTTATTTTACTGTAGTGGTTTATATATATATATATATATATATATATATATATATATATATATATGTTAAGCTAGTCAGAACAGTGGCTACATCTGTATGTTGACTTCATTCTACAAGGTTTGGTTTGATTATGGCAACACCAAATTTATATAGTATATAATTCCTTTTTGTGTCATTACATTCTGAAACCCATCACATTTTTTTTTATTGTCCATCCATATGATGATAGTTTTACGGAATGGTTTGTATTTTTATTGGCACCTTTTATTGACTTTTTTGCCACACTAGGATGCTTGAAGCTCTGATCTTTTCATAATGCACTTAAATACTAAAATAGCCTAATAGACTAGTACTTATGGCAGACCTGCAGACCATTGTTCAGCTGCCAGCATGTCCTGTGATCCAGCCATTGCAGCGTAAAGTTGGCTGTATATTACATCCAGCACCTGCTTCTGATAGAGTGAGTAAAGCTGGTTTGATGATGGAGTGGGTAACGCTAGTGCTATCCACTAGATAAGTCATTCTATCCTATTGTGTTTGAGAATTTGCAGTTAGAAAGTAATGCTACATCCTCTTGTGGGAAGGGTTAACTTGATTCCTGCCTTGTACATTATAAGCTATAACGGGGATTCTGATTTTGTAGGATTGGATGGATTCTCTATTTTTGCATGGAAACACAGATATGTCTTGGAATACGTTAAGCACCTTCATCCCTTTGTAAAATCAAGCGAAAGTAGTCAGTTATGGAGTAGTGTAAAAGCGTTGAACGATCAGGCGACAACTGATAATTGTTTAGCTTGTTGTTCTTGCGATCGCTGATGTAGACATATCATTCTTCATCCAGAATTCCACAAGTGTTAACAGGTATTAGCACAGATGACTGTACAGTGAGTATGAAATCATTACGCCACTCATGTCATATCAACTACATCTCAACTGAAGACGAAATGGAAATTGCATACAGGGGGGAAGGCAGTCCTTGGTGGTAAAAAGGTAGAAATGAAGGGTGTTTACACATCTTTTTAACACACCTTCAAGGGTATAACGTAATGCCCATTTTCCCAAACACCACCCAAGTCATTTTCTTTAAGTGTAAATGCAACAGTTTGACTTACAAATAATCTATTACACGATCACACTCACAAATTTTTACACAATACTCTGCGCATCTAAAACATTGTCATTCATACTTTATCAACGTAAATAATGACTCGTTCGTCACTTGAACGGATCCATTATCTACTCATGTAAAGGGCCCTTTAGAAAATAGTCAGTCAAGCAAGCTATTGCACAATTAGGCTCCATTCACACGTCCTGTTTTTCTTTCCTGATTCGATCCTGATTTTTTTAGACTCATTGAAATGAATGGATCCAGATCAGGATCGAATCAGGAAAGAAAAAGGACGTGTGAATGGAGCCTTAGAGTTATATTGTAATGATAACACAATCCTTTGACAATGACTAGAAATCTGTGAAATATAATTCTTTAAAATGATATATTTGTTACACATATACTCTATCTAGTTAGAATATTTCTTCAATTTTGCTGCACGTCGAAGGGCCACCACCTATGCTTAGGTTCCTTGTCTGTGGTTTATTTTTAGGTAAAAGTAGCTGTAGAATGACATCATTTAGTGAAACTGCCTCTTTGAAAATGTAGCTGGAAATATGTGCATGGCAGTAAATTTAACAAGATGATGTAAAAAGGTGATTTTACTCTTCCCCGCTGAGTTACTGATTCTGTACATAGCATTTTGCTGTTCTAATTTTACAGGTTTCACAAGTATGAGTGTAATTACTCAGCTGACATCTCAGGGGGTTTATGTTTAGGCGTATAGATATTCTGTTTCTGCTAGTTAGTTGAATACTGTAATTTACACATATGGTTGCCAGCACCATCGTTCCTAACTCAGTAGAAATTTCAGGCTACAAATGTAACATTATAAAGGAAGCATCAAAGACAACAATATCTACTAACAAAACATCTATATGCACTTGTGCGAACATACATCTTAGGCTTCATGCATATGGATGTTTCCATAATTCAGTCTGTAAACAATAGCTCCGCAAAATACGGACACCTTCCATGTGCATTCCGCATTTTTCTCACTCTGATCCATAGAAATGGCTATTCTTATCCACAATACAAACAAGAATAGGACATATTCTATAATTTGTGGAACTGCCACATGGATCCACAAAAAATTCAGATGTGTACATAGCCCCATAGAAATGGTAGCCACAAAAAAAGTCTATAAAACGAAACCATACCAAAAATGTCTTCAATTTAAAAATCTTAGTTTCTAGTAAATAAAGCCTGATATACGAGCACGCTCAAAAGTAGCTTCTCTCTAATCTACTTCCGATCATTAGTAGTCACACACTGGACATTACATATCTAAAGGAGACTTCTGAGCTGCATTTTCTTACAGAAATCACAGCATGTACTGCCATGTAAGACACAGCACACAAGCTAGAGGATTAGAGAGAGGAGGGAGGAGTGAGAGTATACATCTCAGGGAATGCTGAATGAGCTGTGAACTTGCAGATCCACAAGAAAGCATGTCAAAGAAAGCAGGACTGGTAATAAATGAAGTATTGTTACAAATCTGCAAACTGCAATTTGAATTAGTGCAGTGTATTTGCACTGCATGGTGGAAAGGGTTAACACACAGTCAGCTTATACTGGGAGACTTTGAGACTTTCCAGACAGTGCACTGAGAAGCAAGTAATTTTCCACAGTTACCATAAGGGACTATACAGATCTACATTTTGGAGGGGGGTAAACAGTGACAGCGACCCTTTGACTGGTTTAGCTCTGTCTACATAGTTGTTCACATCTGGAAACTGTTGTTAGTCATTCCAGTTGACTTTTATTGAGACATAATTGTCATGGACATTCATGTGACAGGTATCAGGAGGTCTGTCAGATTGGCAACCCATGGGTTAAGCTGACAAGTTCTCCTTTGATTGTTTTGTTTTTGCTGACATTCACCACTCCCTCCCCCTTCAGGTGTAGGTATCTTTGTAATTATCTTTGTCTATTTAGTGTTGGTTCTCTCACCATGCTGTGCGGTTTATATTTTCTGTGGTCGGTTGGTGTGTGTTTCTCGGTGGAGATCCCATTGCTGCCACAATCTTCAGGAAAGCTAAGTGTCTTCCTTCCCTTTCATTTATTTGTGTATATCTACCCAGTGTTTTGGTGTTTGGGCCTGTGGGAGACTACTGTTCATCCAGGTTGGTGGAGGAAAGGTTTGTCTCATTACTGTCACTGGCTTCAGGGTCCTTCAGGGACAGTTAGGGTCCCAGGTTTCCAGCGTATGAACTCGCCTACATTCTAGGCCTGTTCATACTGTTAGAAGGGCAGGACTGGAGTCAGGGTTTGTATAGGAGGTGACCATCTGCCTTTACTCTTCCAGGCCTAATCCCATCCCCCCCCCCCTCGTCCTCCTGCGCTTGGTGTGGAATATTCCCCCCCACACCAGAGCGTGACAGTAATACAAAAGTCTATGGTGGCCATGAACTGCAACATTGTTTCAGTTAGACTATGCTTCTCCAGCCTCACCATTCCCACTAGGTTCTTCTTTAGTTAGAAATTGTATAAAAGTAGAACAGTCAAAGCCTTTAGTTGTCTGCAGATAGGTACCAGTGTTCAGTAATAGAGACTCTGCCAGACTACACAGGTTACCAGACTTCTATGAAAGAGAGGGACAGCTATCTTAAGCTTTTTTCAGTAAAGAACCTTCTTCTACCAAATAGTAGACTGTAGATGTCAGTTCAGTGCATTACCTATATTGTTTTACACTTGAGTTGTTCCAGTAAAGAAGCACACTAGTTTACTGCAAACCCTGACTCTGGACTTATTTCCCACTGGGGTGCACAATACCTTACCATCCCCTCCGGAGAACAGCAACACGTGGTGACACCTTCATGGTATCTGGGTGATCCAGTGTAGTGTTTTGGCCACCTCAAAACAAGCCACTGCATATAGTTTGGCAGGCCAGCACACCTAAACTTATTGGATAGAAAGTTACAATTTTATGTGTCAGTACTAAACATTAAAAACTAATGCAATTTGAGAAGAATCTTCCAACCTTTTAATTGCTTTAGGCCACGAGTTTCTGATTTTGTGACATCCAGTCTTAGGTTTTCATTTGACCCAAACTGACATACCCTCATGACAAGAATGAGTGATGTCATGCTTTGACCTTAGGTCTTATCAAGATCACAGATTTGCTGCAGTTTTCTCTACTTTTCTGTTCAGAGAGCATTGTGAATTTCCGATTTGTTTATCTGCCATGTCTAATCAATTTTTGCAGCTGTCAGTCATTGGCAATATCTTTAGAGGAGTTTTTAAAAGACACTTCTGAGCCGTGCAAACAGCTGTGACCCTTTAATAACACAGAAGTGACCAGACAATGAACTTCCATTGCTCGGACCTGGTGACACATTATATTGAAGCTCACAGCAGGCTGGCTATCATTGTGCTGTCCATCTGCACACACTAACAATTTAATCCTGCTGCTTACATACCATTCACAATATATCTGGTATCTATGGGGGAAAAGGCTGTTTATTTCTCTGTTATTTCTTTTTCTAAATGTTCTAGACCAGGGGTGCACAACCTGCAGCCCGGGGGACAAATGCGGCCCTTGATACCATTCTGTGCGGCCCCCAACCATCTTGTAGCAGACTTGTATGTTTATGTCCTGTGGCTACTCACATGTATTTTTCTGGTATTCTCCCATTAGATGAGAATCCTGGTACTGTAACTAGACATTAATAGTATATACTGTAGGTTCAATATGCCATAAATAAAGTATTTTAATTTTTATTTTTGCCCCTTGAAGTTGGTTTAGTGTGACAATGTGGTCCCCACTCAGAAAACATTGTGCTCCCTTGTTCTAGACAGTATAGAGTTTTACACAAAATTTAAGGCTAGACTTGTATATTATTTTAACTCTATAAATCTGACCCCTATTTGCGTATTACTTGCAAGGGCATTTTTCTGAATCAAACAAATGTGACTCTCAAGACCCCAAACATGATACATTTGCACCATCTTTTTGGACCAGGTATATGGCTGCATGTCTGACCATGTCATGGACACCACTTTTTTCATGGAATATGTCTAATAATGCTAGACATGATGGTAAACATGCGGTGGAAACTTCGAGCTACAATTGAAGACTGATAATGAACATGCTGATGTGGTTTATGTCTAGTTATGGGACAGTTAGTCAAGTATAAAGAGCCGGGTTCCCTTGAAAGTGATAAAACTTGTTAGTTTTTAAACGAGAAAGTAAATACAGTACTTGAATGGGTGCTAAACTGCAGTTCCCCGATGGCCACTACACAGTGTACAGAGCTGTCAGTTTCTTGCTCTGTACACTATATGGTTTCTGACACCAGACTGAAATAGCTGATTTGTGGGGGTACGGGATGTCGGACCACGGAAATTATATTGATGACTAGACATAATCTAATCGGTGGGGATGCGGAATGTCAGACCACGGAAATTATATTGAAGACTAGATTCTAAACTGAGCAAATTTGTCTTGAATTTCCAAAAATTTTGGAATTCTAGCTAAATCCAAATCTTTTGTTATTCGAATCTCACAAATCTGTCAAAATGGTGGCCTTTATTTTACAAGTCAGAAGACAGAAAGGTATCTTTGACCAAAAAGGAATAATTTGAGGGCCAAATTTAAAAATAAAACCCAGCAGTGCAATGTGCTATTAAACAGGCTGGTACCAATGGATTTCATCCATTTTCCAATATCCATAGACCAGAACCCCTTTAAGAAAATGTAAACACACTGTTGCCTTATGAATGAAACATACAAGCTTCTCACTATATAAGGAGGGAATTCAGGTGCATCAAAGACATAAGAAAGCATTTACAAAAAAGTATAGAGAGGTCAGGCCCTCAATTGAAACATTACTGAACAGTTTGTTTTTTTTTACTATACTTTTTTGTGCATGCTGTGTAGAGTTAAAATTATATAGATTTGGCAGAACCAATTTTGCCATTGTAATTGTAAAAGTAATGCAGTCCTGGATATAAATCTCAATAGGGCAGCCTTTCCATGAAGTATGTGTTCTCCTAATATTCACATTGATTTCTCTGGTTAGTCTCATTTATTCTCAGTATGGAAAATGATAATGATGGGTAAGTGTCAGTTCTATCTGATGTACAAATGTTGTATGGCCAGATAACAAACTAATAGAAAGAAAGCACCATATAGAGTGCCCATATGGTTATGAAACACGTAGTATGGGTTATTTATTTTAATAGTAATCTATTTTATGTCCTACATTTTTAACTGTTTAAGTGTTTACATAAATCGCATTTTATATCTTTGGGTAAACAGAAACAGGGAATTGTCGCTCAGCTCACCACACTGCCTCCTACAGCCGGAATTCTTGGGAGACCAGACGGTGCACTGAAAGAAGTCACCCAGGCCTTGTGAAATCAGTGGCAAATTGATGAAATCCAGCACAGCGTCCCATAAAACCTAAATCCTTTATTCATCAGATTAAAAAGTCCATAAAGTGCTAGTTAGCAGCTAGGCGTTTCGGACGGACGCCTGTTGTCCTTCATCAGGGCAATATGCCTGATGCCATTGCTACTGTATTTTCTATATATCTTTACTAGGGTTGTGTGGCCTGCTGTGTATAGCTGCCGATTGGCGCGACATATAGGCCCGAGCCTTTTTAGATACAATTTTATTTTTGGTGTACGTTTCTTATGCATATAGCAAAAAATCAAAAGTACTGTATGTATTGTAAAACTGCTATATAGATCTACAAATGTACCCAACACTGACCTATACTCCTACTGCCGCCATCCACTAGATCTGTACTTAGAAATTGAATTACAACTGTATACTGTATATTACAAGCAGTGTTCTGCCATACGAACCACATATGAAAAGTGAATAGAACCCCTTTCATAAAGTTTCATTGCTGCAGTGTTTCAATATTTATTATGTTTTGTGATTTCTTGCGGCGTGCTTTAGTTTTGATTCTTTGGTTTCTGTCATGTGTAAGTGATTCTACAGTACATTATTCTGTATTTGGTCAGAAGTTTTAGATTAGCATCACTATATGTTCACGAATGAATGTTGCTTGTCAATGTGGAAATCCCTCGCTCCATACTACTTAGATCAAGAGGTGGTAAAAGAGGGCTACCGAGCCGTGTGTAATCTTCTCTTGTTTTACTCTGCTTTGTATTATGTTTCAGAGCTTTCCAATGTGGTAGCACTTAAAGTGAGAATGGTAAAGCTGTTTGATCTACAGAGAAATACTTTACTATTGTATCTTAGATTTTTCAGAAATTGGAAACATCTGTTAAGCGTAATTTGTAACATTATCAATTTAAAAGAAGAAGACAATGAAGAAGCAATTAGAGCAGCCAATTAACCTGTGGTTGGGGAGCTTAACGGGGTCTAAGTACAGCTCTTGTAATCTACAGAATGCTTATCCCTGCTGCCTTCTAGTGCTGCTACAGATTCCTTTATAATGACTGCATTGGGAATAATTTAAAGAATGGTTTAATCTTCAGGGTTTTATTATACTTGGAAGGCATAATGATCAGTGAAGTAGCCTCTAATATATCACACTTGCGTTGGTTATGGGTGGCAGAATTATTAGCCTTGAATAAGTAGCCTTTATTTCAGAATTAATATAAATGGCTCTGCAGTTATGATCAATAGACATTTTTGGCCCACCTTCTTGCAGTCATTGAGATTTGTGGTCACAGTTTTTCTTTCTGGCTTGTACATATGGTTGGATATAAGTAAGAGACTGGATGTTCATAATATTATTCATATGTGATTTATACAAATATTGTAGAGCTAAATTTGTCATCAAACTGTTACTTTTGTACATTGCAATAATTCGCTGAGATAACCACATGGAAAACCACAGTTACCAAATCAATGAGTTGTTTTCATGGACTGTAAAATGTCAGGCTTAGCCATGCTACATGGCTTGTCTGCATTGACAAATTCAACACGATTATGTCTGTAAAGTAACAAAAATACTAACTGGGCCGCCAAGTATTCAGTATGTTGCATATAAATCTTCAGAGTATAAAGGGTAAAGTCCTGCACAGAAAAATTGTAAAAAACAGAGTATTACTTATCAATAAAGAGGTTAATAACTTACTGTGAATACGGTTCAGTTTGTTGAGAGCATGTATTTCATTTGCTGATAACAATGTGAATGTGATGGGCATAATGGATATCTAAATATCTATCTCATATCTATCTACAATGGTGCTTGGAAGTCTGTGAACCCTTTAGAATTTTCTATATTTCTGTATAAATTTGACCTAAACTAAGATTTCCACACAAGTCCTGAAAGTAAAGAAAGACAAATAAAACAAATGAGTCAAAAAATTAGACATGGTTATTTACTTATTGATGAAAATTATCCAATATCACATGTCTGTGAGTGGCTTCATCAACATTTCTATTGGATTGACTTGGCTATTCCAAAATTTAAAATGTATTCTTTTTTTAACTTTTCTTCAATAGAATGATTAGTGTGCTTAGGGTAATCGTCTTGCTGTATAACTCACGTTCTCTTTATATTCAGCCCACGGACCGATGACTTGACATTCTCTTTCAGAATTTGCTTGTATAATTTAGAATTCATTGTTCCATCAATATTGGCAAGCCATCCTGGCCCAGGTGCAGCAAAACTAGCACAAACCATGATGCTACCACCACCGTGTTTCACAGATGGGGGATGGGATGAGATTTTATATTGCAGTGTTTTCCTTTCTCCAAACAGAACAATTCTAATTTAAACCAAAAAGTTCTATTTTGGTCTCTCCCATTGCTTCAATAGCTCTGGCTTGTCCATGTGATCTTTAGAAAACTGCAGGTGGGTAGCGATGTTCTTTTTGAAGAGCAGCAGCTTACTTTCTCTTTGCAACCCGCCATTCATATCATTGTTGTTTAGTGTTCTCCTGATGGTGGACTCATAAACATGAACATTATGAGACTATGAGAAAGGCCTTTAGATGCTTAGAGGTTATGTTAGGTTCCTTTTTGAGCTTACAGACTAATATACACCTTGTTCTTGGCATGATCTTTCTAGGTTGACCACTCCTGGGGAAGGTAATAATGGTTTTGAATTTCCTCTATTTGTACACAATCTGTGTGAATGTGGATTGGTGGAGTCCAAATTCTTTAGAGATCGTTTTGTAACTTTTTCCAGCCTGATTAGTATCAGCAACTGTTCTTCTGAGATCCTCAGAATACTCCTTTGTTCATGTCGTGATACACTTTCACAAACATGTGCTTTGAAGATCGGACTTTGATAGATCCCTGTTCTTTAAATAAAACAGATCGCCTACTCACACTTGATTGTCTTCCTATTGATTGAAAATTCCAGACTCTAATTTCACATTCAAATTATCTATTAATCCTAAAGGTTCACATACTTTTGCCACTCACCGCCCTGTGATATTGGATTATTTTCTCAATAAATAAATGATGAATCATTTGATTTGGTTATTTTAATCTACTTTTAGGACTTTTATGAAAATCTGATGTAGTTTTAGGTTACATTTATGCTGAAATGTAGAAAATTCAGTTCACAAATTTTCAAGCATCATTGTAGCATGCATTCTACCGTAAACACTTACACAGCTGGCACAGATCATAGCATTACATTTAACCTACACATATAAATGTTTGTGAGAAATTCCTGGAAATTGAATAGCTGTATTATTGAGAATGTACTCCCTATTACACACAAGTAAGCTGGGACATTCCAAGTGTAATTCCCCAAAAAAACTGATGTCGTAACTCTAAAGGAGCCTGATCCTTTTAGTGCCAAGTTAGACTCAGCCACATCTATAGAGATGAGCAAGCTACAAAGCCAGATGTGAAAGTTTGCATCCCTGGAGAAAGAGTAAAATAAGCCTGGGTTATATCTATATTATTCTATGGAAAAATTTGTTTCTGTCATTATTTTACACATCCAGATATGAAAATAGTTCTCCTATTACCAGTATATTAATGGGGTCATAACCACGAGTCAATGTTAGAAGAAATAACCCACTAGAAAATTCCACTATGCAGAGTTTATGGATCCCCATTTACACAGCTGCAACACATTGCAGTGAGGTTCTCCCCCTTTCCTTTATTGATCTGTAGCAACTTATGCTAGAGTGAACATGGTAAAACAGAATAAAAAAAAACAATGGTGAGATTGTTATGTTTTCACTTTCACCACAAAACCATTTATGTTCCTGTTTTTAAATACAAGACAAGGTAAATTAAACAGTGCAATTAAAACACAAATAAAACAAGCCCTTATACAGCTTTGTGATCAGAAAGGTAAATAAGTTATGGCTCTTGAAATGCAGGTAGTAAAAAAAACCAACAAGAAATGGAAAATGGCTGTGGCAGGAAGGGGTTAAAGATAAAGGGCATTAAATTAAACAGTACTGTACAGTAATTTAATTAATATGGCTATCCCAAGATACAAATATGTACCATACATGAGTGGAAGGTTTTATGTTATATACAGGTGTATTTCAATAAATTAGAATATCATTAAAACGTTAATTTATTTCAGTAATTAAATTCAAAAAGTGAAACTCATATATTATATAGATTCATTACGTAGAGAGTGATCTGTTTCAATTGCTTATTTTTTTAATGTTGATGATTATGGCTTACAACTAATGAAAACCCAAAAGTCAGTGTCTCAGAAAATTTGTATATTGTGAAAATAAATTTAATATTGTAGACTTATCGTGTGACAATCTAATCAGCTAATCAACACAAAACACCTGCAACTGGTCCCTCAGTCTGGTTTAGTAGACTACACAATCATGGGAAAGACTGCTGACTTTACAGTTATCCAGAAGACAGTCACTGAAATCCTCCACAATGAGGGTAAGCCACAAAAGGTCATTGCTAAAGAAGCTGGCTGTTCACAGCGTGGTAGAAATAGGTGCATACGCAACAGGGATAACCACTGATTTGAAAGGATTGTTAAGAAAAGGCCATTCACAAATTTGGGGGTGATTCACAGGGAGTGAACCACACACTGACGTATCCAGGACATGGGTTACAACTGCTACATTCCTGGCATCAAGCCAGTCATAATTCAGAGGCAACTTCAGAAGCATCTTACCTGGGCTAAGGGGAAAAAGGACTTGACTGTTGCTCAGTGGTCTAAAGTTCTGTTTTGAGATGAAAGTAAATTTTGCATTTTATTTGGAAATCAAGGTCCCAGAGTCTGCAGGAAGAGTGGAGAGGCACACAATCCAAGTTGCTTGAAGTCCAGTGTGAAGTTTCCACAGTCAGTGATGGTTTGGGGAGCCTTTCATCTGCTGGAGTAGGTCCACTGTGTTATATCAAGACCAAAGTCAGCACAGCCATCTACCTGGAAATTTTAGAGCACTCCTTGCTTCTCTCTGCTGACAATCTTTATGGTGATGCTGATTTCATTATCCAGCCGGACTTAGCAACTGCTCACACTGCTAAAAGTACCAATACCTGGTTTAATAACCACAGTATCACTGTGCTTGATTGGCCAGCAAACTCACCTGACCAAAACCCCATAAAGAATCTGTGGGATATTGTCAATAGGAAGATGAGAGACACCAGACCCAACAATGCAGTCGAGCTGAAGGCTGCTATCAAAGCAACCTGGGCTTCCATAACAGCTCAGCAGTGTCACAGGCTGATCACCTCCATGCCATGCTGCACTGATGCATTGATTGCATTCATGCAAAAGGAGCCCCAACCACAAATTGAGTGCATATAATGTACATACTTTTTAGTAGGCCAACATTTCTGTTTCAAAAATATATAATATTCTAATTTTCTGAGATACTAACTTTTGGGTTTTTATTAGCTGTAAGCCATAATCTACATTAAAAGAATTAAAAAAATAGATCACTCTGTGTGTAATGAATCTATATATGAGTTTCAATTTTTGAATAAATTACTGAAATAAATTAACTTTTCGACGATATTCTAATTTTTTTTACATGCACCTCTGCATTTAATGATACTGTGAATCCAGTTGGAACCATCAATGGACTACTGTTTCCAGCAATAGATTTCCAGGAAAGTGATATTATTCTTCTGTAGGACTGCACATTGTCAGCAGTGTAAAGAGTGATACTTGCAGTGTTTGCATAGTGTGATCACAGTAGTGAAAAAATCTTACATTGCCTGCAATTTTCAGGTATGACATAATTGTAGATGTTAGGTTTCTGGTATGTTCATATGACACCAACTTACTTGCTTTTCTCTATTATTTTTGCAGAGCTTTAGCTTTTATTATATACAATTGCCTAAATGCAATATTTACTCCTGTTTTGTAGTTACTCTGTTCTCCAGTACTCAGTCAAGTCGAAGTGGAACAGCTGCTGGAAGTGTTCCTCAGTCACAGCCTCTGTCTTCTAGTCATCCTTCTCCTGGAAGTAACATGCAGTCCAGTCCACATAATGCTCCGTCCCAGCTACCTCCATTAACACCAATGGAATCGGGCACTGATCGGTAAGAGCTGTACTATGATTATTAAGAGGAGCTGTATATTTTTTTGCCACAGTACTGTATGGACGCATTGTGACAAACCAAACATATGCTAAAGGATTGGCCCGTCACCATTTCAACATGTTTATAGCAGTGTCTAGTTGGAAGTTAAGGAGAAAACTAGAGGCGGCTCTAAGCAAGTTCTGACAGTCAGTAGTTGGGGGAGGGCTAAGTAACCATAGAACCTCACAGAACAAATCTAAGTTGGTTCTCCTCTGCCATGAGCTCCATCAAAAGGAAATTAGAGTGTTTTTTTTTCTGGGACTTAAGCATTGATAATCTATTCTCAGGATAGGTCATCAATGTCACATAAATGGGGGTCTGATTTCGGTCAGCTGCTTGTAGGTGCCGCCGTACATTGTATGGTGACTGTGCTTGGTATTGCATCACACTTGAATGGTACTGAGCTTCATTATCTAAGACCATACAACCAATGGATGTAACATCACAAATTAGATAAGAGGTTGCAGTGCCTGCCCAATAGTTGTCAATATGTTATATATAACCTATTGTGAGTATAGATCATCAATATTTAAGGGGGTTTTCCACTCTTCAGATATCAATGGCCTATCCTTAGGATAGTTCATCAATGTCAGATTGGTGGGGATCCAACACCTGGCAGCCCTACTGATCAGCTTTTTTTAACCAGCCAACAGCACCGAAGACAATGCAGTGAACAGTGCCGGAAGCAGAGGGATCCGTCTACTGTATAGTGGCCATATAAATACCAAAAAAGAAAACTTAAACCCCCACAAAAATAAGTAGAAAAATATAAGCTTTATTGATTACAACATGATTAAATAGACAATTAAAACCATGATTCATTCAGCAGTAGATAGTACATATAAGTAGAGAACCAACAAGGGACATGACAGGGGTCATCTACACACAATGCAGTACCATAGATAAATAAGGTAAGTGGTCATCAACCAACCTACAATTGTAATAGACAGATAAACTACCAGTGACATCCAAAAATATAACAGGCTAAAGCCTTGTCATAAACAATCATAGGTGACTTGTAACCATATTGAGTATACCTGCGTGTGTGAGACAAGTCCTGTCACGTCGCCTCTCAAGGCTTCATCTGGGGATAAATTGATGTCATACAAGAACTTCCTTTTATAGCCAAAATCATTAAAAAATAAAGAACAGCTGATACCTTAAAATGCAAAAGACATGAAATATCTCCAATGCAAGTCACGCTGGCAGAAGAACAAGCGGCGTGCTCCTCAACTCCAAGTGAGGCTCTGAGCGCACGCTGTCGATGGAAGCAGGAAATCGGCGGTTCAAGTTAAAGAGAGGCTTGGAACGCACGTCGTCAACTCCATAATTCAAAAATCCACCCCATAATAGCCGTGCGCTTCACAATGGACCACATTCAGTAGATAACAATCTAAGGGCATATAAACTTACACCCGTACCCTGATGGTGTAACCTATACACATATACAGAATTATATATTATGAAAAAGACCCACATGAGAGCCTACCTAATAATACATTATTAAAAATACATACAAAATAAGTAAAACATGATCATAAGTGCATAAAAAATAATAATCATGAAAGTGAATAATTCAATAATCATTTACTCAATCACATATCAATGGACATATAATAATCCGTGTAAATAAATATGAGATAAAAAAAATTACATAATCCGTGCAACATATATTCATAAAAAATAATGAAATATGTAAATACATGAGAATATAAAAATAATGAACTTAATCCATATATTATATAAAATATATAAGATATATATCTAATTCATAATAGTGATGAAAACAGGTGAGTGCATAAAAAACAAAAAACACAGAAGTGACGTGAATCAAGTGCCACAGTGATTTGAACTTCAAAAATAAATCTTCAGTCAGGGTAAGTGGTGAATCCAAAATAAAAGATGACGGTAGAGAGCCAGTACAAAGAACTTCCATCCGGGTAACAACTGCCAATTCTCACATTGATGTATCAGCCTAAAAGAAAAATTAAAGCAAAAAGGAGATAAAATCCATAATTAATAATAAAAACAAAAACAATAGGTGAACGGTTGACTGGCAAGAAAAGAAAAGTTGAAGAAAAAGGAAAAGGGAAAAAAAAATACAAGAAGAAAAAAGAAAGAAAAAAGAAGAAAAGAAAAAGAAAGAAAGAGAAAAGAAGACACCAAAACAAGACTCAGAGGAATGAAGAAAAGGTGAGATGTTCATTAAGACCATTGGGAGCCACTCAATTTAATTGACATATCCATCTCACCTCTTTTTGTGCCAACAATTTCTTCCAATTGCCTCCTCTCGGTGAGATGAACACTCGATCAATTCCTCGAAATCGAAGACCCTGGCTGTCACAATTGTGGAACTCTTTGAAGTGTCTAGGGATCGTTTTTAATTTGGATACATCTTCCTCATCTCGTGCTCCTTCAATCCCCAACACGTGTTCCCTGACCCGTCGTCTAAGTTCTCTTGAGGTCATTCCCACATATATTAACTGGCACGGACATTTGGCTAAATAGATGACACCCACAGTTCCACACGTAATATTATAGGTAATTCTATATTGTCCATCATCTTCGGAGGGCTTATCGAAATGGGTGGCATTATCAACAATTTTACAAGCAACACATTTACCATAGGGAGAGCACCCTTATTTTGGGCCTTTCGAGACAAAAGTTCATAATAGATGATCACCAGGATGGTAGCTCTTAGTTAGAATATCCTTCAAATTTCTTGCTCTCCTATAAGTTATTGCTGGGGATGTTGGAAGTACTTTGGCTAGTGTGGAATCAAGGCGTAATACATCACAATATTTAGTAAAGGCAGATCTCATCTCTTTCCACTGTGACTTGTATGTCATATTCATCTTCCCGTCTTAATTTTGGTTCAAGAAGATCATCCCTTTTCTGTAATTTTGCCCTTCAATATCCTTGTGTAATACATTTCTGTGGGTATCCTCTATCTCGAAACCTGTGTGTCAGATCTATAGACTGATGTTCAAACGTCTATAACAGATACGTTTTAGTCTTAGAAATTGACCATACGGTATATTGTGGACAAGATTCCTAGGGTGGCATGATCCTGAATGAAGCAGTGCATTAGTTGATGTTTCCTTCCAAAATAGATCAGTAACGATTCTACCTTCTTCATCGGCACAAATTTTCACATCAAGGAAATCCATCTCCGTTCTTCTCAACCTAAAAGTCAATTTGATATTCAGGTCGTTGTTGTTTAAAGACTCCACCAGTTGGCTGAATCCAGCCTGCGGGCCCTGCCACACGATGAAAATATCATCAATGTAGCGGGCCCACATGTGGATCCCGCCCACCAGAGGAATGGAGTCAGACAGGAAAATAGTTCTCTCCCACAACCCCAGGAACAGATTAGCAAAGGACGGCACACAGGCTGCCCCCATTGCTGTTCCCTGGAGCTGTAGGTAGAACACATCCTTAAATAGAAAATAATTGTGGGTGAGCACAAACTCAAGTAAATTGATAATGAACTCGCCCATTGGCTCTTCGATGTCCGACATTGCTATGAAGAATCTTACTGCTTCAAGGCCATCTTTATGACAGATGCTTGTGTAGAGCGACTCGACGTCACATGTTGCCAACCACATATCCAGTTCAAGTGTTAGATCGTTCAATTGACATAAGATATCAGTTGTATCCTTTAAGAAAGAGGGTAACTGTTCCACCAGTGGTTTTAACATAAAATCGATGAATTTACACGCTGGTTCACATAAGTTGCCCCTCCCAGAGACGATCGGACGTCCCAGAGGGCATGTGGCATGTTTATGAATCTTTGGGAGCATGTATAGTCAAGCGACTTTCGGGTGGTCAGGAACTAGACATTTAGCCTCCTTATCAGTGATTATACCATCATCCTGAGCTTTTCGTACTATAGCACATAGTTCACTTTTAAACTGATCACACCTTTAGTTGTCAGAAGACTTCTCTTTCTTATTGTTTCTTCGACCAGGCAACCACATTACCACCTTTATCAGCAGTTTTAAAAACCACGTCTTTCATATTTTTAAGTTCTAAAAATGCCTTTCTCACGGCTATTATGGGGCGGATTTTTGAATTATGGAGTTGACGACGTGCATTCCAAGCCTCTCTTTAACTTGAACCGCACGCCGATTTCCTGCTTCCACCGACAGCGTGCGCTCAGAGCCTCACTTTGGGTTGAGGCGCACGCCGCTTGTTCTTCTGCCAGCGTGACTCGCATTGGAGATATTTCATGTCTTTTGCACTTCAAGGTATCAGCTGTTCTTTATTTTTTAATGATTTGGCTATAAAAGGAGACTCTTGTATGACATCAATTTATCCCCAGATGAAGCCTTGAGAGGTGACGTGACCGGGCTTGTCTCACTCATGCAGGTATACTCAATATGGTTACTATACCCTTGCGACATATGGACTACCAAGTCACCTATGATTGTTTATGACAGGGCTTTAGCCTGTTATATTTTTGGATGTCACTGGTAGTTTATCTGTCTATTACAATTGTAGGTTGGTTGATGACCACTTATCTTATTTATCTATGGTACTGCATTGTGTGTAGATGACCCCTGTCATGTCCCTTGTTGGTTCTCTACTTATATATACTTTCTACTGATGAATTAATCGTGGTTTTAATTGTCTATTTAATCATGTTGTAATCAATAAAGCTTATATTTTCTACTTATTTTTGTGAGGGTTTATGTTTTCTTTTTTGGTGTTTATTTGTACTAAGGATACACCCCCATGTTGTTTCAGTGATTATATTCCGGTTCCCTGGATAATATATGTTGTAGGAGTATTGTGTAGTGGCCATGCAGAAGTACCACAGCTCAGCTCCTATTCAATTGCAGAAAATATCTGCCACACAGAGTAGAGAGATGTGGTGTTCTGGCTCTGTGCACAGTTTACTTTCTGGAAATGCAGTTGCAGGTAACAGCTAGTCAGTGGGCGTGTCACGTGTCAGATCCCCACTGATCTGATATTGATGACCTATGCTAAGTATGTATAGGACATCAGTATCTAAAGTCCAGAAAAGTCCCAGGAAACCTCATTAAGTATATGAAATGCTTATGAATATTATGTTCAGTTTCATTCTACTGAGTAATTTCTGTGGACTCTGAGAACTGTATTCAGTCTCCCATTGCCCTCTTTTCTCTCACCCCCTCTATCATCCACCATACGTCTTGTGGAGATGGGTCTCTTAGCTGTCAGAGCTCCATAGCAACTGAAGGACATTTTTTATAAAATTCTATTGACTATAGTAATATTCTTTCAGTCTGACTTACAAACATGCATCAGTTTCTTTAGACTCCAAAATGTTCTGAATTCTCACTAGAACAAATCAGAAGACTAAATAGAGATCTTTAATTATTATGTAAAATACATGAAAATAAAAATAATATTACTTGCCTATACAATGTTGCTGTTTTAGTTTGGTCTAGAAGATTTTCATGATAGTTTAATAAAGGGGTTGTTCACACTTGGTTATTCTTTTTCCAGACCTGACCTGGACCATAGCTTACCTGATCCGTGACCATCACTGGGTTCTGGCTCCATCACTCAGGACCTGTACCCCCAGAGGGGGAGTAATGTAGCTCAAACCCAATGGCAGGGATCAGGTAAGTATGCTCACCACCACGGATCCAGCCATGCTGGACATCTTAGAGAACACTGCTCTGAATTATCCTCTCATGCAAAGTAAGACAAGTCACTTCATTTTGAAAATGATATCAGTGGGCTAGTCCAACGCTTCTAATTCCAGCATATTTTACGGTTAGTCCCTTTTTCCATTAGCATCATTGTAAATGTCTAGCAACTGAGGCATAGCTATCAGAGTAAAGAGATTGTAGTTGCAACGTTTCTGCATAAGACATCAGTATTATAAATGGCACATAGTAAGTAGGGGGCACTGTTACAGATTTGGCATTGGGTTTTAAGGTTACACCTCTACACAGCAGTCAGGCTGTGTGCCACAAACATACCCTAATAGTACAAACACAAAGAACCATTGATGTTTTCCTGACTGTAATATTATACATTAAACTACTACATATTATCATATTGTCAGCTCCACTAGAAATCACTATTCTTAATGGTATACTCATTTTTTGCAGCAGTAAGAATACTAAACAGATTAAGTGGGGATTTGTATTCAACTTGATCAGACTATGTTACTCTTTTTTCTCTATCATGGCTTGGCTTACAGTAAGAAACAGATTATGTTAAAGTTAAATATGTGATTAGGTTATAAAAACTAAGTGAATGAATCTTGTATAAAAGAAGTAAGATTGTGCTTGAAAGTGGTCATTTCCTTTATGGGCTGAAGCAGCAAGAAGTATTGGCTGTTGGAATATGTAACCGAATGCCAGAATGTTTCCAATGAATCCCAAGCATGTTTTCTACATGTTGTACTTTGGTTTCATCTAGCACTAGGTGATGAAGTGCCAAATGGAGGAGATTTATTAGGAAATGTCTAGAACAGTTTATCTTGTGATTGTGAAAACGGCCACAACTGGACCTAGTACTAAATTACAGAAATAAAAATCCTTATTCCAGAGTGTCTTTGTTCCTCATGTGCAGAACACAAACGATAAGAAATGATTTATAATAAGTAAATAATAGAAGTTGCTTTCTAGAACTTGTATATTAAGTTGTATCAGTACTCCCTGTTCTGGAAAGATGGATCCTCTAAAAGGATCACATTCAGGGCTAGCAGGGGGGAATAGGGTAAACCAGTGATTAGGAAGGTATGGAAGCCAGAGCTTGAAAATGAGTGTGTGACTGATAAAAGTAATGATTCCATTTTAATGCAAGTAAACAACATAAAAACCCGGACTTGACAGCCTACATGATCTTTATTTGCTACAGCCTTCCACAATGATTAATGGGTTAATTGTAAAGGGTAACTACAGCTAGTTACTTTATTGAATTTTTAGATTTCAAATGGTGTACTTTCATAATTTATAAGGAGAGGAGTCCCCTTTTCTTGACAAAGAGGTCCCGTTCCATTACTTCATCATTACACATTCATAGAGCTAAAGGGATTTTCTGAGATTTTTGAAGTGATAACCTATCATCCAGATGGTGGGGGGTCCAGCACTGTTTGATCAGCTTTTTGAGAAGGTATCGAAACTTGCTATAGTACTGCGGCCTTCTTCCTGCTCTCCAAGCACAGCACTGTCCATTTAAAGGCGGCTGTGCTTGATATCACATCTCAGTCCCATTCACTTCAGTGGGGCTAAGCTGCCAGTGACTTCTCAAACAGCTGATCAGTGTCAGACCCCCACCGATCAGATACTGGTGACTGGTGAATTCAAAAATCTCGAAAAACCCTTTTAAAAGAAAAATCCTCCTGGTACTTACACTAGGGGGAGTTCATTTATTTTTCAATTGGAACTGTATGAATCTGTATGCAACTCCTCCTTGTGTTTGCTGCAGGGAGCCAGAACTTTATCACTTCACTATGCTTATACAGGAGATTTGGAGCTCTGTTTCAGAAAGGAATCTATCTGCTATATGTGATATATAACATGTAATCATTCAATTCATAATTATGGAACTAAAAATAATATGTGGATTGGTTATAGTATATTAGTTTTTGATGTTTCGGTTTTGAAGAATTTCCATAAAAAGTGATGGCAAATGATGTTACATCGCAATCACATGCATCTCCATGTTTGGATAACAAGTCATTTGGACTACTTGCAATGCGTCAGTGGCTGTCAATACATTAAGCTGTGCACATGTCAACATAGTCCACCACTATCTTTCAATGTCACCTCAAGAACATCTGTAGTTGCTGGTACTAAGCATCTGTAAGACTTCTGTTTATCTTTACACGAGATGCTTAAGATTGATGCTATGAATTTCCAGGAAACTGAACTGGATTTCTGTCAGAATGTATAGCATAGACTTCCTTTACTACAGATAGACATCAATGAAATGTTGGTGCTTTGTAATGTATTGCTTGGTTTTGTTCAGATTTGTATTTGAAGCATCTAAAGTGGTTTTCAGAGGTTCTTGCTTCATTTTCTACTTTTAACCTTCATGAAAGGTATTTATAATATATCAATAAACCAGAAATAACTGTATATATGAAGAACAAATTATGGATGATATATTGTCAAAAAGGTTAATATAATATATAATAATATATTTGCCTTCTCTCTAAGTTAATTTAAGAACCAAAAAAGGACTCAAATTGCATAGTTTTTGTAGAAATGTACCAACTTCAGATGTTTGCCTACTTTTTTTTTCTAGAAATGCCACTAACATAAAAGATTGTATACTGCCAAAAGTTAAAAAATTGCTTAAAAATTCTGCTCAGTATCAATTCCTCACCTGCTTTGAAGTCTGGTTTGCTATAAATGTCTTTGTTTTTCTTCTATAATCCTTCTTGTTGGTTCCTCATGTATGTGAATGTTAGTTTGGGTAACCAGCACCTTGGAGTGTGAAGTTGGTCAGGTTTTGCCAATAGATGACTTTTAAGTCACACTTATGAAGAGCAACTTTTTGAAATGTTGCAAAAAAAACACAGCCAGTCGCAATTCCCCACCAAGGACTTTTACTGAAATAGGTGCAACAACATTACACTTGTTCCAATTTTATAAAAAACATGCGCCACATTCATAAGTTAGCATAGCACCAATCTTAAAACTTCAAATATACCTCTGATTGTATTTTGCCCATATCACTTCCCTGAATTAGAGACTGGAACAATCAATGCCTAACACAAAACAAAAGCATTTAAAAGTATAAACTGGAAAGAAAAAAACACTTCTCTTGTATCCCAGGAAAAGTGTGTATCATGCCATGTGCCTTACAGTTAGAAAGCTGAGAGCAAGAACTTTCAAGTCTGGAATACAATGTAGATAAGTTAATGGACAGGGATCCTGGTGAGCAACTGGGCTTAAACCAGATGCTCAGTTGGAAAAAAATTCTATGAAAGCATCAAACAGGGATAAGAAGACAGGAGGCTTACATTATCTATCATCACATTATGAATCAGCATGGGATGCTATTCAGGATGGCAAGAGCAATGCCTCTGACCAACTAATCCATACAATATGTTCCATCTTGAAGTTTAGCGACTCCTTAACTGTAATCCTCCAGTATCTAAAGTATATGTCTCATAGTGAGGATCTTTCTTCCATTTTCAATGAATCCCCCTTTTTGTCTAAGTTCATATACTTTCCCTAAAGACATTCTGTCTGGAGGCCACTGCATTCAGTTAGCACACTTTTTTCTTCTCGGACACAAAGCTAAATAAATATGCAGTGCTCAGGGTAAACACACTCAGATTCATTCAGGGATATTTCCAGACTAAAGGAAGTTTCTCTTTGTCTGAGTCAACACAGTTCTATATTCACTTATGTGAGTAAGCCCAAAGTGCAAAGACATGATTCATAAATCATCATAAAGTCTAGTAAAAGAGGCTTGTCTGGCTACACAGTTTATTGTATTATCATCTTGCTTGAATGTAGACTTAGTCATAAGCATGCTGAGGGAAGCAGAAGAACATGTAATGCAAATCTTCTCCATGAAAACATGAAACAGGAATGGAATGTGTAAACTTCATCCAGAAATAAAAACCTCATATCATTGTTAAGTCAGACATGACATTGTAATCATGGCAAGAAAAGTAAAATCCTAAGATCGATCCAGTTCCTTAAAGGGAACCCTGCCCCTTCCCCTAAAAAAGAAAATGTCAAGTAAATATCAGTCTTCCCATTGTCCTCTTCTTTCAAGTTGTTAAATGATACAAGTTATCCACTTCTTAGTAATATCTATTTTGAGAAGCTTGGTTGGTGGCCATAAATATGACATGTGGTTGTGTCCTAGATTTTCTAGAGAATCTTATCAAGTCAGTGACTCCTAGTGTTTCAGTTGTATATTAGCCAGTTACTTTTGTTTAGTACATGAACCCTATGAATTTGTAAAGCACTGCGGAATATGGTGGCGCTATATAAATAAATATTATTATCATCACAAAACTAAGATTGGAAATTAATCAGTAACTGTCACATCATATTTATTTTTCATAAATTAATAGCATAAGTGAAACTACGAAACTTTGTAATATATCTTATCAGCAAGATAACCAGCTACACTAAAGGCTCATTTACACATGCCAACTGGGCAGGCAATTATTGGGTAGGAACTGTTCCTTCTCAATAACTGCCTGCTCGTCATTGGAAGTAGGAGCTACATCTACATGCAGTAATCTCCTCCACTGTATGAGGACGAGCAATGTCTACTGCAAACTAATTGTTTGTGGGCAGCAGATTGCTGTGTACACATCATGATCTGTTGCCTAGAAACAGGGGTTTAGGTGTCCTCATGAAAGATCATTTCACCTGAAGAACGAGCATTTTCTCATTTTTCGGGTGATCGTTGGCACCTTTACAATGGCTGATTATCAGGAATGAGTGTTCATATGAACGGTTGTCCCATGTAAATCCATCATAACTCTCACTTCACTGCTAAAATCTGTCTTCAGTAAGATGAGTTAGCAGTTCACTGAAGGATCAGATTACAAAGTCTATGAAGAGGAGGAGTCTACAATGGGATCTGACAGGCATCGGGCCACTTTCAGGCATAAATGTCATGCCCATTGTAGTTTATGTGGATCCGGCGTTGCAAGGCCCTATTCAGCTATGTGCATATGTGAATTTAGCCTAAGAGCGGTATTACACCAACAGATTATCTGACCAATTTCTGTCCAATCTGTTGGTGTAATACAGCCCTAATTATTTCAACAGAAACTGGTGAAAAATGCAGGATGCAAGTCATATACTGTAATGGCCAGATATAATGTTAGGCTGGGTTCACATATAGAAACATAGAAACATAGAAGATTGACGGCAGAAAAAGACCACCTGGTCCATCTAGTCTGCCCTTTTATTATCCTTTTGTTTTTATCTTAGGATAGATACATGTTTATCCCAGGCATGTTTAAATTCAGTTACTGTGGATTTATCAACCACCTCTGCTGGAAGTTTGTTCCAAGCTTCTACTACTCTTTCAGTGAAATAATATTTTCTAATGTTGTTCTTGATTTTTCCCCCAACTAACCTCAGATTGTGCCCCCTTGTTCTTGTGTTCTGTTTCTTATTAATAACACTTCCCTCCTGAACTTTATTCAGTCCTTTAACATATTTAAAGGTTTCAATCATGTCCCCCCTTTCTCTTCTTTCCTCCAGACTATACATATTAAGAACTCGGAGTCTTTCTTGATAAGTACTATGCTTTAGACCTCCTACCATTTTTGTAGCTCTTCTTTGGACCCGTTCTATTTTAGCAATATCCCTTTGCAGGTGAGGTCTCCAGAATTGAAC
This sequence comes from Rhinella marina, assembly GCA_900303285.1. NCBI lineage: Eukaryota > Metazoa > Chordata > Amphibia > Anura > Bufonidae > Rhinella > Rhinella marina. The sequence goes on along the minus strand of ONZH01020884.1, from coordinate 87,010 downwards.
ACAGTATTCCAGATGTGGTCTCACTAGAGCTCTATACAGAGGGATCACAATCTCCCTCTTTCTGCTTGTTATACCTCTAGCTATGCAGCCAAGCATACGATTTGCTTTCCCTACTGCCTGGCTGCATTGGTTACTCATTTTGAGGCTGTCAGAGATGACTACCCCCAAATCCTTCTCTTCTGAGGTCTCTGTTAGCACAGAACTGCCAATACGATACTCAGATAGAGGATTTATTCTCCCCAAGTGCATTATTTTACATTTGGAAACATTGAACTGAAGTTTCCATTGTTTTGACCACTTATCTAATAAAGATAAATCATTCTCCATATTACCGACACCTCCTGGAACATCAACCCTATTACACACTTTTGTGTCATCAGCAAACAAGCAAACCTTCCCTACCAAGCCGTCCCTTATGTCATTTACAAACATGTTAAACAGAACAGGACCCAGAACAGATCCCTGTGGCACCCCACTTGTAACCAGCCTCTCCTCAGAATACACTCCATTAACAACAACCCTCTGGTATCTGTCCTTCAGCCAACTGCAGATCCACTGAACTATCCAGGGGTTAAGTCCAATTTTTGATAACTTCTCTATCAGCTCTTTATGGGGAACCGTATCGAAAGCTTTACTGAAATCCAGGTAGGCGATATCCACAGCACCACCTTCATCCAGCACTTTAGTTACATAGTCAAAGAAATCAATGAGATTAGTCTGACATGATCGGCCCTCAGTAAAGCCATGCTGGTTTGGGTCCATCAAGTTGTTTATTGTTAGATGGTCAATTATCTTCTTTTTTAGTAGAGTCTCCATCATTTTTACCACTACAGATGTCAAGCTGACTGGCCTATAGTTACTAGCTTCTTCTCTACTACCCTTCTTGTGAATGGGTACAACATTAGCCATTCTCCAATCATCAGGAACATCTCCTGTAAGAAGGGACTGATTATATAGATCAGTCAGGGGGCCAACAATGTGAACCACCACCATGCCACCACCATGTTTGACAGTGGGGATGGTGTGTTCCGGGTGATGAGCTGTGTTGCTTTTACGCCAAACATATCATTTTGCATTGTTTCCAAAAAGTTGGATTTTGGTTTCATCTGACCAGAGCACCTTCTTCCACATGTTTGGTGTGTCTCCCAGGTGGCTTGTGGCAAACTGTAAACGAGACGTTTTATGGATATCTTTGAGAAATGGCTTTCTTCTTGCCACTCTTCCATAAAGGCCAGATTTGTGAAGTGTTCGACTGATTGTTGTCCTATGGACAGACTCTCCCACCTCAGCTGTAGATCTCTGCAGTTCATCCAGAGTGATCATGGGCCTCTTGGCCTCATCTCTTATCAGTCTTCTCCTTGTTTGAGATGAAAGTTTAGAGGGACTGCCGGGTCTTGGTAGATTTGCAGTGGTCTGATACTCCTTCCATTTCAATATGATCGCTTGCACAATGCTCCTTGGGAAATCTTTTGGTATCCAAATCCGGCTTTAAACTTCTCCATAACAGTATCACGGACCTGCCTGGTGTGTTCCTTGGTCTTCATTATGCAGAACCCTGAGACTATCACAGAGCAGGTGCATTTATACGGAGACTTGATTACACACAGGTGGATTCTATTTATCTTCATCAGTCATTTAGGACAACATTGGATCATTCAGAGATCCTCAATGAACTTCTGGAGTGAGTTTTCTGAACTGAAAGTAAATGGGCCGAATAATTTTGCACGCCCCCTTTTCAGTTTTATTGTTACAAAAAAAGCTTAAATGATCCAATAAATTTCGTTCCACTTTGACCGACTTGCTGTTGATTCTTCACCAAAAATTTAAAATGTTATATCTGAAATGTGGCAAAAGGTTGAAAAGTTCCAGGGGGCCGAATACTTTCGCAAGGCACTGTATATATATATATATATATATATATATATATATAAAGTTTTATCTATTTAATTCATAATTACTGTATTTATACACTTGATTGGGGCCATACCTGTACCCCCTGCATTAGAGGGGTGAAGGGGTCACAGTGACCTCCCTTTTTTCTTTTCTTTCTAAGTTATCTTAAAGGCTTTGGATATCTTTAGGGGCAATTTTTGTATGATTGCATTGTACTCATTTTGAGCTAAAAATAATTTTTTCAATTGGGCTTTATTAAAAAAATGTTGAGCTCCTTTCCATGTAGTAGCATGCTGTGTGTTTTTACTGTGTTCTGTCAGGTAGCTCAGCTGACGGCTCCTTATCTCTGATGCCTGACCTTCTAGTTATACAGTTCAATTCTTATGTTACTGAAAATAATGTTGGTTAAATAAGTGTTTTTGAGTTACAGATTAGGGTTATTAGATGACCAGCACAAAATGAAAGTACGATTCTCACAGCTAGAAGTTAACCCTTTATAACAAAGCTGCTGAATATTTTTAATAAAGACCCATTGAAAAAATTATTTTAAGCCCAAAATGAGAAATGCAATCATAAAAGATTAAGAAAAATAAAAACTTCACATACAGTAATTTTCTTTCAAAAGCTCTTTTCTTTCAAAGCTCAGCTGTTAGATCTGTATTGTCTGTCACAGTGAAACTGCAATAAGTTATTTTAGTTATTTTTCTTTTTACACTATAATGTAGTCTCACATTTTCAGCAGGGTGGAAGTATAGTAATTCAGTTCTCCTCCTACTCTACTGCATTTTGGAATGAATAGAGTCTGCAAGCCTGGAGGGGAGTGACAGTATTGAACAGCATTGAGTACTGTCAAACACCTCTAGCCCTGAAAACAAAAAGGATTGGGCATGTTGCGTGCCAAGAGCTTGAGCACTCTTTCTTTGCGATCTGCCATACACTTGGTCAGCTCTTTTTGCCAAAATCATTGGGCTCAACTAACGTTAATCCAATGTGTATGGCCTGGTTAAAGTGTCATTTGTCTCAGGGAAAACAGTGAAGTGAGTCAGGTTGATACAGGTTGGATCGGGAGACATTTGGGAATGTTTTTGATGTCCTTGTAGACATCAAACAGGAAACACTGACAAAGAGCCCATGTCTATGGCCAAATTTAAGCATCTCTAAATGGAATTTGTAGCAATGCGCAGAGGAGGAACATATTGTCTCTCTAGTGATTTCTTATTTTTTTTGTTTTAATTACTCAGCCTCTTTGTCACTGGCAATAAGTCACTTATAAAAAGCACAGGTTCATGGAGCCTTATATTGACTTAAAGGGACACCTCCATCATTCAGACTCAATATTAATTAAAAACATTTTTTTTAGAATTTTTGTCTGATTTTCATTTCAGCAGCACTATATAGCACAAAATATTGTCCTCCTGTAGAAGTAAGCACAAATGAAAATACCTCCTATATAGATAGGTAATCCATTGTCTGTTTGTTGTTGCTGTATGGGGAAGGTGTTATCTAAAGGGTAATCCAAATAATAATAGTAGTTGTATAATTGTGTTGAAATATGAGAGCTCTAGTGTTCTCTTAATAGTCTAGATAAAGATGCCCACAGAAGAGCATTGCATTGATTAGTGTAATGTGTAAAACTGTTACTGAGTCTCTTTGGTCGGGGGGAATGGTCTGACTGAAAAAGTTAAGTGACTGTCTGCCGTCAGAAAAAAGAGGAAGTTAAAGGAAGTTAAATACATGGAGTGACATCTAAAAATAATATCCAGAAAACAATCCGCCCTTTTTGTGGAAAAAACAATACATAGAATATTGGCATACATGTTATTAATATGTGATTAAAAAATGTTGATGGACATGTCCCTTTATTGATCCACATACAATGAATGTGATGTACTGTACATGTGTCTGCATCATGGCGCAATCGTCCTGTCACATACTTCATCATTCAGAACTATTTATGCTTTTCGGTATTACATAACATTCACTTCAGTGAATGGTCCTGAAGCAGTGCTGAGTTAACTTGTGTAAAGTGTTCCATTTGGCTTGCCTTAGAACTAGGCTCGCCAGCTTCTGTTTTTGTTTAATATATTATGCAGTCCAACTGAAACTGGAACAGCGGACAACAAAATGAGAACCTTCAACAGCAACTAACGACCGAGAGCCTTATATGGATTCAGATACTGCCTTTTGGTGTAATAAAATGCACCGTAATTCTAAGTGACTGCATGTTTCAGAGGACTGATACATTTCCATGTTTTATTGGGTGTGGTATGTTTCCTATTCCAGTCCATGCATGTTTCCCTATATGCTTGCTTTCTGTATTAGGGAAGTATACATGTTGAATGCAGCTCTACATACTTAGAGGGTAATGCCTTCTTCACCTCACTATTCATTTGGGTTACAATATATATCTATGATCATTTGCTTTTAAGAAATAATCTTGTTTATGTTGCCATTTTTTTCAATTCCTCTTTTATGGTGCCATCTTAAAGGGGTTATCCAAAGTCTAGAACATGCCTCCCAATGCCTGGGCCCCTCACGGGCCTCCCTAGAGTGACCCAGAATGCTAGAGAGATGCAGCGGCAGCCATGCTGGGATGAGGAGCAAAGCAGGTGCCGGGGAGCAGGGCAAGTATAATCTATATGAGGGGCCCGGGCATTGGGAGGCATGTTTTAGACTTTGGATAACCCCTTTAAAGTTTTTAATGGTGCAGAGACCCCGATCTTCCTTCCATTTCATCTTCTTTATGCATTTTCATACCTGTTTTACCTGATCATATTGTCTTTACTATGTTTACCAAACCTCTCATCCACCTAGTAGTTTTTAATGGCACCAATTTGGGGTACACATAACTTACTGATTAACTTTCATTAACTTTTTCTAGGGAGATGGAAAAAAACACAACTATACTGCCATTGAGTTTTTACATTATAAATTTTGCAGCATTCATTTTGCTCCATACATACGATTACAGCAATACCAAATCCATATAGGGGGTCATTTGTCATGGCTTTGCTTTGTGTGCCTGCTCCAAATTTATGAAATGGTTCAACTTAATAATATATCAGCGTGAGTGCAATGTGGGTCACACATTTAGTAAAAGTACACCAGGGGGTTGCCAGGCATAGGTTGCAACCATTTTGCAACTTTTGCAAAAGTCGCACATAGTAAATGAGCCATAATCCAGGTCTAATCTCACTTTTACCTCTTAAACATAGACCACTGTGAAAAGTGGCGAGGATCACAAAATGTTGCAAAGTTAACCAAATGTCACAGGAAATGTTGCAGTTTCCGTAACTTTTTTATGCCACAAAACTGAGATATCTGATTTGATATATGTCCACGATATTTTTTTTTTATGTTTTACTCTGCAAAATAAACCCTCTTTAAATATATATATATATATATATATATATATATATATATATATGTGTGTAGAGTACAGACCAAAAGTCTGGACACACCTTCTCATTCAAAGAGTTTTCTGTATTTTCGTAACTATGAAAATTGTAGATTCACACTGAAGGCATCAAAACTATAAATTAACACATGTGGAATTATATACTTAACAAAAAAGTGTGAAACTGAAAATATGTCTTGTATTCTAGGTTCTTCAAAGTAGTCACCTTTTGCTTTGATTACTGCTTTGCACACTCTTGGCATTCTCTTGATGAGCTTCAAGAGGTAGTCACCTGAAATGGTATTCCAACAGTCTTGAAGGAGTTCCCAGAGATGCTTAGCACTTGTTGGCCCTTTTGCCTTCACTCTGCGGTCCAGCTCACCCCAAACCATCTCGATTGGGTTCAGGTCTGGTGACTGTGGAGGCCAGGTCATCTGGCGTAGCACCCCATCACTCTCCTTCTTGGTCAAATAGCCCTTACACAGCCTGGAGGTGTGTTTGGGGTCATTGTCCTGTTGATAAATGAATGATGGTCCAACTAAACGCAAACCGGATGGAATAGCATGCCGCTGCAAGATGCTGTGGTAGCCATGCTGGTTCAGTATGCCTTCAATTTTGAATAAATCCCCAACAGTGTCACCAGCAAAGCACCCCCACACCATCACACTTCCTCCTCCATGCTTCACGGTGGGAACCAGGCATGTAGAGTCCATCCGTTCACCTTTTCTGCGTCGCACAAAGACACAGTGGTTGGAACCAAAGATCTCAAATTTGGACTCATCAGGCCAAAGCACAGATTTCCATTGGTCTAATGTCCATTCCTTGTGTTCTTTAGCCCAAACAAGTCTCTTCTGCTTGTTGCCTGTCCTTAGCAGTGGTTTCCTAGCAGCTATTTTACCATGAAGGCCTGCTGCACACAGTCTCCTCTTAACAGTTGTTGTAGAGATGTGTCTGCTGCTAGAACTCTGTGTGGCATTGACCTGGTCTCTAATCTGAGCTGCTGTTAACCTGCGATTTCTGAGGCTGGTGACTCGGATGAAGAGTCAGAGGTGACTCTTGGTGTTCCTTTCCTGGGGCGGTCCTCATGTGAGCCAGTTTCTTTGTAGCGCTTGATGGTTTTTGCGATTGCACTTGGGGACACTTTCAAAGTTTTCCCAATTTTTCAGACTAACTGACCTTCATTTCTTAAAGTAATGATGGCCACTCGTTTTTCTTTACTTAGCTGCTTTTTTCTTGCCATAATACAAATTCTAACAGTCTATTCAGTAGGACTATCAGCTGTGTATCCACCTGACTTCTGCCCAACACAACTCATGGTCCCAACCCCATTTATAAGGCAAGAAATCCCACTTATTAAACCTGACAGGGCACACCTGTGAAGTGAAAACCATTTCAGATGACTACCTCTTGAAGCTCATCAAGAGAATGCCAAGAGTGTGCAAAGCAGTAATCAAAGCAAAAGGTGGCTACTTTGAAGAACCTAGAATATTAGACATATTTTCAGTTGTTTCTTTTTACTTTTTTGTTAAGTATATAATTCCACATGTGTTAATTCATAGTTTTGATGCCTTCAGTGTGAATCTACAATTTTCATAGTCATGAAAATACAGAAAACTCTTTGAATGAGAAGGTGTGTCCAAACTTTTGGTCTGTACTATATATATATATATATATATGTATATATATATATAGGCTTTAATTTTGGTGGGACGACTTGTAGTTTACATTGGGCTACATAACACCTTTTGAAAACTTTTTATTCCATTTTTTGGTGGCAAATAACAGAAACAGCAACTCTGGCATTTTTTTTATTTGGCATTCACCATGTGTGATAAATGATGTGATAACTGTAAAGTACAGGTCGTTAAATAGTAGAAGTTTTTATTTTTGTAACTTTTTCCATTGAAAAGCATTTTTTAATGGAAAAGGTGTATTTTTTAAATGTGTATTGGTGGTCACAAACAGGTTAAACAGATGATCACAAGCTGTGCCGGGTGTTTGAACCCCATCCATCCTATATTGATGCCCTGTCCAGAGGATAGTTAGTATTTTCCCACTGGAATTTCCAGCTTGGTTGTTTCAACTTGCCTCATTAGTTGATAAATAATTGTTACCGCCAGAAAACACCTTTAATGTCAGGCGAACCTGCCAGTTTTGTGTATGCTGCAGCATGGCACCAGTGTCAGAACCATTAATCTGTCATTGACACCAGAGTAAGAACCATAACACTCATTCTGGGTCAGGAATGGATCATATAGTAGGCACTTGGCACTACACCCAGCACAACAGCGGACAGGTATAGGCATTTTGAATGGGGCGCCCAGCCGTGTGTTCCGCAGCTCCCCGGAACACACGCCGGGCGGACCCGCAATAATACGGCCGTCTGAATGGGCCCTTAATGTGGTTTTCCTCTGGATACCCATGCTTCCTCCGACACTGCAAAAACATTTTGATGATTTGTAATTAATACTGTGAGTTGCAGTTGGAGCAGGTATCATGTGAGTGATAATCTGTAAAGTGCTGCAGTATCTGTTGCCACTATATAAAATGGTGTACATGAATAAATAACTAATCTTTGCTCATTGTTCTGATTATGTTTTTTTATATTACAGGCAATTAAAGTGGTTGCACCCCCATTGATCACCAGTGTGATCACCTGTTTGAAGAGGCTGGAGTGCCTCTTCCTAGGCGAGTTCCTTCCATTGTATAACAGCTGTGCTTGATATGTTGCAGCCCAGGTACATTCAATTGAATGGGGCTGAGCTACGCCTAGGCCATGTGACCAATGAATGTGACGTCACTGGCCCAGGAAGAAACCACATTGCTTCAGCCTCTTCAAAAAGCTGATCGGTGGGGGTGCCTGGTGTCAGACCCTCATCGGTCTGGTTCTGATAACCCATTCTGAGGATCTATAATGCAGATATGGCTTTTATGTATATACAGTATATGCAGTATAATAAGCATATGAGCTTTTTTGTGCTCACACAGATATCAACAGTGATACCATAGAAAGTAGGTAAATATGAAATTAAACAATTGTCCCATGGTGAGTCATATAGAATATTAGGTAAATGTATTCTTCAATGAAATGCTGTTGGCTTTAGGTTGGAATTTAAACTGCCATTCACTCTGTTCAATTTTAGATTTTCACCTCATCATCTAAGCCCAAGGAGACTTAATGCACCCACAAATATGATGCCCAAAAGAACTCCACAGCCACCCCAAGTGCAGCAGTCAGGGGTACCTTATTCAAAGACATATCCTGCAATAGCTAATGCCTCAGTGCAACCAAATGGTCTTCATGTCCAAGGTAAGAAGATAAAATACTTGTGTTAACAAGATAAAAAATGATGAGAAATAGGTAGCACACAAGACTGCTTAGGTCTCTTCATCAGGAACCAATTCTGTACACAAAGGGCATAGAAATAGCAAGGTAAATAGCAGAGTTCTCAATGTCAGTAGGGAGTAAATAGCTGTAGCAATAAATAGTTGAAGCAGTTCATATATAAGGATTAGATGCTTTATTGTCTTCTGATCAAGATAGTCACCCTACTCATCTGCCTATGGGCTCATGTACAAAAATACGAACATACGGAAATGGAATGCACACAGTGTACATTCTGTTTTTTTGGGGGGACCCATTGAAATGAATGGTTCCGCATACAGTCCGCAAAAAAAACGGAATGGACACGGAAAGAAAATACTTTTGTGTCCATGAGCCCTATGTCTGCATATGTGATTTAGGGTGGGTCGCACTGTGAACTCTGCCAGTGTAGTCCACTGACCCCTTATTACTGCTGTATATAGATCAATTATAGTTGAAATACAATAGCTGAGTTAGATTTTCCCTCTAAAAGTAAAATGACCGCTACTTCATTTACTGTGTAGCTGAAGGTTCCCGATATCTCTTTGTCTCTCAGATTCCATCCATTATGTAGCAAGTTCACAATTTATTGAAGCCAAGCAAACTGTCTTCCAGGATATATGTCAAATTCATTGTACAACAATAGTGAGAAACTTAACACTATCATATAAATTATAAGCCTAGTGCTCTGCGTGGGATATTGTGCTTATGAGAACTCTATGGTTGCCTGCTGCAGTTTGATGCACAACTGTTATAGTGTAAGAGTTAAAAGAATCAAAATGTCATTTAGTCTACAGCAAGGACAAATCCTGGAATATACAACTATACAACTATACAAATATACCAACTAATTGTTGGTAGACCTTGCAAGTTTTACCATTTCACCTTTTTTAGCACAGGCTGCTGCTACTTTTATATAGTAGTATTGCGTAAGTATAATTTTGCTCCCAGTAGAGCAACATTGTTCCTTTTTAGTAATGTACTAATAGTGTGTTAGTTTTTAAGCATATTTATATACAACATGGGTCTCCTATAGATACAGTCTACTATCACCATGAAGTAGTCAACCAAAGAATGGAAATGCTTAGTTTGTATTTTTAGCTTATTTCACTCTTTTATTAAATTAAAGGGGTTGTCTGAGATAAGTACAAATCTCACAGAAGCAACCCATTGCCCCATTTTGCTCTCCCTAGGCTTACCTGCCCCTTCTCTTCCATGCTGCTGCAGCATAGACCCACCAGCCTTCTTCTCCCCCTTCCTGACAGGCACAGCTGCCAGAACAACCTGGCTGTTCTTTCTAGCAGGTGGAACCCTGCAGGTTGCCAGCAGTGCATCTCACTGCCCGTAGGGGACATGCACATGCTCCTTCCAACTGTTTAAGGGGCAGCACATCCATACCCAGAGGTACTTAAGGCACCCTTTCCTGTGGGAGAGTTCCTGATCAATAGGTTCTAGTTTGCAAAGCTGTGCTATTCTATGTTTGTCTGCCTATATACTGCATTCTGCCTGTTTTCTGGATTTAAACTCTGTCTGCCATGACCTTGACCTGTCCCTGACTACAGTTTGGCCTGTTCCCTCTGTTCTCCTCACTGGTCTCTTGACTACCATGGGTCAGCCATCATTTGAACAGAGACAAGATTTCAAGAGGTTGCAACCTGGTGTTTCCCTTGCAATGAAGTCCAGATCCCTGTATAGGGTTTAAAGTGTGACTATCAGGAAGACCACTTAGATAACACCCTTAAGAGTAGCCCTACGCCAAATCTGCCAAAGGTGGCACAGCAAATCTATATCTGCTTTGTAACAGAGGCAAAGGTCTCAGTAGACTGATGAGGACAGTGATTGGCTGCAGCCATATCCTTGCACATCACCACTGCTGTTAAGCCATTTTAGGTCCAAGATTTTACATTATTCTGAGGGCCCACCCTCTGTTTATGTAGAACTTGTATTTGTTCTTTTTAATTTCACTGTAATCTGTTGTTATCATTCCACACAGGTGTTATCATCAGTGAATCAACTCAGCAGTTTTCCTCTGCTGTGATCCTGTGATTTAAAGGTCTAAAGTTGTGTCAGAGCTTGTACTCACCAGGAGAACTCTGGTGGGTCAGTCCAATGTTCTGAATTTTACAGGTTTCTGAGATCAAATCACCCTTCATTCACTCCTAGATCAGTGTTTGTGCAGTGTCCATTCTGCTAATTTCAAATGTAGAAGATCTAGTGTCCCTTGGATGTTCAAAAGTATCACCTAAACTTGGTTTATGAATCTCTTGACTCTGTATATGGCTATGTTTTTTTTGGTGTAAAAAGAAAATGTTCTATTACCTTTTTCGTTACACCAAAATCCTTTGGAACACCTTCTAATGATACAAGTATAAACATGAGAATGAGTTTTTCTACTCATTATAGATCCTTGTGACATTTGAGTGTGACAGGCTTGCTCTAGATGATATGTGTACTGGATGTTTACTAAGTCTTACTGCTTGAGATGTCTTTGTGTGAAGATGAATGATGGCTCATTTTGCTAGACCGAAGTGTTTTCCCTATGGATATGTGTTCCTGTTTGTAGAAGTCTACCTCTCTACAGCAGTAGGTCTACTCTCCTGACAACTCATTTTTAAGGTCATAGCCCCACTTAGTATGATTTGTTGGACCTGCTGCAGAGTAAAGCCACTCATTATTTATAACCTCATGCACATTTTACCATTTCCTTGCCAATGACAGAGACCGTTTTCTGACAAGTTGAACATTGAGTAGGTTGAGTACAGTGAATGACATATAACTAGTCATACACTCTAGTTAGCTGTGTAGCTTACAACCCAGTGTTATTATTACTATGAAGTTATTTGTTAAGTAATAATGTAGGCAATATGTCATACTCAAATCCACAATGGGTTAAATCCTTACACTCTCTCAAACTTAACTCCTTGGAGAATACTGTACAATTAAGGGCCAGATCCTTGTGATGGATGCCATTAATTTGTTTCCTGACCTATATCATTTTTACATTGACTTATTTCCATGAAATATGAATGTCATGTGTAAATGTTGTAAGCCTGTCATGGTTAATGACTTGGTGAATAAATAACCGCATGTAACTGGAACATATTTTGGGGGGTTTTCTGCCGCACATAGTTCTATAAATGACAGGTATAAAGTCACGTCAGTTTAGTAACAGCATCTAATTAATTCATATAACTTGCCATTGCTTAGAAGAGCAGTGCAGAGTCATAGCTTTAGAAACTAGCTCATTGACTTGTTCAGTGAATTCATTTTCAGTTTTTCTTTTTTTTCTTTTTGGTGGTAACTTAAGTCAGGTTTTGAAATTATAAAATAACAACCAGATGACGGACTTAGGTGATCTAATATTTACAACATGCTGCTGGTTATGTCTTTTTTGTATGGGATGCCAGATAACTGTTCGCAAGCAATGGAAGCTCAGGCATGAATCCAACACTTTTCAGCTGTAGATGCAAAATAGAGATGTGCTCAGAGGCAGACTTCCAGGTCCTGTTGTGTGGGGCCCAAATATTCATCAGCCAGATATGTGAACAGCAGTATTATGAATGATCAGTGTAAAGGCTCAAAGGTCTTATTTTAATATTTCCATTAATACAGGGGCCAACACAGAGCGCAAAGCACCCCTGTGCATAGAAGACTCCTGGGAACCCCCCTCCCCCCCCCCCCTCATACACAAAAATTAACAAACGGTAGAAAAGCTTTACATTGATTTTAGGACACCGTGCAGATTTTCTGCACTATCACTACAATTTCCTATGTGCAGCAGGGGATAATCTATCCAAAATCCACACGTCAGCTTCTGTTCAAATCTCATCACAGTAGTAAAACAAAATAAAACAAACAAAATAAAATGATACAAATTTGTTATTGCCATAATTATATTTACCTGAAAAATCAAGAAATTATGTCATTTTTAGGTCACAGTGAATGCTATAATATCAAAACCCCAAAAACCTTGGCAGTATTTTTTTTTTCAATTTCTCCTCACAAATAATTTTTTGCAATACAAGACTTGTTAAATTAAATGGTTCTATTAAAAAATAGAACTTGTCCCGCAGCCAGTAAGCCCTCATTTGGCTATGTGAACTTTTAAAAAGTTAGGGCTTTTGGAATGTGGGGAGGTAAAAATGCAAAAACGAAAAAATGGGCCCGGTCCTTAAGGGGATAATATTAATGAAGTATATACTGTAGCATTAGACATGGTAATAAGTTAAGTTTTACCCAGTTTTTCTTAAACCCTTCTTAAAGAAAACTTCCAGTACTAACAGATGTGTGTCAACTACAAGAAGGAACACATGTAACACAGGCGGAAAATATAGTTTTGTGAGTGTTGATACTTCCTGAGGCATAGATAACCTAGTCCCACTTCAAGGCCTTCTATCTGTGATTTAGATTTCCAGAAACAGATTTATTACAGGAAAAAATCCCTTTGAAACATGAATTTTTGTACCAACCCCGCACTGATGTTTCAACAAGAAAAAGCACTTCAAATTTATTGCGCGAACGAAAAATCCTGCATCCATCAAGGGAACTTTTTTGGCCAGGATACAGTGCCTTGCAAAAGTATTCGGCCCCCTGGGACTTTTCAACCTTTTGCCACATTTCAGGCTTCAAACAAAAAGATATAACATTTAAAATTTTTGGTGAAAAAGCCAAAAGCCGGATTTGGATACCAAAAGATTTCCCAAGCTTTAAACATCCCAAGGAGCACTGTGCAAGCGATCATATTGAAATGGAAGGAGTATCAGACCACTGCAAATCTACCAAGACTTGGCTGTCCCTCTAAACTTTCATCTCAAACGTCGAACACTTCACAAATCTGGCCTTTATGGAAGAGTGGCAAGAAGAAAACCATTTCTCAAAGATATCCATAAAAAGTCTTGTTTACAGTTTGCCACAAGCAACCTGGGAGACACACCAAACATGTGGAAGAAGGTGCTCTGGTCAGATGAAACCAAAATCCAACTTTTTGGAAACAATGCAAAATGATATGTTTGGCGTAAAAGCAACACAGCTCATCACCCGGAACACACCATCCCCACTGTCAAACATGGTGGTGGCAGAATCATGGTTTGGGCCTGCTTTTCATCAGCAGGGACAGGGAAGATGGTTAAAATTGATGGGAAGATGGATGGAGCCAAATACAGGACCATTCTGGATGAAAACCTGTTGGAGTCTGCAAAAGACCTGAGACTAGGACGGAGATTTATCTTCCAACAAGACATTGATCCCAAACATAAAGCAAAATCTACAATGGAATGGTTAAAAAAAATGTATCCAGGTCTTAGAATGGCCAAGTCAAAGTCCAGACCTGAATCCAATTGAGAATATGTGGAAAGAGCTGAAAACTTCTGTTCACAAACGCTCTCCATCCAACCTCAAAGAGCTCAAGCTGTTTAGCAAGGAAGAATGGGCAGGAATTTCAGTCTCTAGATGTGCAAAACTGATAGAGACATACCCCAAGCGACTTGCAGCTGTAATCGCAGCAAAAGGTGGCGCAACAAAGTATTAATGTAAGGGGGCCAAATAATTTTGCACGCCCCACTTTTCAGTTTTATTATTACAAAAAAAGTTTAAATGATCCAATAAATTTCGTTCCACTTCACAATTGTGACCCACTTGTTGATTCTTCACCAAAAATTTAAAATTTTATATTTTTTTGTTTGATGCCTGAAATGTGGCAAAAGGTTGAAAAGTTCCAGGGGGCCGAATACTTTCGCAAGGCACTGTATGTTTAAGTTGTAATTTTTCTTATTTGCTCATAATTTTAAGGTATTATATGCAATGAATTTACACAACAATTTAGTAGGTTTCTACATGTATTACATTAGTTATATTGTGCTAATCCTGAACACAATACAAACAATTTGGGAGCAACTTTTCTTAGAACTTTGCATTTTGCAATTCATCTGTTATCCCTCCATAATGACTTCTGTGGAGAGTGTTCTGTACATGATCTGTTGCATGCGCAGAGATGATTGTGCAGGGAATGGGCGTAGATGAAGTCACCATCACCTTTTGTGAATTATGGATCCTACATTATTTATAAAGAGGTGTTATCATACATTGTAATCCTGCCTGTGATGAAAATGAGATAACTGCTGAAAAGTGATCTCTACAGAACAGGAAGTATCAATCTATTATTAGGTTCAGTGTTCAGATTTTAGGATATTTTAATACAGATATGACAAGGAAAATATAAAACAAAATCACCAAAAATGCTGAAAATGTGTTTAACAAAAACTTGTTGTAAACAATAGGCCATTTTCTGTGGACACGTGCTTTTTAAAATACATACTGTATGTTAACATAAAAAACAGTCTCATAATCATGGGCTTGATCATTATCATTTCCATTTCGACCTATTTAAGACATACCAAGTCACAGTTACCATCTTAATTAATGTACTCGAGGGATTAAAAGGCTTTGTGATATCACCAAAGAATGAGTTAATGGGAGTCAATAATAAATTCCAGTTCTCTTTTTCCTCTCCAAATAATTGCCAACACATTTTGCTCTATGTCATAATCAGCAGCGAGTCTTACTTCGGAAGGTTCACTTCACCTAGTTCTAAGAATTACAGACATCTAGCTCTTCTCCGCTCTTAAGAATTCACCTCTAGGGCATACACATGTTGGGCAAAGAAACCAAAAGCAGCTAATTTACTGACTTTACTATTCAATGATATAATATCTAGCATTTGGGTTATTAAGATCTTAAATTTTCTTTTCTTAATAATTGAGTCATTGGTCTAATAGTATTTATCCTTTCTCAGTTGTTACTGCTGTTTATTTTGGCAACCAGATGCATCATGTATATGATATATATATATATTATCATCACGTCTTGTAACATGCTGGATAAACTATTGTGTGCCACTAGGATTCTTGTGCTGCCAATATAATCAGTTCCCCTAAAAGTAAAAATAAGTACTTCATTGAAGGTTCTGGAAGAGATGTTAAAAGGGAGTGTCCAAGTTCAATATAAACTCCAGCGTACGCTTGTGCATGCGCTAAAATGACAAAAGAAGCAATACTTAACACTTATCTCATCTGTTGCTTACAGTGATGACCTCCGGTCCTCCTCTTCACTGATATCACCTTCCTGGCTGCAGCGGTGATGTTCTGTGCCCACAGGTCAATTACTGACCTCAGCAGTACATGGGACGTCACTGCGGAGGCTAGTGATTGGATGTAGCGGTTACCTACCTCTACGTATCTTCACTGAAGCAACTAGAAAAGCAGACAGCAGCCTGGAGGACCTGAGCTCATTGCTAGAAGAAGCACATATGTAGGGAATTCTGTAGGAGTCAGCCAGTAAGGCATTTGTTGAGCAAAACTGATACATGTTACTGCTGTGAGAAGGGCGTTGTTGATATTACCTTCACACTAGAGATGAGCGAATCATTCAAAAAATTATTTGCCGAACATTCGCCAAACTTTTCCTAAAATTCGTGTATTCGACGAATAGATTCGTTGTATTTGCGTACAAAATATACGTTATTATGTGCTATTAGCGAACATTCGCTCACTAATAACGAATGTTCATTTACAAAATGTACGTAACTTCTTAGAAGACGTACGCATGAGGTACACGTACGTACAAATAGCTTCCGAATCTCAGCATACTATTGTCTAAGCGATTACGTAATACGCAGGCACGTACGAGGAGAGGCCGCGGCGTGCACTCCTCGGAGGCAGAGCGAATATTCGAGACATATATATGGTAAAGTGCAAATACATTATTATAGGTATAATATAAAAATTTTAAATATCACCTACCTAGTATGCTCACGGACACGTTTAAGTCTCTTTTCTTCTGACGCTTGTCATAGAACTGGAGCAGAGTCCCAAACTCAGTCGCAATTTGTAATCCACATAGGTAAAATTGTAATCCAAATGGGTAAAAAAAAAAGCAGCAAAGGTTCCTTTAAAAACCCTCTTTCAAGGGGCTCCCCAAATAACCTGAATGCGCAACTTAATTTCCTGAGTTGCCTCGTCATCCTCCCACGCTGGAGAAAGGGGCGGAACTACCAGGGAGGAGTCTGCATCGGTGAATTGAATTTGTATGCAACAGCGTATAGAGTAACTTCCAGGGAAAAGTCTGCATCGCTGAATTGAATTCGTACGCGACAGCGTATAGAGTAACTAAATTATACGTAGAATAGCGTATAATTTATAGGACACACTATGTAGCGAATGCGTACAAAAGCGAAGCGAATCACCTAATATTCGGATTCGCTTCGCAGCTGAAAAATCCCAAGATTCGATACAAATCTACGAAGCAGCGAATAGATTCGCTCATCTCTACTTCACACTTGGACAAGATCTGGAAAGTCGTATTTTAATCCTGTATCCCTTAGTTGAAAATTATAGCCACCATTGCAAGAGTAATATTGCCAGCCATAGATTCTGCAGAAAGAGGCTTTGTGAAGATAGGAAGAGAGGAAACAGTAATACCTACCCTATCCTTGCTCCGATCCATACATTGCTGTATGGGGAGATTTGCATTGTGAATTGCTGGAACTGTGTTTTGATGTCATTGGCTGTACTACAACTCCCATTCTGCACTTTGATAAAACGACAAATTTATTTCCTATATCTGGCCTGGTTACTGAATCCAGCACCATACACTGGCCATTTCACCCTACATCTATCTCTATCTATCTCTTCTCTTTCATACATCATCATCATCTGTGTGTCTGTCTTTGAATCTATCATTCTATGGTATGCTATTTCTTATTTTGTGTTAAAAAAATAAATGTAATTATTTTTAAGATAGAATCCTAATTGAACTTTGTCCATGTGTACACTGCTTAAAAGCTGTTGTGACAGGATTAAAATAACAGCCATGAAATGCTTTCCCATTATATAAGTTAAACACAATCCTCTCCACTGAAGCATGACCTTTATAATCATCATTATTTATGCATCTGTTTCATCAGGTTAGTTTTCTACACGGATGTCCTCGCCTACTTTCACAGAATAGAGAAAACTGTGAAAACTTGGCAATGTCATCCTTGGCAAAACGTGAAGTGCATTTTAAATGTCAGAGTTTGACAGCAAGTATAGCAGAAAATAATTAAGGGTTATTTTTTTGGTTTAAAGACTTGCAAAGTTGAAATAGTTACAGTAATTGAAAACGTAAGTTAGGAACTCTGGGACTTGGAGGTAATTCAAGCAACACTAACTTTAGAAGTAACTTTATGTAACAATAATGAAAAAAAGGAAAAACGATGAAAGTGTTATGCAAGTTTCTTATCAGTAAATGAAACGTTGGCCCAGATTTACTAATGTGTCTGTGCCACAAATCTGTTTAAAAGGTGGCACAAAAAGGCGTGGTCTGGTGCATCTAGGGTTTCTACACTTTTTTCCAATATCTTCATCAACGGGGTGGGGCTTAGTGAGAAAGGGTGGAGTCTCACTGAGAAAGGGCAGCTTAATATGCACAATTTTGCGCCACAATTCTGGCATAAAAATCCGTCTCAAAGTAAGTCAACCAATAGTTGGTATAGAGTCAGAGACAAGTGTGTAGCCCTGCACCACATTTATCATCCAGCCAGAGCCACTGCAATAAATCTGGTGCAAGTCTAGACAATCTTCTATTGTCCACTGTTTGTACTTGAGCCGACGCTTCTTATGACGATATTGAAGTCGAGGCTTCTTCACCTTTTTTCGGGCCACCATTCCAGACCTGTGTAATGTGTGTCACATGGTGCTTGCATGAACATCTGTGATCTCACTATTACAAAGCATACGAGCCACCTCCACTACCGTGTTTGTCCTGCCAGAACTGATAGACCTTGTGAGGAGCCGACCTATTGACTCCGATATTTTGCCTGGACGTCCACCTCTTGGCTTTAGAATGGATGGACGGACTTCATTTTGTATTCTTCCATTTGTCATGGCCCTTACATGGTTCAGTTTGGCAGTTTTCTTGGCCGAGATACCGTTATCGATTCTGTTTCTCTTTTCTTGGGAAATCTTCTTCATGGCTGCTCCTGGACACAAACCAGTGACCTTTCGCTTGGGAATCAACTTATTAACACACAGAGATATTAGGGAATGTGAGAACAGATTGTAATTTGTTGTATACAAGAAGAAAAAGATTGTTCCACCACCAGGAGCAAAACAGTAACAATGCAGTTACATGACAAGAATCTGCATAACTAATCATAATCTAAATAGTTGCAAGTCCAATGTATGTATGAGGTAGCCCAGATGATTGTCTATAAAATGATGGCAGTCTCACGTTAGAAGCTGTAGTGGATGGTGAGATATGGAGCCTGGAAGTAAAAGGTTCAAAACATTGTTACCCTTTTGCTCATCAGTGTATATTATATACATACAAGGGAATGTATGACCTATATTTTCTGGTTGCATACTTTCTATGGCTCATGCACACAACTATATTTTACTTCTGTGTGCTATGTGCAAAACATGAATCCACTCAAAAAAAAGAAACAGCACATAGATGTTAGCCATGTGGTATCCACATCCTTATGTCCGTTTCACAAATTATACCGTGTTTCCCCGAAAATAACACAGGGTCTTTTTTTTTTTTTTCTCAAAAAAAGCTTTAGGGCTTATTATCAGGGTAGGTCTTATTTTGGCTCAATGAACAACTATCACACATCAGAGGGGCTGTCTGGGTGAAAACCGGGATAAGTCCAGGTTTAGCTCTGAACCCAGACAACCCCGATGGGACCACAAAACAATGTGGATCACACAAAGACCGCATCTGTATTTTGCGGGTCCACAGTTTGTGGACTGAAAAAATATGTACAGTCACATAAATTTAGCCATACAGTGTTTGAGCCAGGGAGTCACAAGAGGGACAAATGGGGACAGGGATGATGGCCAGGGTAAAAAGAAGACATACCAGTCAAATTGTTTGCCTGTAGGTTGTAGGAGTCTGGGCTGGGACAGTGGGTCAGGTAGCTTGCAGTAGGTCACAAATCAGTCACTTCTTAATCCTCCTCTTCTGACTCGGTGCTGCACACTGCCAGAGAGGAGCCTGGCAACAGGGGCGGAGCTAGCTGCAGGCATCACGTGCCGGCAGCACACTGGTCTTGGTTGCACACACTCTGCAGAGGCTGTGCACAGCCTGTGTGCTTGAGAAGTTACGTCCTCGGAGGGTAGGATTGGATTGGGGCAGGCCTTTGCAGTCTTAGCACAGGGGCACAGCTCAGGACACGTGCCGCCCCACTCATCAGCACCACCAGAAGAGAGGCCTTGACTGGCCAATACAATAACTTTCTGGGCTGTGGACCCCCTCCCCCCGCCGGGCCCGGACCGTAACCCGATTCTCAGTGAACGTGACGTCACATCACATACAATAGACTCCTTAATGTAGATAGGGCTTATTTTTGGAGTAGGGCTTATATTTTAAGCCTACTCCAAAAACAAGGCAAAATAGCAGTAGGGCTTATTATTGGGATAGGTCTTATTTTCGGGGAAACACGGTACAACATGTCCTATTCTTCTCTTCATTGTGAACAAGAATAGCCAGTTATATTGATGGGAGTGAGAATGCACATGAAAAGTATCCATATTGTGCGGATCCATGGTTTACAGACAGCAATACATATACAGTTGTGTGAAGTCCTTACTCTGTTTTCTGTATGATTATGGGGGCATCCATGTTGCCTGACCTTCTGTTAACTTCATTTACAGATACTGTATGCAATCTTTATAGAACACAAGGTGTCAACCTATTATGAAGCTCAGTGGCCAGAGTGAAAACTGCATGATTTCAGGATTTATATAGATAGTAGATAAAAATTACAATATCACCCAAAATTCTTTAAACTGTTCAGCATAAAAATTTGATTTAAACAAAAAGTCATGTTCAGATGACAGATTCCTTTTAAAGTTTTGCAGTGTTTCAGTATGATACATGCATATTTGTCTTTCTGCATGCCAAATGAATTCCTTATGGGTAGCAGCATTGTTTTTTCTCAGCTAATTTATTTAGACCCTAATAAAAGAACTTTCCTTATCTCATCTTGACCTTCCTCTCATTTATCTCTCTAGTTTCTATAGAAATAATATTGTTACAATTTCGGCAGGTCTGGATGTGCAGCATTAGCTCATACTCCTGCTGTCATCGCACAGCCATTTCATGTGTCTGGTAACCACTATTACTATGTTGCCTCAGAAATGTCTCACTACTTTGCAAGTCCTTATTATGTGATTTAACCAGTTCCCACAATGAATTTTCTCATATTTCTCATACCTTCCATCTTCCATCATATTATAAATATGAGGATTCTTTCTGTGGCTAGCTGTATGTGCCTTTCAAGTATTATTATATATGCTACATATAAATATTACTTTTGTGATTCATCATTTCTCTTCAGTCATGCCATTACTCATCTTTACCATGGTAGTAATATATACTTATATTTATAGACATCACTCATCATAGTGAAAAAAGAGGTAGTAATGGGGCCCTTTAATGAATGTTCATATGAAGGTTATGTGCCGTTATGTGCAGTAAAATATACCAAATCTCCTCTCTGCATTTAGTATAAATATCGCTGAACATGACAGTAGGAATTCATATCATGAAACTCTTCATCAGGGATGTAGCTAAAGGCTCATGGGCCCTGGTGCAAGAGTTCAGCTTGGGGACCCCACTAATCTGAGTGCTTTGTGGCCAGTGCACCCCCTCCCACATGCCAAATTCTTGACCTAACCCCTTCCCTCCAGTCAGAGGTGTAACTTGACCAGCATGTACTTTCTATAATACTGGTGTTTTCTTATTCGTATTCTTGGGGCCCTCTCAGGTTCCTGGGCCCGGTAGTGACTGCTACCTATGCAACCCCACAGCCCCACTCTTCATAGTAGTTCATCAATGGATATTTTACATGGTACGGCAGGCTGTAGATGGGAAAAGGTGGTAAGAGATGTTATATAACCAGGGCAAAAGGTAAAAAAAGGTCTGCACTGGTCTAGTAGTGTATATGGCAAAAGTTAGAAGCAAATGAAGATAAGCAGCTCTCCGAGTCTTAATAGAGTAAATCCATTTTCAATTTTCCAGGGCATAGTGGTGCACATGGTGAAGGGTCCTGGCTCTGGATCACTATAGAAACGGCAGTATAGAAGGGCCCGCAGCACTTGTCCAGTTCAAGCAATGATGTTTTATTCAATAGTTAGGCAGCATACATGTTTCTTCCTGATAAAGACTTCATGGTTGAAACATTGCTATGTATGCTGCTTAACTATTGAATAAAACATCATTTCTTGAACTTGCCGAGTGCTGCGGACCCTTCTATACTTATGGCAAAAGTTAGACCTCTTTCAGACCATTGTATCCAGTGCAGAAAACAAGCTCCGTGTGTTTCCTGCTATAGACACTGCTTCCCAGGATGGCACAGCATTATAATGATTTATAATGCTGTATGTCTCTCCATGACCTTGCTTCTACTGAATTATACTGACAGCATTATGAAAGTAGGGTCCAGTAGAAACACACAGCATTATACATCATTATAATGTGTGATCCGATTAAATCAGCAGTCTCCATAATGGGAAATCATGCTCCCACACGGAGCCTGTTCGAGGCCTTAAACACTGTGGGATCCATAGTCCTGATGATGCTCACCCTACTATATATTGCAGCTTCATAACCATGCATCCAATGTAGAAAAGAAGCTGACCACTCACTCAAGTAAAGCCAGAATTTCTTTAGTCAACCCATAGACCTAAAGGAGCATGTAGAACAGACACTGGCAGTTTTGTGCTACAATGCTCTTCGTCAGACTTGGTGAAGTAGCATCAAAAACTGACAGGAGTGAGAAAGGTATGGAATGCACATGGAAGGTATCCATATTTTGCAGATATGTTTTTTTTGTTTTTTTTTAAGATAGGAATACGGAAATAACCGCATTCATAAAGCCTTACTTGTACTTGTGGAACAGTTATTTTCTATGTCACTCTTCACAAGTATAAGTATGTTCTTATTCTGACTTTGACTATGCTGGGATTCACTTTGCTTATGCATGTGGGTTTTTTAAGTATATGATTTTACCAAGACCTGATGTCAAGATCCAGTTCACTTAATTTTCTGTTGTTTGTACTGGCTCTTTTTAAATTGAGTTTATGCTTTTATGAGATACTGATGAAATACTGTAAATAGTGTTTTTAGTTTTTGGTCTGGCACAAAGGGGGAGATTTATCAAGACCAATGTCTTCTTGATATCACCTGCACTGGCCTCATCATAAACTATATGCATTCAGTGGCGGTCCGTGCACCTAGAATGAAATGTTACAAGCTGGAGTAGATTTTAGTAATCATTTACGACAGAAAACTGGCATAAATGATAGAGCCGAGGGTCCTGCTCACATCTCTTGCCCATTTCACAAAGTGGCAAGGGCTGCGTAGAAATGGCACTTGCACTAAACTTCTAGCACACATGGTGCTTAAAAGGTTGCAAACCTAAAGTTTCCAACATTTTGAACCAGTTTCTGGTGTATGGGGAAGATAAATCTCCCCCAAAAAGTCTATTCTTATGATCTTCGTATGACCAGCAGGAAAACTCATTGATGTTGCTGGTGTATTTAAAATAGTTGCAGAAACAGTTTTTTAGCTCATTTCCAGAATATCTGGTAATATTTGTTAATAAATTACAAAGCCTAAGTGTAAATCTGGGAAATAAGCTATATTTAACGTTTCAGGATTCTGCAATCTTAGCAAGTTTAATTTGAGGATAAATATACAATGTTTGTGCAAAAATATTGTTTTTACAAAAGGCAAGGATTCCAGGTCAATACATTTTTAGCTTTCACATTTTCAGTGTAATATTTACTTTTCAATTTGCAGTCATTAGTGTTATTCCAGTGTCCCCTTCCAAACTGAACTTATTCTACACTGAAGGTTTGAATATTGCAAAACATGATGTAAAAATATGAGAGTAATATGGTTACATTGCAATAAGGGAAGTGGGACCAGAAATACTGGCTCACTGTCATGTTCATGGACCCAGATAGAGATGACTGGTGCTTTGTGGCATGGTCGCTATCCTGCTGGAAGTAGCAAGTAGAAGATGAGCAGAATGTGGCCATAAAGGGATGTACATGGTCAGTAAGCTGAGAAATGCAAGATAAGACCATCTTCCAAAATGTTCCAACAGCCTTTATTGTTCCATATGTATAAAATCCAAAGTAACACGAAGTCTATGCATTTCAGGTCAAATAAGGACCCTTAATGACATGTCATGATTAAGGGTCCTTGTTTGACCTGAAACGCGCAGACTTTGTGTTACTTTGGATTTTATACATATGGAACAATAAAGGCTGTCAGTGGGGGTGCCGGGTTTCAGACTTCCGCCGATCAGGTATTAATGACCTATCCTGACAGTAAGTCATCAATATATATGGCCTGCACAACCCCTTAAAACCTTTTTCACAAGGTGTGCTGTATGCATGCATTCAGGTAGTTTACACTAAATTTTGATTAATTCTGAGTCAGCAGACTTGGTGATATCTTTCCAACCTTTATCTGTGCAGTTTTTGATTTGCAGTGACAAGTTTAACCACAGTTTCCTATTTTGAGCTGTTAAGAGTGAAACCTGGATTGGCCATCTATTGTCATTGCCCATTCACATCAATGTTGTAAGTGGTGGCATTTAGAGACACTTTACTGCGTCCCACTGTTGTAATATTGATAATTTTCACTTTCTATTACTGGAGATGAATGATTCGATTGTATGCAAATTCGTTACGAATGTACCAAATGTGCACTCCCACAGTCCCAGCCACCAGAGACCCGGTGCTTTTACCTCTAATGGTCAAGTACGGCCACCACTGATGGATTGGAAAGTGTTGTAACCATGGAAACAAGCCGTGTATAATGTGATGGAAAAATGAATCAAGTCGGCAAAGGAAGCAATATGGACAATCACAATACATTAGTAAATGGCTTGTATTAACTTTCTCTACATAATAAATGCCACTTGCCGAAGTGATACAACCCCTTTAAAATGTCAGCCACCATTTTGGATATCAGAAGACAGGGAAGATAAAAAAGGACCACATTACCTTCTACAGCAGCCATAGGCAATCATACGAGACTATATGTGTCAGTCATACACCCAGTGTCGGACTGGGGTACCTAGAGTCCTCCAGTAAATTTTATTTTGGGGGCCCACCGAACAGATACATTCAAATACAATAAATAACCTAACAAGTTTCTGGCGGAAAGAAGGTTTGTACACAAACATAGAAGAGGATTCTTTACGGTAAGAGCAGTGAGACTATGGAACTCTCTGCCTGAGGAGGTGGTGATGGTAAGTTCACTAAAAGAGTTCAAGAGGGGCCTGGATGTATTTCTGGAGGGTAATAATATTACAGGTTATAGTTACTAGAGATGGGTCGTTGATCCAGGGAGTTATTCTGATTGCCTGACTGGAGTCGGGAAGAATTTTTTCCCTCTAAAGTGGGAAAAATTGGCTTCTGCCTCACAGAGGTTTGCTTGCCTTCCTCTGGATCAACTCGCAGGATAACAGGTAGAACTGGATGGACAGACATCTTTTTTTGGGCTTATAAACTGTTACTATGTTACTATATGAATATAGGTTGGTTGAGGTGTTGTGTGAGGTACTGTTTGAAGTGCATTGTTTTATTAAACAGGTTGTTTGTTACCAGTGGCGTAGCTATAGGGGTCGCAGGGGGGCTTGCAGGGCCGCACCGCCAATTAGGCGAAGTGCAGCCCTGGTCACAGTTAGGAGGCAACGGCGGCGGCGGGGCAGAGGGAGATTAGCGCTTCCATTGTGGAAGCGCTCATCTCCATATTCATCTGTATTGCCGTCCTCGGGACGGCGATACAGATGCCTGTGCTTCGGGGCGGGGAGGGAGAGGCGTCTCCCTTCCCCATTTAGGCCTAGTGTCTGCAGCCTGTCAGAGGCCAGTACAGGCCGTACAGCGCGGGACACAGGCCTGCATCGCATCGCTGATGGAGGTAAGTATAAGTGTTTATTTGTTTTGTATGATGCAAACAGACCAGAGCTCTTCTTAATGGGGGCACTGAGGGCCTTTCTTACTGGCACATGGCGGCACTGGGGGGCATTTTTTTACTGACACGTGGGGGCACTGGGGGCATTTTTTTACTGGCACATGGGGGGACTAGGGGCATTTCTTATTGGCACATGGGGGCGTTTCTCTTACTGGCACGTGGGGGCACTGGGGGCATTTTTTTACTGGCACATGGGAGCACTGGGGGCATTTCTTGGCACATGGGGGCATTTCTTGGCACATGTGGGCACTGGGGGCATTTCTTTGCACATGGGGCACTGGGGGCATTTCTTACTGGCACATGGGGGCATTTCTTACTGGCACATGGGGGCACTTGGGGCATTTCTTATTGGCACATGATTTGGGGGGCATCTATGGAGGTGGGACACTTTTTACTGGCACGTTATTGGGGGGAAATTTTGGGGGCACTTCTGGCACATTATTGGGGGCACTTCTTACTGGCACATTATTGGGGCACTATGGGGGCTCTTCTTACTGGCACATTATTGGGGGGCACTATGGGGGAATCTACTGAGCCCACAAAGAAGGGGTATTTTATATGAGGGTCTCTGTATAGGGGCATTTTATACTGGGACACATTATGGCGGGTACTATGGGGGCATCTACGGGGGGGCACTAAGAAGGGGTATTTTATACTTGCAAATTATGGGGGACACTGAGGGCATCTACTGGGGCACTATTTAGGGGCATTTTATACTGGCACATTATGGGGTACTATGGGGACATTAGCTCAACTGGGGGCATTAAAAGGGTTTTTTTGCACTGGCACACATGAAGGGGCATTTTTGTACCGTCACATTATAAGGAGAATTATTAATACTGGGGTTCTCTGGGGAACATGATTACTAGTATGGGCACTATGGAAGCATTATTACTTCTGGTGCACAGTGGGGACATTAGTACTGTTGGGGGCACTATTACTAACAAGTGTACTCTGGCA
The DNA here is from genome assembly GCA_900303285.1 of Rhinella marina. NCBI lineage: Eukaryota > Metazoa > Chordata > Amphibia > Anura > Bufonidae > Rhinella > Rhinella marina. The sequence goes on along the minus strand of ONZH01020884.1, from coordinate 60,365 downwards.
GAGAATTATTATTTGGGACTTTGGGAGCACTATTACTGTGGGGGGCACTATTACTGTGGGGGGCACCCTGGCACAGTATCAGCATAGCGCAGTTATTTCTGGGGGGCTTTATGATTACTATTACTATTATTGTCAGGGACACTATTTGCTGGGCGCAGTTATTTTAGGACACTGTGTGCCAATAATTATTGAAGGGCACTATCTGTGTGGTACTAGTGGCACAGTACTGGGGGTGGTAGGATGATTTGTCCAGAAGACGGGAGAATGATGGAAAAGTAGTAAACTAAGACTTTTTTCTGTCAAACTGCAGAGATGAGAAATGGCTGACAAATGGCGTCTGGTCTGAGAGGAGAAGATGAGGAAAGAGAAGATCTACATCAGAGGAGACGTCACTGGATGTAAGAGGTATGGGGCGCTGTATTAGGCTACATTCACACGAATGTTGTGTTTTGCAGTCTGCAAATTGCGGATCCACAAAAAAAACGGATGATGTTCCATATGGCATCCGTTTTTTTTTGAGGATCTGCTGTAACAATGCCTATCCTTGTCCCCAAAACAGACAAAAATAGGACATGTTCTATTTTTTTTTGCGGGGCTATGGAAAGGACATACGGATGCGGATAACACATGGTGTGCTGTCTGCATTTTTTGCTGACCCATTAAAGTGAATGGGTCCGCATCTGAGCCGCAAAATATGCGGATCGGAGGCCGCAAAAACAACTGTCGTGTGAATGTAGCCTTACCCTGTATGTTCTATAGTGATATACGTAATGTTAGGAGGGAAAGGGTTAGGGTGAGAATTTGGCATGGGGGGGGTTCAATTTTTGACTTCGCCAGCAGAAAAGCTAGGTGCACCAGTGCTGAGGGTAGGGGGGGGCCCAAGCTGAACTCTTGCACCAGGGCCCATGAGCCTTTGGCTACGGCCCTGTTTGTTACCAAAGGCCACCATCCTTATACACATAGTCATATATGTCACTGTCACTTTCACACTTTTACTTATGCTGTTTTAAGATTAAAGAGCTTCAAAGGGGTTGGATACAGTCCAATAAGACCTCTGAGTGTCATGCATGACGTTTGAGGGCAGTTGGGAAATTTGATTTAGATTAAATTTATTTTGGCCACATTGAACCTGACAGCTGAATCAGACCCAAAATGAAATTCAGGAAAATCACTCAACTTTAACTGAGCCCATTTATCCACATACCTCGCTAAAAAGATATTTTTGCTTGCCACTTTATTTATCTTGCCACTTTTATTTCATGCTACTGTCTGGCTTGATGCAGTTACTTGGTGGTTATGAAGATTTACTGCTATAAAAATAAACGCTTTGTGAAGAAACTGACCAAGCTAGGACACAAATTGTACTGAAAAAGTGAGACCTACAGTACCCCCTTTTTCTTTAATAATACCCCCAGAGCACCTCCATTAATACTGCTATCTGAGTGCCCTCATAACGTTGACAGACTCATGATCCCATAGTAGTGACAACCACGGGGATCCAATAACATGGCTACTTTAGTCGCTTTTCTTCAAAGAACTGATTTAAGTCAGGTATATCTGTTTTATTATGTTCAAGCTAAGACTTTAACTGCTCTCTGCATCCATAAAGTTAATCTAGTGTCTCCTCCACCATTCGGATGTAGCTTTATCATTGTTTTTCTTCATATTGAAATGAAAGTTTGCCTTGGCTTTAAAGCAACATAGCATCAGTACACCATGGCTATACCACCACCATATTGTAGAAATGGTATGATGTGCATACTCCGCTATGCTGTATTTCCTTTACACTAGATTTACTATGTTGCACGTCTGACTCATATGTTCTTAATAATTATCCCAAATGGATTGGAGTTCATTCATGTCATTCTTCCAAATGTGAGATAAAAAATTTTGTTACTTGCTTGGCAGAAGCATGCAGTTCCTTGTATTCTCCTCTGAGATGTTTTGCGACATCCTGATGAATCGTTTCTATGCCTCGGGAAAAATGTTGGCGCGATGGCCTATCTAGCCAAATCTTCTCCCTTTTGGATCCCTCTGTGGTGTCCTAGAGCTTTTGAAAGTACTCTATGTAACCCTTTCTAGATGGATACACATAAGCTTTCTGGTTGTAAATAGACAATAATCTTAAGTGGTCAGTTACCTTCTTAGATTAGTGATATATAATATGTGTCGGACAACTTTATTCCTTAAATAAGTTGGGTTTTTTTTTTGTCATGTCTTCTAAATACTACCTCCACCCAGCCGGACCTGTGAAGGAAAGCATACTTGCATGCTCCCTGCTGCTTTGTTCCAGCTTCATGGGTCTACTTCCGGCATGGACAGGCTGCAGGTAATGACTGGCATCAGCAGTAATGAGTCCCGAAGCGGCACATGTCCCATCAGTGAGGCCAATCATTGGCTACTGTGATGCACATGACCCTGTCCGTGCTAGAAGTGGGGGACAAAGCACAGTTAAGAGCCAGATTTGAGTGGAAGCAGATAAGAATGCTTCCCTTCTCAGGTCTTAGGGGGATGGAGGGTGGGGGGTGGTATTTAAAAATGTTAGTGTTGGACAACTCTTTAAAACAAATCTAGTAATAATTCAGACACGAGTTCTGTATGTCTAATATTGCATTTAAAATATCACAGACCATACACTGTGATTATCACACAGTGCCAGAGGACAAGTGCATCATTATTTCACAATTTGGAAAAGCTACTTTGTGGCCACATAGTGTGATTATTATGTAACTCTAGGTTTCTTGATTTCTTCTTTAGTGCTTTTCCTGTGCGCAGTAATCTGCAGTGGAAAGTCATTGTGATTATAAGCCTGGTAGTTTTGTAATAATACTGGTAATTTAAACATCTGTAGCTGTGGTTATTAAATTTTCACCTCAGCCTGGTGCCAAACAATGGTGATTTTTTATCTGCAACCTGTCAACTCAGTTTAAATTGGCTGTACCTAGGAAATAAAAAGAAGCTCTTTGCAGCCAATGTACTTAGCTAACAGGAAGAAGTCGCAAGAACTTCCACCTGGAAGGCTGCACTCCTTACAATCTCATAGAAATCTGGAAGTGTTAATTCTTTAAAGGAAACTATGAAATGAGTCCAAGATAGACTAACCACTCTATCAACTATTAGTATTATACAGCTGCAGATTTCCTGTGGGAGAAAAAGCAAAGCTCTGGAAGCTGTATAATATGCTTGGCTACAAAGGACTTCAATACGAAGTAGCAAGAGAACTTTTTCAGCAACTAATACAAGCCATAAATTATAGTCTAACCATAAACCAGAGCACTAGTGCTATATAACTTTCCTTTATGTGCAGTAAAGATCATATCAAAATTATCTGATTTGCTCAGGTCTGAAACCATTTCCACTATAACTGGTGTCAAGATGTAGACCAGCCTTGTAACTTGGAAATTGGACTGTGTGAATATACACATTGCGCTATAAAATACCATGAATATTACAGTGAGATATTAAGTGTTTTTACAATTTCTTTATAAATCATAAAAATATCACCTTATAAAATGCAATATCTGGAAAATGTTTGATAGGAAAAAGTAATTCACCACTCTGTTATTATGTTTAAGCAAAATTTATTGACTTACACTTTTTCTAGATGTGCCATCCTGGTGGAGCAGGAATACCTGTGCACCCTGATTGGGCTGCAGGTACTGCCTCATTCTACCAGTAGTGACGAGGACAGTAGCAAAATGCAAAACTAGAGAATTCATGAAGGCTAAGAAAAGAGTAATTGCACCTGTTGTCACTTTCATGTGCAAAGCAGGTGAAATTGATTCACGATCGTATATGCTTTGTAACTGGACAGATTGAGATCTCCAAAGTTTAAAGGTGTTTTCCGGGATTTTTTTACTAATAACCTATTCTGCCGATAGGTCATCAGCATCTGATCGGTGAGAGTCCAACAACCCTAGCCCCTGCCGATCAGCTGTTTGAAAAGGCATTGGCACTCTCAGTAGCACTGTGGCCTTCTCTCAGCTCACCATACACAGTGCCATACATTGTATAGCAGCTGTGCCTGGTATCACAGCTCAGCCCCATTCACATCAGTGGGGCTGAGCTGCGCCTAGGCCATGTGACCAATGAATGTAACGTCATATGGCCTAGGCAAAACTGGAGAAGGCCAGGGTACTAATGAGAGCACCAGTGTCTTCTTAAACAGTTGATCAGTGGGGGTCCTGGGTATCGGACCACCACCAATCAGATACTGATAACCTATTCAGAGGATAGGTCATTAGATAATCTAGGAAAACCCCTTACTTTCGGTTATCCTGTGACGCCTAAAGAGGTATTTCCATGGTAACCACTGCAGTTATTTGTGTAGAAAATAGTATGTCATACAATTTTCTAATATACATGTATTTAAAATTTCGCTAATGTACGTGGTCCATTTTAGCCTTGTGTAATGCATCCATAGGGGAGCCAAATAGGACCAAACATAGCATCAGTCATGTGATCTCTGCCATTCAGTTAACTGTTAGGCATGGCAGTGTATAGAACTGCAGAACACAACCGTATATAAAGTACTACTACAAGCAGCTTCTCATCATCATGTCTGTCAGTGCCTGTATAGCAGCAGATCTAACAGTGTTCTCCTTGTGTCTCCTCTGTGTGTGGTGTTTTATTATTTTATAGTAAATTTTATTAACAACATGACAACATTACCAAGAGAGAGGCAACCATTTTACAACATCACCTAGAGACAGGCAGGCATGGGGGCAGCCATGTCAGGGGTCACATGAGTGATGCCATGTTTCAGATAGGCCATGGTTACATAAGACATACTGATCCATGGGCTATACCATTCTACTGTGCAGATAGGGGCTGTGCAAATAGAGGTCAACTACCTGATATAAGAATGGTCTGTAAGCAGAATTTTAAATACATGTAAATTTGAAAATTGAATTATTTCCTATTGTATAAGCAAATAAATCAGCAAATAACAACTGGAATACTCCTTTAAGTGCTGCCTTAAGTTTATGAGCACTGTAAATTGAAGTACAAGTAGACTTCAGTAACCAAACAGATCACAAAATGGTCATTTTGACCAGTTTATGTCTATGTGCCATTGCCTTAGTTGTACTGAAAAGCAATAGTACATGACAAGAAAATGTGCACTATATAGACAGATAGATAGATAGATAGATAGATAGATAGATAGATAGATAGATAGACGGTGGCCTATTATAAACATTTCCAAGATTTTAAATGGGAAAGTTTGAGGTTTCTTCTTTATAGCTATGACTGTAATATATTCTTCATCACATTTAATGTAGATCATGTATATTAAAAATACTTTGTATAGTACCATGTACACTTATGTGCTATGTTTTCTTCAGTTCTACATGCCACTTTGTAAAATCTGTAGAAGTAATTTTCAACCAAGTGACTGCAATATTTGAGTATTTCCTGATTAAGGGAGGTGATCAAAGGGTGCTGGACATTACAGCACAAACATTACTTACCAAACCACAGAGTGATCGGTGTTTAATCATCAAAGCATAATATAAAGTTTGAGCAGGGACTCTTGTATAAACTATTCACTTTGTGGTTTTATAAGACATTGCTGGAGTTTTATATTACATTTACCTGAGTAAATAATTTTCCTAAAGGAAAATATAGTTACTTAAAGGGCAAATCCAACTATTAAGGGGATTTTCCGGGAGTAGAATACTGATGACCTATCCTCAGGGTGGAGCATCAATATCTGATTGTGGAGGTTCGACAACCAGCGCCGCTACTGGTCAGCTGTTTGAAGTGTCCAGGTCACTCCATTGAGTGTTGTGGTCTCTTCACAGCATACCAAGCACAGCACTGTACATTGTATAGTGTCTGCGCTTGAATGGGACTGAGCTGCACCTCGACCATGTGACCGATGAATGTGATGTCATTGGTAGTGTAGAGCAAAGCATTTGAAGCGGAATTCAGTCTGAAGTTTAGGAAAACTTCAATTTGCAACAAGTACGAATTTTCTTGTGCTTCATGGTAGCCAATCCGGTTTGACAAAGTGAAGCTAAGTGCAGAGGAGACAAGCCTTGGAACGCAAGATCGTGCATCATGCCATGCAGCCAGCCAATCCACAGATAGCCATTCCCTGTGATGTCACAGCCCTATAAAACCCTCATCCCACACCGATTCTGCCATTGTCCTGTGAATTGAGCATAGGGAGAGACGTGGCAAGCACTCGTGCGCTAGGGACAGTGTTGCTGAAAACGATGAAAGCTGAGTTCACACTTCAGTTATTTGATCAGTTATTTTCATCAGTTGTTGTGAGCCAAAATCACAGAACAGGAGCAAATCTTCCCATTTTACCTTAGGTCTGAGTAGGCTTCACTACTGGTTTTGGCTCACAATCACTGTGTGCAGGGAGACTTATTATGCGTCATTTTTATTTATTCCGTGCAGCCATTAACAGTGAAGACCGACTATACAGTGCGGTCTTCATTATCAAATAAAAAGCAGCTGCAGGCTAATTGGCTGTGCAGTTCTTCACCACAGCATGGCTTCAACCCACCCATAGCATACCCTAAGCAGAGTAACCTGGGTATACCTAATTTATAGTGATTAATGACAAATTAATTTGTAATGAATCAAATTTCTTGTTGAACTTTATTTTGGTGAACTGAATTTTTCAAAACTTTGCTCATTTCTAGTCATTGACCTAGGAAGAGGCCACAGTGCGGACTGGTGGGAATGCCAAGAGTCTGACCTACACATCATATATGGATGACCTATCCTGAAGATAGGTCATCAATATGCCACTCTAGGAAAACCCAATTTAAGCTTTTATGGTCTTAAATACAGCACAAGTTTCTTTGAGATCCAGAATCTGTCATCCTGAATTACAATAGGAGTGAGAGGGAGGAGCAGAGAAGGTTTTTTTTTAACTGGTACAAGGTCCTGGAGCTGGACCCATCAGGTAACATGAAAATAAGCAAGATCAACTACAGAAAAAAGCCAAAAGGAAAAAAGAATACAATGATTCCTTAATTAAAAAAGAACTCCCGCAAACATTTTTATTCTCTGACCTGTTAGAAAGGTGCATGATATAATCTGTAGTGAATGTCATTTTCTTATCAGTGACAGGTTTTTACTCACAGAAACAATCTTCTGTGACCAACTCCCTGACCTCCAAATGACCCAGGACAGAAAGCCAGTAACTGCACTATTCATTCCTATGGGAGCCTCACTTTCAGTCTCATAGAAATACATAGAGAATTAGACTTCCTGTCCACACATAAGTCTATGTGTGAGTTGGTGGGTCTAATTGCTGGTCACATGACACAGATAAGAAACTTCAGGATGATAGAAGTCAAAAATTCAGACACTGGTAAGAAAATTACATTCACTACAGATTACATCATGTACATTTCTAGCAGGACATGGAATAAAATTTTTGTCGGGAGTTCTTCTTTAAATCACGAAAAAAGGGGGCCACAAAAATGGGAAGAGTGTAATTTAACAAGACCTAAAAAGTAACTTTTAATAATCCATCCAATTAAAAAAGGTTAGCGCCAAACCTGAATAGGTACATAACAATAGTCACATGAAACTCATTAAAAAATAGACCAGTCTTACCGTATCCCGTGTAGTTACCCATGGATACAAGGCATGTTAGGGTGGTATCAAGATGATGATGCCGGAGCTCTGGACAGATAGGAGTGGACAGCTAACCTTTTTTAATTGGATGAATTATTAAAAGTTACTTTTTAGGTTTTGTAGCCCCTTTTTTTGTAACATGAAAATAACATTCAGTAGTGATTTGCTTTAATGTTCCTTAAAGGAGTTCCCTGCGAATAATGACATCTTAGCAAGTGCCTCTCTGACCAGAAGATTCATACTTACCTGCTCCTCGATACTCTTGTGTGCACGCTGCCTCCAGTGTATCTGTGTTCAGAGCATTTACATCAGGCACATCATGGTCAAATGCTCAGCTGCAACCAATGATTGGCTTCAGTGGTGACTCCCAAGCTCTATGAATACTAAACACAGATGCATTGTTGCGCTCCCAAAATATGGCACCTACCTCTGAAATCACACCAAATGCGCTGCCTCTAGCTACCTGTATCAAGAACCCACCCACATACACAACTGAGATAAGATGCCATCTAAAGTTCCTGGGCAGTCTTTGATTTCAAAGAAGAGATAATGAGTAGTGCCCAGTACACCATTAACCTGCCATCTGCCACACTACAGCTGTCTATTATCTGTCCTCACAGGTAAATTAAGGCTTTCATGCAGTCCAGAGAGAGGTGTTTGTGATGACCAAAGAATAGTGGGCTATATAAGTCCAGAATAGATGCGTTGGCATGAATCCAAAAATTGTTTTCCAGTGCTGGATAGTATGCCAGTCTGTAAGGTAAAACATAACTTTTAATACTACATAGTTAAAAATCCAAAAAGCATCCCTCTGCTTACATGTTTCATTGCCCAAAGTGCAAGCTCTGTGTGTGCAAAACATGTAAGCAGATGGATTCCATGTGAATTTTAACTATGTAGTACGTCTTATCTTACAGATAGGCGCTGGACTTACAATATGTATTTTGTGGATTATTTCTCCTATGCCCTTTGTCCTGGGAACAGTCCAACTTTTCCTTACTTACTTTCCAAGCATACATATCATTGAATTTGTAACATATTTTCAATGTTTCAAGGGTGAGATGTGGCCTATGTTTATTTATAGTTGTTTATTTCTACTTAGTACTTTGAGTGCACAAGGATGTAGTGTGAAGAAGCAGATGTGGATATGATTTAGTCATTTACCCTCTTCATATCTTCACTATGGACAATGGATATCCACAGGCACTTGGTTCACTATCCCACATTCATTCTTAGAACAGTTCATTAATACATGGATATCTAAATATGTGCCTACCTAATACAGAATCCGTTATTTATATGATTCAGAGACACTGAAGATATTAATGTCTGAGAAGCTGTTATTCTCAGCATTTTCTGCCATTCTTTTATAAGCTACTTTTATTCGACCGATTGCAGTACATCAACAGGTTGTACTTTATATGTGTATTGCGATTGCTGGTTCAGAAGCTTAGGCACAAATTCTAACAGATGATTAGTTTCCCCATTCTGTGGAATTTGATGTGATGCTTGTTGATTCAAAGTCCTTATGTAAAGTAATAAATACGAATCATGAGAAACTGAGAATGTGATAAAGTAATTCTTGGAAACTGTGATAAACATCTTGGCATGAATGTTACGGAGCTATTAAACTATACAGCCGAGTCATGAATGCTTGCTCACCATAGTACGTCCTGCGGCTCTTTAAGAAATGCTGACTTAATACAACACATATGTTTTGTGACACATTCAAAGAAAATGATGTCTCATTTTTCCTTAGTTTACCCTTTCAGTGATTGAATTTCTGTTAACAGCGTTCATAAGGAACCTCAAGCAATTAGTCTTTTTCTTCTCTTCTTGTCATGAAAACTATATGCAGCTTCAACATATTATATCTTACTGGTATAGAACTAACATTAGTTATTTTTAATACAAAATAAATTGTACTCAGAAGATCGCCAGCTACTTTGTAGTTGTAAGAACGAGTTTTTCTTAACTTTTCTTAACTTAGCCTAACTCCCCTCAAAATACAGGTTTTAGTGAAGGTTGCAACACATGTTCTGAGATATTCTCCACACATACAGCATCTGATGGCAAATGCCTTGTCTTTTTTATAATCATACCTCCATATGTCTCAGCTTGAACTCGAGGTACAGTAAAGGCCCCATGCACATCTGGGAGTACCCTGTTATCGCTCTCAAGAAATGGGGTCATGACGCCTTACTCAATTGTAGAGATATATATGTATTATTTTAATCCTGAGTATTAACCATGAGTATTTTTTTTCTGTTTCTTTAGGATTTTATGGACAACTGCAGACATTTTGTCCCCCAAATTACAATGATCCTCAGAGAAACATGCAGCATGGTAACACATGCAACATGGTGCCTCCATTTGAAGACTGTTTGCCTCATGGTTGTGGGAACAAAACAGACTTTGATGTCTTTCATAGGGCATTTACATCTCACTCTGGTATTACAGGTACAGGCTATAATCTATTATTATGTCTGTTCATTTGTTTATTTAGATGGGCTTCAATACAAAATGAGCATTTACTGATCATATAGTACAATTTGTTGTATAGTCCAGATTTGCAATTAAGATACCATGAATTATCTAGATCATTCTGCTGGCCTGTTGATAGGTATAATCCTGACAGCTTTGCTCAGGAGGAGTACTCAACTGATGGACTGTGGTCTGAATCCAGATTGAGGATGATAACTCTGAGTAAGACCATGTAGAATGGCAAAAGAGCAAGGAGGCATCAGGAGAGCAATGATATACATGAGAGCATTCTTCCTACATACAATATACATCAGAAGCTCTAGCATAACAGGCCCTTAGTCCAAGCATTGACATCTCAGTCAAGCCACACTCTAGCCTATATGTTGGTGTTCAACTCACCACTTACCTGACAGCAGATCAAGGTAAGTGGACATTGAGCCAGCAAACAGATTTCAGTGCTGAAGCCATTAGAATTCTGAATGCAGTTTTATAATACAGAATGTAAATAAGGATCGGTACAAGCTATAGTATTTAATGTATATATCAAGGTACTGTTTTTTGAATATTATTTTTGTCTTGATGCATTTTTATATCAATTAAAGTGTCTGCTTTAGGCAAAGCTTTGTCATTTGCTTTTCTATAGCATATATGTGTAATAGAAGGTGGTTTCCCATTCAGACCCTTTTCTATAAACCAGAGACAAGAACTGGAGGACTTGTCTGTGCATTATATGTTTACATTCCCTTTTATTTCAGTGGGTGCCATGCATTGCTTCATTCTCACTGCTGTAGGCAAAATGAAGGCTAACCAGTCTTATGGTCATGTTATTCAGGCCGATGCAGAGTCAATAATTATCACCAATATACAAGTTGATTGCTGCTCATTTAAAGGACCTTTCACATGGGCAGTTTCAGAATGGGGGACAAACAATTTTAATCACAACCATTTGTCCCCCATTCAGTTTACATATTGTTGGCAGCCGGTACATGATGATTTTGGGTGATAAATGAACATTTGCCCATTTGTCAGGATCAGCAGCACATTTACACAGTCCAGTTATAGGGAACAATCATTCATATGAATGATAATTGACCTGATCTTAGGTCAGTATAAAAAGGCCCTTGGATGTATTAAGGTTATCTCTTCTAGAACAGAAAAAAGGTTTGCTATCAAAATACAACAGGTATTCCTTAATGCCTAATGTAGATGTGAATATAAAGAGGCTCTGTCACCAGGATCAACCCCATTAAACCAGACATACTGGCTGGTAGGGCTCATCATACCTTTCTTTTGTCTGTATGATAAATAGCTGCAGAGAAATCAGAGGTTGTAATCATATGCAAATGGGCAATCGGAGCACTCAGAGGCGAGGCTGAATATTCTGAGCACTGCTCTGTAACACCCCCTGTGCTCTGCACACGCCCCCTCCCCTTGACTGACAGGGTTAGACAGCAGGCTGAGGGCAGAGTTGTGTCCAGGGGCTGTGTGATAGCAAGTAAATATCACATACACTATAGCTTCACCACACTGAGATCTGCTCAGAAAGCTAAAACACATATTATGCTGTATTCACAGGCACAATATATGAATAGTCAGACACCACCAATGTGTGTTGCCTTATAAGCATAAAAACACCATGAGCCCTTATGAGGTGATGCTATAGCTTAGTAGGTAAGTTGTTGGTTTTGTATGTAGAGATCCCAGGTTTGAATCTTAGGAAAGACATTTTTTTTTCTTCATAAATTTTTTTCTTCCACATGTATCCCATAAGAAAAGTCTATGTCTTTATTATATTTAGAAAGCTAATAAATATTACTGGTTTCTGTATAATCATATATTGTGTCTGTGAATAAACCAGTAATAAGTTTTAGCAAAAAAAACAAAACACTTTTCTCAATATAGTAAGGCTTATTATTATATATTTTTTATTATATAAATAATATGGTTTTGAATAAAAAAAAACAAAAACAGAATACCTCACCTGAGATTTGAACCTGCAATCGCTAGATGCAGGGCAGAACCACTAAGCTATAACATAACTCATAATGGTTCATGGTGTTTTTATGCTTATAAGGCAACACACGTGATCTGGTGTCTGTATAATCACATATTGTGCCTGTGAATACAGCAGTAATATGTGTTTTAGCTTTCTGAGCAGATCTCAGTGTGGTGAAGCTATAGTGTATGTGATATTTACTTGCTAGCACACAGCTCCTGGACACAACTCTGCCCTCAGCCTGCTGTCTTGCCCTGTCAGTCAAGGGGAGGGGGGCGTGTGCAGAGCACAGGAGGTGTTACAGAGCAGTGCTCAGAATATTCAGCCCTTCCTCTGAGTGCTCAGATTGCTCATTTGCATATGAATAAAAATGCTGATTTCTCTGCAGCTATTTATCATACAGACAAAAGAAAGGTACAGTTTTAATCAGCATGATGAGCCCTACAAGCCAGTATGTCTGGTTTAGTGGATTTGATCCTGGTGACAGAGCCTCTTTAACAAAGGGATGATACCTTCAAGGAGATGCATCTTAAAAGGTGTTAACATTTCAAATAGTAACACTGAATGCAAATAAAAATACAGTGTATATTGAACAATAGTTATTTGCAGTTTTTGTACAGTTATATATTATTAATAATTTTGTGCTTTTTTTTGTTTTAGTTTACGACTTCCCAAATGGATCAGCCAGCCTTTTCGGGGACCCACAGCGGAATAACTCAGAAGATACTAGCTTTCTGCAGATTAATGCAATTGATCGTTGTCCTAGCCAACTCTCATCTGTTTACACAGAGGGATGAAAATGGCTTATCCATATCATGTGCATCAATACTAATCCTTTTCAGACTTTACAAAAAGGATGGTAGAAATCAGTCCTTGTAAATACATGAATTTTATATTTAAGGGGGAAACAGAAACTGGAAATTAAAATTAAAATTTTAAGAATTCACAATATAAAAAAATGGAAATTGTACAAACTATATACATTTCTCTGCTTCAAACATAACAAAAATCAAATTCATTTGTATATAGGATACATAAAGGATCAAAGAAATAGTAATTCTAAATGTATTAAAACCTTCACCAGAGGGACAATGCGGCACTGCAAAATATTTTATGTTGTCAAAAATTGTGCAAAGTGTGTCAAATGCATAAACACACAGATGTCAGAAAATTTTATGCAAATTATATATGAAACATATGACACAAAGAATGCCTGGTCTGACCTGCTCTAGGCTGATTGTTTTCTTTTTTGGACATCCAATTACCTGCACAATAAAAATGTGGCACTTGCTTGTAAACATGAAACCACAACCCTAAAAAATTGAAAACCGTTCTAAAATAAAAATAAAATGTAAAAAATTAGTGATATGATGCTATTTACTGCATAGATGGCTCAAATGGTTTTCAGTGTGTACATATATATATATATATACACACACACACACACACCCTAGTGTCTATCCTAAGAAGTTGCTCCAAAATTGTTCAGCTGCAGCACTGACCAATTGGAGAAAAAGAAAAAAATAAGCAGTCCAAACTTCCTAAAGCATAAAATGATACATACACTCCTGTAGCAATCAATCCTACTCCAGAGGTTAAAGGTTTCCAGTACTCATGATCAGTCATGATGAGCAGTTCACACTATGCAGAAAAACTATTTATTTTATACATATAGTGTAAAAGATTTTCACTTATCACAAACATTAAAATCGGCACATTATTCCACCCAACCTAGGTGGTCATTAAAATCATCTTTTTGATGCTGGCTTAACAAAGGAAAAAAAGCTGTGTGGACCTGCTCAAACGTATTTTTCTGCATAGTGTGAACTGTGGTGATTGTGAGTACTGTAAACTTTTAATCTCCGGATTACATTTGATTGCTACACCAGTGTCTGTCTAGCACTCCCTGCTGATTCAGTGTATTCACCTGCCTTGCTTATTCTGCTCACATTGATCATGTTTAAATGATTTAGTAATACCCCCTCTACTGCTCTAACCAGCAGTCTTCCTCCCCAGACAATCCAGAAGGCAGATATACTGGTAGTGTGTCAGCAATACACACCACTTAATGACAATTAAAATATAAAGTTTACTAGTACTTGCACACTTGTGAAGAATATGGTCTGTATGGATGTCAAGGTTGTAATTATGTAACACAAGTACCACTTGTTAATGTTTTTGTGTAAATTGTTTTAAATTCAGTAGTAGCACTTAAAGGGGATGGATCATCTAACATATTGATTGCATATGAATATTAAGATGCCTAGATAACTTATTAACCCCTGAATGCCCTCATTTTTAATCTCCGGTGCTGCAATCAGTGATGAACGCGACATCTGAGGGGTTCACTGACAGAGGGCAGCAAAATCGCTGTTCCCTGTCATTGTGTCCGCTACTTACAAAGAAATGTGCTTTGTGACAAAGTAATTCATCACAAATTAATTTCTTTCTTAAAATTGACGAAGCAGCCAAATCAAATTTTTGTAAAATTTGCTCATCTCCAATACTGACTCATGCCACTTCCATATAGCAGTGTATTGATCTATATTTTGCATTACTATTTGATAGGCTACATCCACATCTCCAGAGCTTTTTCTGTTTTTCTGTTCCATTGACTACCATGAGGTCCATTTTTCTGTTAAAGAGGCTGTCTCATTTCAGCAAATTGCATTTATCATGTAGAGAAAGTTAATACAAGGCACTTACTATTGTATTGTGATTGTCCATATTGCCTCCTTTGCTGTCTGGATTCATTTTTCTATCAAATCATACACTGCTCATATGCAGGAGTTACGACCACCCTGCAATCCATCGGTGGTGGCCATGGTTGCACACTTTAGGCGTGAGACAACTCCTTTAAGGAATCTGTCATTCTATGGAACAAAATAGTGCTGCATGCTGTGGTATGTTGTCCTGCATTTTTTCCAGAATCTATGACCGAGGCTCCAAAGAGAACCTCTGCTACAGATGTGAACCCAGCCTAAACCATCACCAGGAGGGGAACCTAAATAGAGGAAGATTGTACTGGAAAGATATGCACCTTTTCTGTGTTTTAGATCCACTTCTGATTTTGGCATGCAAACACTGAGGGGGTCATTTATGAATTCAGATATGTCAGTTTAGTGGCGTAAAAACGTTGCATGTCATGGCAACTGTGATACTTAAGCAACCTTTTATGATCCTCTGCACTTTTTACAGTAGTCTGTTTAAGAGCTAAAAGAGAGATTAGACCTGGATTATGGCCCATTACAATGTGCAACTTTTGCAAAAGTCACAACCTATGCCAGCCAAGCGCCTGGTGTACTGTTACACCTAAAGGTGTAAACCACATTACACTAATGCCACATATATCATTAAGGTGCGCCAGTTTATAAATTTGGTGCAGACACACAAAACAAATTCGGACTTGAAACTTACACAAAAACAACCGCAAATAATCAATGGCCTCCAAAGTGTTCATAGAAGAAAAGTGTCTGACTCCAAAATACAGAAACTATGAAAAAGTGTTTTCCTCTTCACAGTGCTTCACATTTATCAGAATGAATCGTTTCTGACCCTTTAAATCATATGATATTATACAAAGAAGACCTGATCTAATTAGATATATCTTTGAATTATTACCTATTTTGAGGATCGGTTATCCAACACTCATATCAGCCCCATGGAAAGTAACTCTCTCTTCAACTTTGCTGTTAAAGAATTTTCAGGCATGAGTTGGGAAAGATGAAAATCTGCAGCATGTTCTGAATTCCGTCCATTTTTCTTTCTGTACATGTGGTTAGGTTATTCACCATGTTTTGTACCATAAATTATTGCAGATTTTTGCTGAAGATTCACAAATGCTGACCTCACTCTTGAAGTTCTTTTCCAAAAAAGAATATTAACTTCACCGTTGTTTGATGGAGTCTCAGAGCATAAGACATGGCTTTGTGTGCCAGACTGATATATGAAACTTTTTTTCTGTTCTCCAACAACAAATGTGACTGTGATATAGTGTTCCTATAGCAACTTTGTAATGCTTACATCACTTTTATGGTAGGATTCAATATTCTTTATTGAAGGTTGAATTTTACAAGAATAGCTGAATAGTCAACTGTATAATCACATTTGGTGCAATTGGTAAATTAACAAAGATGACAGTTACTTTTTCAATGGGTGATAGGAATGTTAGATACATTTGTTCCTCAAAGGGGTTATCTCATGAAGATAACCCCTGTTCATATATCCTATTAGGGCATATGGATATCACAAAGTCAGAGCAAAGAACGTGTTAATAACAGTGCTTATAACAGTGTTTTTTATTCTGGCGAACTCAAGCCATCTTGGTATGATAAGGACAGCCATTCATTTACCTGCTGCTCCTGCCAGACTGACTCAGGGTTTACTCAGGCTTCCTTTTTTATTCATTTAAATACTGTTTAAACCCTCGAAACCATTTGATGTGACAGTTATGCAATATTATTGAACTTCTGGAAGAGGTTAAATAGTTTTTCATAGCACTGTTTTTATAAAAGTCTATTATGTTCAATAGAGGCTTGTCATGTTCAGCATCCAGTAAGTACATTAGCCTTGACTGTAAATGTAAGAAATATTTGTACATTTCAGATAGTGCTCTGCAATTGAAGGTTGTAAAACACTGCACTATAGTACAATATACACTTTGTATTTGGCAGATAAGTTTTTGTATATAATTTTAATAATTTTATAGAGAAAACATAGTATAAGTAGAAATTATGCCAACGTTCTACCCTTTAGCAGATGTTAAAGGGTTATCCAAAACTAATGTTTTTAAGAGACCTCTTTAGAGTGGTTGGACTTGTGGTGGGGTTCATACTTACCTAGTCCCTGCCACTGGATTGCAGGTGCATCATCCCACAGTGCCTTGGCAGGTCCCAGGTTTCTGGGAATTAACAGCCTGTCATTCATGCGATATGTTACTGGGTCAAGTTCAGCACGGGTGACAGGTCACCGCTTCAGCCAGTGACTGGCTGCAGTGGTCATGTGATGCCTGTCAACAGGTTGTTGATTCCCAGAGACTCGGGACCTACCAAACCGACCGTGGAGCGATGCAGCTGGAATCCAGGGGCAGAGACCAGGTAAGCATGAACTCCACTTCGGGTCCAGCCACCCTGAAGAGGTTTTTGTAGTCTACTATAACTCCTTTAAGAGGAAACCACTATGCAGTCTTAATAGCTTTCAGCACTGTTATACCACATAATTATACTTTGGTCTTACCAATATGCCTGTAGGTTACTGGTTACACACCACATCTTTCAGACATGACATTACTTCTTTATTAGGGAAAGACACCATGAAGTCTATGCTTTTTCTCACTATTAAGAAGATGGTTTTGTCACTACTGTATGAAATGCTGGTGCTCAAGCAGTTTATATACAGATTGCTAAATGTACCCTCATATTAGCTAATATATGTACCTTACCATAGGTCCCTAGTGATGTCATCATTCAGCATCGTAGTCCAGATTGCTTTCATCACATATTTGTATATGTTGGTATGTGAACTGATTATTTTATACTCCATCAGCACAATGGAACTTGGCTTAGATGAAAATAAAAATCAAACAATTTTCTGCAAAACACAGTAGGTTAATTTCCATGCATTAAAGCATACTTCCACGTTTATTCTAGTGCTGTGAAGGCAGAGAAATAAAATCCTTTGTAATGTTTTATAGGTAAGAATCTAGGACTCACTGTGTAATACACAGACCTGCAGTAAGTTTAGAAAACCTATTGCTTATTGAACTAATCTTAATGTAGTCTCTATAAAAGGTCTAACAGATCGCAAACTGGGGTTGCCCGATCCTCATGCCTAGAGGAGAAAAATGGCTGCACACTGTGTTAAATACTGAATGATTTGTGCAGTTTAGAGGATACTAGGGGGCATTAGCACAGGAGCATGCTTTATCAGTTCTAAAGTATTTTATTAAAGGCACTGGAATTTCTACACCATGGTAATGGTGAAGTTAGAGAGGTGTCCTTTTACCGCTTGAGCATCACATTAACTTGTGTCCTGTTTAATGGTCATACTTTTTCCCATCTTGTTATATGATATTTATAACCATCATATGCACTGAATGCATTGGGGAAATTTATGAAGAGTCACGATTGTAGTAGAAAAAAGTTGCATAAAAAATAGCAACTCTTTTTGACCTTTTCCCTTTGCTCTCATCACCTTTGTAAAAATGTCCAGTGCTTAGCAGGAAGGACCTGACATATTTACTATGCCAGAAATGGGTGCAAATTATTACAGAAATCAACACCAGTTTATAGCTGGGTGGATTCTAGTTTATGGCTCACAGGCAGCCCAAACATATGCTAAATTAGGCACATCTTAATGGGCTTCACATTAAGACTTCACACATACATACATATACACACATGCACAAGCTAATTATATACAGTACTATATACACCTATTCTCATTGCTGTAATCCTGCGCAGATTCTTACTATTATGGTTTAACTCTATGCAGTCTTTTATAGAAGTGTTTATACAGTATGTATGGCTGAAATAGTGTTTACTGCTTCTGGATTTGAAAGAATAATTAAAGTCTAAAGTGTGCTATGCATGTTACGGTAGCATAAACATGTACATAGTATATTCTCACAGTGTATATGCTGGTAAAAACTTATGGAGAAACATAAAGTATGTATGTCATCTTCCAATCTACCGGCTCATCAGAAAACACCATCACTCTCTTTATATTGTAAATCTATAAAGTTCTAAAACTGCTGTGTAGCTGGAGCTTTGCTCCACTAGAGTCAGAGGATCTTGAGCTGGCTTCTGTGACGTGATGGTGCAACTTTCTTCTGCACCATTACCACCCTGTTTGGATACACTGACACTCATAGACCACTTTCATATGGCCAAAATATAAACGCATTTTAGATTCCACATTATAGACAAAGATCTTCTGAAAGACCTACATTTTGTCCAGTAGAACCTCAGGAGTTCTGGATATTGCTGTCATAATATGAATGCTAAAATATGCCTATATTACATCCATGTGAAAGCAGCCCTAGGCTAGTAGCGGAGTGTTAAACATAAGGTTTTCATAGGTTACGGTTAGTGTTAGTACGATTCACATTCAGTATACTCTATGCATGGCATTTATATAGTCCACTGTCAGATAAAAAGCAAAAACACCTTGTGCAGGTTAATATCCTAATGTTAATTCCGTATGAATAATCTTAATGGAGACACACAAGTGTTGAGTGGTATTTAATATTGCATTTCATTACATGGATGCATCATACACACTCAAATGATATATATATATTACCTATATACTGTATGTAATGGGCAACTTTGCATGTACATGGTGAGTTGATGAAGCTACAACACACAAAAAGAGTTTACTTGTAAGAACTGAATTGTAGATTTATGTGAACATTTTATGTAAAATGGATATAAGAGGCTATAGACTGTAAAGAAAGCATTTATATCTATATGTATTTTATCCCTCGTAGCAAATGTTTTACCAAGCACTTTTTTGATGAACTGTAATAAAGTAAAAGTAATATTATAAATAACACCTTTTTGGATTTGGAGGGGCCAGGATAATTACAAAGAGCACATCTGGTGGTAAGTGGGTCATGCTGTATGTGGAGAAGAAAATTGAAGAGACTGTACTGTACATACAAAAGATTACCTTATGTAATGTAGTCTATAACAAGCACTTTGGGACAGGAAAATATGAATATGTCTTCCATGACACCATAGAACCGTTTGTACATAATTATATGTAATCACGTATAGATTTCAGCAGCATTTATCAGACTGTATATCTGGATGATTTGTTTATTTTTATTATACACATTTTTTTTATCGTAAGTCATCCAATGTTTTTAACATTTTTCTATTAATATGTATAATGTTATGATTTGTCACAGTTATGTTTCTTATAATCGTAAGTTATTTTGTCTTATTTCATGAAGTTCTTTTTACTGAAAAGTACAAATGAAGGGTTTGTGCACATTCAACACATTAAAACTGGAAATATTTCAAATGATTTTGACTTTATCGTTTATCTTTTACACTTATTTAAGGCCTCATGCACATGACAGTGAATAATGGCTGTGTGACGGCCGTTTAAGTAACGGTCGCCACACGGCCATTTATAGCACCAATGAAAGTCTATGGGGCTATCCAGATGGCCGTTCTTTTAACGGCCAGTGAATAGCATCCGTCCAAAAATAGGACATGTCCTATTTTTGGCCATTTTCACGGCCAGATGGACCCATTCAAATCAATGGGACCGTTTTTAACGGCAGATTGACAGGAGTGCTCCCGTCTAACGGCTGTTAAAAATGGGTACACTTTACCTATATGGCCATTTAGGGGTTAAAATAAAAACAAAAAAACTCACCTCATCCACTTGCTCGCGCTGCGGCAGTCTCTTCTCTCTTCATTGAGCAGGACCTGCCGAAGGACTTGCGATATGCGAGGTAACCCAACCACGTGGGAGCGCACAGTGACGTCATCACGCACATCGCAGGTCCTTCGGCAGGTCCTGTTCAGTGAAGAGAGAAGAGACTGCTGCAGCGCGAGCAAGTGGATGAGGTGTTTTGTAAAATCAACAAAAAAAAACAGCTGCCCCCATGTAGGCCCCCAACTATTTTAGCTGGGGGCCTACATGGGGGCATTATTAAAGCTGGGGACAGTAAAAAAAAAAAAATTCCTACACTATGGGAACATAATTTTAGCTGGCACTATATGGGTTGATCATGTGACCATTTTGTGGGTGTTCTCAGAAGGGTGGGTCTAAAAATAACTGCCAATCCAATTTATCCATTTTTCATGTCCGTTTTTAACGGACATGAAAATCTGATGCAAAATGGATGATGGGTGGTACATAATACAATCATAGTGAAACTGTATTAAAATGGAAAAAAAAGGGACCACTTCTTACATGGGCACAAGCAGTATTTTCTTTTTCAAATAAAATGGGAATCTACTCAACCAGTTCCAAACCATATCCTGCCATAAGCTTTTAGTTACAGAAATGAAACTGCTAGAGGCAAAAACTTTCTCATTTTGGTATTCAGAAACAAAACACCTTACAAACTGCTCCAATACCTGGTTGACCCATTTGGTTTTTCCATTTTACTCAAGATGGAATGCAGATGAGAAGGAGATTTTGATACCAAGTTTGTTGCTAAACTCTCTTCAGAATCTTGAGACAAACTGGCCACCTCTATCTGAGATGATGGACTTAGAAAGTTTGTTTAACCCTTTGGCGACCTGCGCCGTACATGTACGGCGCTGGAGCGATGGGTAAACGTGATCGCTTGCATGTGCAGCATAGAGACCCGATAATGCCGATAGCGATCATTAAAGCCATTAGATGCTGTGATTAAGTGTGATCACGGCATGTAAAAGCTAAAAAATCCAGAAGAGGATGCCAGTAAGCTACAAATCCAAGGAAAACTATACATATGTGGTATCGCTGGATTCGTACTGACCTGGAGAATGAAGATCACAAGTCAGTTTTACCGCATAATGGACGCTGTAAAAAAAAGCAAAACTGTAGCAAAATAGAATTTTCTTTCCAACTCCACCACCTTTGGAATTTTTTCCCCACTACATTACTACATTCTATGCAATATTAAATGGTGGTTTTGGAAAGTAACACTTGTCCCGCCAAAAAAAGACCTCATACGGCTATGTGACTGGAAACATAAAAAAGTTATGGCTCTGGGAACGCAGGGAATGCAAAACAAAGACGCAAAGTAAAAAAAACCTGCGGGGCAGAAGGTGTTAGGCCCCTTTCACACGGGCGAGATTTCCGCGCGGGTGCAATGCGTGATGCGAACGCATTGCACCCGCACTGAATCCTGACCCATTCATTTTAATGGGGCTTTTCACATGAGCATTTTTTTTTACGCATCACTTCTGCGTTACGTGAAAAACGCAGCATGTTCTATATTCTGCGTTTTTCACGCAGCCCAGGCTCCATAGAAATGAATGGGGGTGCGTTAAAAACGCAACGCAACGCATTGCATCCGCATGCAATCCGCGCGTTTTTAACGCAACGCATCCGCAACGCATCCTGAACAAATCCGCTACGCTCGTGTGAAAGAGGCCTTAAAGAAGTACTTTGTGTAAAATGAAATATGAAAAAGTAAGAGTGGGCCCAAGGAAAATGGTAGAAACGAGGTTTATGAGAATCAACCCCACTGGCTGGTAATCTTAAGGGAAGAGGGTAGAATTCAGAAATATATTGAGAAATACTTCATTGTCAAATCCTCTACATCTTCCCCACAAGTGGTTTCTTTCAAGGCATATTTGAGGGGTGTTTTAGTTGGTGAAATCACTTGTACATGTAAGAACTATGGTTTGAAGGAGACAGAGTTAAAAAGTGAGTCTTGAAGGAGACCATATACAGAAATAATCCCACTAAAGAACATTATGTGGATTGGTTTCATGCCCAAAATAAGTATGGGGATTTTTTTGGATTAATAAGGCCCAACATAAGGTTTTTTCTCAGGACAGAATTATTTTGTAGAAGGGGTAAATCAATCTAGTTGTCAATGGCCAAAAACCACTTATGGTCATTGTGGTGATTAAATGTAGGGATAGAAGAATTTGTAATGACAAATAATATTAAGGAGGAATTAGCTGATTATTATTTCAACTTATATAGAGCCTCACTGAACAGCAATGAAGAAAGAATGAATAAATTCTTATCTGAAATTACTTTTCCAGAGATCTCAGAACCCCAAAGGAATATGTTAAATGCCCTTATATCTGTTATGGAAGTTAAACAAGCTCTTAGGGGAATTTCTGAGAACTCTTCACTTGGCTCCAACAGTTTTCCTTTTGCAATCTATAGAGAGTATGAAAACATTCTTATTCTGAAAACAGAACTGTTCAATGTTGCTCTAAAGTCAGGATATTTACCTGTTATGATGAAAGAATTGCATATAATACTTATCCTGAAGAAGGGTAAATTAGAAATGGATATGCAATCTTACCGACCAATCTTATTAATTAACACAGATGCTAAAATATACTGTATGCTAAGGTCTTGTTCAATCAGCTAGTTAAGGTTATCTACTCTGGTAGGGAAACACCCAATCTGATTTATTCCAGGCTGATCTGCTACTTAGAGCATAAGAAGAGTCTTTGCTAATATTCAATTTGGGGAGGGTCACCAATGAGCTATCCTCTCTTTAGATGCCATAAAGTCATTTGATAGAGTGGAATGGAAATACTTATGGGAGATACTGCATGGCTTCGGGCTAGGGGATAATTTTATAAAATATTTACAGCTCTTATACAGGCAGCGAAGAGCCAAGTTGTGGATTACTAATGAATTCCTTGTGGCACTAGACAGGGCTATCCCCTTTCCCCACTTCTGTTTGCTTTATTTATAAAGCCCCTGGCTATAAAAATCAGGTCAGATCCCTCCATAGAGGGATTTGGGTGTCTAAGCATTGACGATAAAGTATTGTTATATGTAGATAGTATTCTTTTTTTTTAAAGAGGACCTTTCACTGCTCCTGACATGCCTGTTTTATTAGCTTCATGTATTTTTCATGTAATAACAATTCTGGAGCATCTATTCTTATGGCTCTATGTTGTGCCATTCCTATAGTATTTCTACTAGAAGTTATGAATGAATTGCCAGCAGTCTGCAGTAAGGGTACAGAGGGGTGGTAACTAGAGATGAGCGAGTAGTGAAATATTCGAAAGTTCGAAATTCGATTCGAATAGACCGCGAAATTCGACTATTCGACCGAATATCGAATCCCATTAAAGTCTATGGGAAAAAAATGCTCGCCACTTGGAAATCTCAATTCGACCACTTGGAGGTCACCAAGTCCACCCTGAAACCTCAGAAAAGGATGCCAACACTGCTGGAATGCAACTGGGACAGCAGGGGAAGCATGTCTGGGTGCATATAACGCGCCCAAGTCGCACTATTACGCCACTATCACAGCCTCTCAACAATACACTCCAAAGACAATCTAATCTCTCTGTAAAGTGAGACCATACAAGGAAACCTTCTTTCCTCTACATTGCCATGGACCCCAAGCCAAACTAGACAAAAAAGAAGATGAAATTCTGCACCCCTTAAAATCACGTTGCCTATGACAACCACAGATGGCATAGGCAAGGGGGAAAGCAAATAGACCCCACCCCTAATTGTCATTGTGTGTGTGTGTGAGATGTGGTCAGACATGTCTTCTTTAAAATGTAAAAACAACTCAAACACATGCAGAAGCCTTAAAATGCCCAAATTGTTGGCGCTAGAGATGTCAGTGACCCGACCTGGCCCAGTGTCATGTCTAGCAGGTAAAGCAGTGGGGATGTTGAGGGATGCGTAGGACCGCAAAAGGCAGGAAGAGGCCGTGGGCTGGCCAGAGGCTCATGGAAAATTTTGTGGAGGCCCAAGAGGTGAGACCTTGATAAAATTATGTGGAGGCCCAAGAGGTGAGACCTGTTAAAAATTTTGTGGAGGCCCAAGAGGTGAGACCTGTTAAAAATTTTGTGGAGGCCCAAGAGGTGAGACCTGTTAAAAATTTTGTGGAGGCCCAAGAGGTGAGACCTTGATAAAATTTTGTGGAGGCCCAAGAGGTGAGACCTTGATAAAATTTTGTGGAGGCCCAAGAGGTGAGACCTCTTAAACATTTTGTGGAGGCCCAAGAGGTGAGACCTCTTAAAAATTTTGTGGAGGCCCAAGAGGTGAGACCTTGATAAAATTTTGTGGAGGCCCAAGAGGTGAGACCTTGATAAAATTATGTGGAGGCCCAAGAGGTGAGACCTGTTAAAAATTTTGTGGAGGCCCAAGAGGTGAGACCTTGATAAAATTTGTGGAGGCCCAAGAGGTGAGACCTTGATAAAATTTTGTGGAGGCCCAAGAGGTGAGACCTTGATAAAATTTTGTGGAGGCCCAAGAGGTGAGACCTCTTAAACATTTTGTGGAGGCCCAAGAGGTGAGACCTTGATAAAAATTTGTGGAGGCCCAAGAGGTGAGACCTTGATAAAATTTTGTGGAGGCCCAAGAGGTGAGACCTGATAAAATTTTGTGGAGGCCCAAGAGGTGAGACCTCTTAAACATTTTGTGGAGGCCCAAGAGGTGAGACCTCTTAAAAATTTTGTGGAGGCCCAAGAGGTGAGACCTTGATAAAATTTTGTGGAGGCCCAAGAGGTGAGACCCTTAACATTTTGTGGAGGCCCAAGGTGAGACCTTAAATTTTGTGGAGGCCCAGAGGTGAGACCTCTTAAACATTTTGTGGAGGCCCAAGAGGTGAGACCTCTTAAACATTTTGTGGAGGCCCAAAGAGGTGAGACCTCTTAAACATTTTGTGGAGGCCCAAGAGGTGAGACCTCTTAAACATTTTATGGAGGCCCAAGAGGTGAGACCTCTTAAACATTTTGTGGAGGCCCAAGAGGTGAGACCTCTTAAACATTTTGTGGAGGCCCAAGAGGTGACACCTCTTAAACATTTTGTGGAGGCCCAAGAGGTGAGACCTCTTAAACATTTTGTGGAGGCCCAAGAGGTGAGACGTATTAAAAATTATGTGGAGGCCCAAGAGGTGAGACGTGTTAAAAATTATGTGGAGGCCCAAGAGATGAGACGTGTTAAAAATTATGTGGAGGCCCAAGAGGTGAGACGTGTTAAAATTATGTGGAGGCCCAAGAGGTGAGACCTGTTAAAAATATGTGGAGGCCCAAGAGGTGAGACCTGTTAAACATTTTGTGGAGGCCCAAGAGGTGAGACCTGTTAAACATTTTGTGGAGGCCCAAGAGGTGAGACCTCTTAAAAATTATGTGGAGGCCCAAGAGGTGAGACCTGTTAAAAATTATGTGGAGGCCCAAGAGGTGAGACCTCTTAAACATTTTGTGGAGGCCCAAGAGGTGAGACGTATTAAAAATTATGTGGAGGCCCAAGAGGTGAGACGTGTTAAAAATTATGTGGAGGCCCAAGAGGTGAGACCTGTTAAACATTTTGTGGAGGCCCAAGAGGTGAGACCTCTTAAAAATTATGTGGAGGCCCAAGAGGTGAGACCTGTTAAAAATTATGTGGAGGCCCAAGAGGTGAGACCTCTTAAACATTTTGTGCAGGCCCAAGAGGTGAGACCTCTTAAAAATTATGTGGAGGCCCAAGAGGTGAGACCTCTTAAACATTTTGTGCAGGCCCAAGAGGTGAGACCTGTTAAAAATTATGTGGAGGCCCAAGAGGTGAGACCTGTTAAACATTTGTGGAGGCCAAGAGGTGAGACCTGTTAAACATTTTGTGGAGGCCCAAGAGGTGAGACCTGTTAAACATTTTGTGGAGGCCCAAGAGGTGAGACCTGTTAAACATTTTGTGGAGGCCCAAGAGGTGAGACCTGTTAAACATTTTGTGGAGGCCCAAGAGGTGAGACCTATTAAACATTTTGTGGAGGCCCAAGAGGTGAGACCTCTTAAAAATTATGTGGAGGCCCAAGAGGTGACACCTCTTAAACATTTTGTGGAGGCCCAAGAGGTGAGCCATAAATATATAAATTTTTCTTATTTACGGAGCAATTCTACGGCGGTTAAGGAGGAGGAGGAGGAGGTGGAGGAGGAAATGGCACTTCATACAGATGGCACTTCACTTTTGGCTGCTTTCCACTGTTGGAGAAGCAAAGTCCGGGTCAATCCACTTGCTGTTCATTTTGATTAGCGTCAGCCTGTCGGCACTGTCGGTTGACAGGCGGCTGCGCTTATCGGTTATAA
Source organism: Rhinella marina (assembly GCA_900303285.1). Classification (NCBI taxonomy): domain Eukaryota; kingdom Metazoa; phylum Chordata; class Amphibia; order Anura; family Bufonidae; genus Rhinella; species Rhinella marina. Next base: position 33,551 of record ONZH01020884.1, on the reverse strand, counting down.
TGCCCCCGGCTGCGCTGAACACCCTTTCTGATAGCACGCTGGCGGCAGGGCAGGCAAGCACCTCCAAGGCGTACAGGGACAGTTCCAGCCACGTGTCCAACTTGGAGACCCAGTAAGTGTAGGACGCCGAGGGATCGGGGAGGACAGGGTTACGGTCTGCCAGGTACTCCCGCAACATCCGCCGATACTTGTCCCTCCTGCTGATAGCGGGCCCCGCAGTGATGGAAGTTGCACGAGGGGGTGCCATGAACGTGTCCCACACCTTGGAGAGTGTTCCCCTGGTGGCTGTGGGCCTGATAGATGTTGTGGGACTCTGGGAGACCCTCTCCTCTCTGCCGCCAGCGATGGTGGGTGGGAAAATCTCCATCATGTTCTGCACGAGTTCCCTCTGGTATTCCAGCAATCGATTTGTCCTCTCCTCTACCGGAATAAAAGAGGAGACGTTATCTTTATACCGGGGGTCCAGGAGTGCGAAGACCCAGTACAGTTTGTTCTCCACTATCCGGACAACACGTGTGTCCCGGGAAAAGCAGCCCAGCATGAAGTCAGCCATGTGTGCCAGACTCTGAATAGGCATGACGTCACTGCCCCCTCCAGAAGGATCACTTGCCATTTCCTCCTCTTCCTCTTCCGCCTCCTCTCCGCCCCATCCGCGCTGAACCAATGGGACGCACACAGCCTGACTGCTACCCTCGCCGCCAGCATCCTCCTCCTCTTCCACAGCCACCTCCACGTCGTCCTCCTCCTCCTCATCCTCCTCCTCCTGCAACTGCCACCGTGAAGCAGACAAAAGTGTGGTCTGACTGTGTAGCTCCGTTGCGTCTCCTCCTACCCCCGTCTCCTCTGCGTGCAATGCGTTCTCCCTTATTGCGATGAGGGATTCTTTAAGGACGCATAGGAGCGGGATGGTTACGCTCACTATAGCGTCCTCGCTGCTGACCTTCTTGGTGGACTCCTCAAAGATACGCAGTACATCGCATATGTCTGCCATCCATGGCCACTCGTGGTTGGCAAACTGAGGGAGCTGAGTTGGAGGCACGCGTGGATTCATAATCTGGTACTCCATCAATGCTCTCTGCTGCTCACACACCCTGGCCAACATGGAATAGGTGGAATTCCAGCGAGTCGGCAGGTCGCACAACAGCCGATGTTCAGGCAAATGGAGGCGTTGCTGGAGTTTTTTTAAGCTAGCAGCAGCTACAGTTGACTTCCGAAAGTGAGCGCACAAGCGCCGCACTTTCACCAGTAGCTCTGCGCCGCACTTTCACCAGTAGCTCTGCCAGGTTGGGGTAAGTCTTTAGAAATTTTTGGACTACCAGATTAAAAACGTGGGCCAGGCATGGTACGTGATCGAGTTCGGCAAGCTCCAGAGCCGCCACCAGGTTACGGCCGTTATCGCACACGACCATGCCTGGTCCTAGCTGCAGCGGCGACAGCCACATCTCCGTCTGCTGCAATATGGCGTCCCTCACCTCTGGGGCGCTGTGCTTCCTGTCGCCCAAGCTGATGAGCTTAAGCACCGCCTGCTGACGTCTCCCCACGCCAGTGCTGCAACGCTTCCAGCTAGCGGCTGAGGGCGATGTTAAGGCAGAGGAGGAGGAGGAGGAGGAGGGGGGTTTATCAGAACCCGTGCTGGCAATCTTGGGCGGGGGTGGTAGGTAGGCCGTCTCTGTTTGCGACCCCGTCCCCGCTTCCACTACATTCACCCAGTGTGCCGTCAAAGAAATGTATCGTCCCTGGCCGCAAGCGCTTGTCCACGAGTCGGTGGTCAAGTGGACCTTTGCGCTGACTGCGTACCTCAGGGCCCGCCTGATGTTACGCGACACGTGCTGGTGCAGGGCGGGGACGGCACTCCGGGAAAAGTAGTGGCGGCTGGGGACGGAATAGCGAGGTGCGGCAGCCGCCATCAGGTCGCGGAAGGCCTGCGTCTCCACAAGCCTAAACGGCAACATCTCCAGGGCCAGCAGTTTGGAGATGTGGCAGTTTAAGGCTTGGGCTTGGGGGTGACTCGAGGCGTACTTCCGCCTGCGGTCGAACGCCTGCGAGATGGACAGTTGTTGGGACGAGGAGTGTGAAGGTGCAGGCGAAGAGGCGGGGGAAGGGGAGGCTGAAGGAGAAGGCCCCAAAGTAGCCGAGGCAGATGTGGAGGTGTCCTGGCTGGAGGTCTGGACCGCAGTGGCAGCACACAACACAGGGGAAGAGGCAGTGGCAGCAAGACCGGGCGCAGGTTGTATTGCGTTTGCTCTCTCCCACTCAGCCCAGTGCTTGACTTCCAAGTGACGCCGCATGCCTGAGGTGGTCAGATTGCTCTTCTCAGAGCCCCTACTCAGTTTTGAGTGGCAGAGTGTGCAAACCGCGCTCAGTTTGTCATCCGCACAAACATTAAAAAATCTCCACACCACAGAAGTACGAGGCCTCGATGGGGGAGCTTTGCGCGACTGCCCGCTGCCGGGAACAGCTTCGGCCCTGCTGGCTGTGGCCTCACTTCTCTGTCTGGACTGTCCTCTGCCTCTGGACATCCCTCTGCCTGTGGACATCCCTCTGCCTCTGGACATCCCTCTGCCTCTGGACATCCCTCTGCCTCTTGCTGCCTTTTTCGGTGCTGCGCAGACCACCACCTCTCCACTACTTTCCTCGCTGGACATCACCCCTGGCCAAGTGGGGTCGGTCATTTCGTCATCCACCACCTCCTCTTCCACTTCCTCACTCTGCTCCTCCTGCTGCCCACTGGACATTCCAACAGCCTCCCTTGATGGCAACTGCGTCTCATCATCATCATCGCTCATGATAACAGATGCTGGCTCAGGGTCCACATCAGCAGGAGATGGCGAAAACTCAAGTGTTTGGGCATCACTACAAACAAATTCCTCTGCTAGCTCCTGGGATTCTTCCGGCACATCTGAAAAAGGACCCGAAAAGAGCTCCTGGGAGGGGTCAATGGTGGGATGACTCTGTTGGCCAGGTGTGGAGGAAGGAGGGTCAGAGTGAGACTGTGTGGATGACTGGCTGGTGGACAACTGTGTGGAAGCGCTATCGGCTATCCATTGCACCACCTGTTCAACCTGCTCAGGCCTCAACAGCGGTGTAACCCGCCCCCTGCTTAACTGTCCCATAAAGGCAGGGATTCTGGATGAGCGGGATCCTGGCTGACCCTCACCAGCACGCATTGTATCCCCACTGGCTTCAACAAGGCCCCCAACAGCATTTCCGCGCCCCCGTCCTCGTCCACGTCCTATTCCGCTAGCCCCCCGCCGCATTTTATTTTTTTTTGGTTACAATATTTTGCCTTCACAGCCGTGAAATTACTTTGCAAGAGAACGCACAGTACAGTTGCCAATTATAAGGCCTATATATTGTATATTTCAAGGTACACAGCCGTGTACTAAGTGATCAGACGGTGTGTATGAACACCAGGTATGAGAAATTACTTTGCAAGAGAACGCACAGTACAGTTGCCAATTATAAGGCCTATATATTGTATATTTCAAGGTACACAGCCGTGTACTAAGTGATCAGACGGTGTGTATGAACACCAGGTTTGAGAAATTACTTTGCAAGAGAACGCACAGTACAGTTGCCAATTGAAAGGCCTATATATTGTATATTTCAAGGTACACAGCCGTGTACTAAGTGATCAGACGGTGTGTATGAACACCAGGTTTGAGAAATTACTTTGCAAGAGAACGCACAGTACAGTTGCCAATTGAAAGGCCTATATATTGTATATTTCAAGGTACACAGCCGTGTACTAAGTGATCAGACGGTGTGTATGAACACCAGGTATGAGAAATTACTTTGCAAGAGAACGCACAGTACAGTTGCCAATTGAAAGGCCTATATATTGTATATTTCAAGGTACACAGCCGTGTACTAAGTGATCAGACGGTGTGTATGAACACCAGGTTGAGAAATTACTTTTGCAAGAGAACGCACAGTACAGTTGCCAATTGAAAGGCCTATATATTGTATATTTCAAGGTACACAGCCGTGTACTAAGTGATCAGACGGTGTGTATGAACACCAGGTTTGAGAAATTACTTTGCAAGAGAACGCACAGTACAGTTGCCAATTGAAAGGCCTATATATTGTATATTTCAAGGTACACAGCCGTGTACTAAGTGATCAGACGGTGTGTATGAACACCAGGTATGAGAAATTACTTTGCAAGAGAACGCACAGTACAGTTGCCAATTATAAGGCCTATATATTGTATATTTCAAGGTACACAGCCGTGTACTAAGTGATCAGACGGTGTGTATGAACACCAGGTTTGAGAAATTACTTTGCAAGAGAACGCACAGTACAGTTGCCAATTGAAAGGCCTATATATTGTATATTTCAAGGTACACAGCCGTGTACTAAGTGATCAGACGGTGTGTATGAACACCAGGTTTGAGAAATTACTTTGCAAGAGAACGCACAGTACAGTTGCCAATTGAAAGGCCTATATATTGTATATTTCAAGGTACACAGCCGTGTACTAAGTGATCAGACGGTGTGTATGAACACCAGGTTTGAGAAATTACTTTGCAAGAGAACGCACAGTACAGTTGCCAATTGAAAGGCCTATATATTGTATATTTCAAGGTACACAGCCGTGTACTAAGTGATCAGACGGTGTGTATGAACACCAGGTTTGAGAAATTACTTTGCAAGAGAACGCACAGTACAGTTGGCCAATTATAAGGCCTATATATTGTATATTTCAAGGTACACAGCCGTGTACTAAGTGATCAGACGGTGTGTATGAACACCAGGTATGAGAAATTACTTTGCAAGAGAACGCACAGTACAGTTGCCAATTATAAGGCCTATATATTGTATATTTCAAGGTACACAGCCGTGTACTAAGTGATCAGACGGTGTGTATGAACACCAGGTTTGAGAAATTACTTTGCAAGAGAACGCACAGTACAGTTGCCAATTATAAGGCCTATATATTGTATATTTCAAGGTACACAGCCGTGTACTAAGTGATCAGACGGTGTGTATGAACACCAGGTTATGAGAAATTACTTTGCAAGAGAACGCACAGTACAGTTGCCAATTGAAAGGCCTATATATTGTATATTTCAAGGTACACAGCCGTGTACTAAGTGATCAGACGGTGTGTATGAACACCAGGTATGAGAAATTACTTTGCAAGAGAACGCACAGTACAGTTGCCAATTGAAAGGCCTATATATTGTATATTTCAAGGTACACAGCCGTGTACTAAGTGATCAGACGGTGTGTATGAACACCAGGTTTGAGAAATTACTTTGCAAGAGAACGCACAGTACAGTTGCCAATTATAAGGCCTATATATTGTATATTTCAAGGTACACAGCCGTGTACTAAGTGATCAGACGGTGTGTATGAACACCAGGTATGAGAAATTACTTTGCAAGAGAACGCACAGTACAGTTGCCAATTATAAGGCCTATATATTGTATATTTCAAGGTACACAGCCGTGTACTAAGTGATCAGACGGTGTGTATGAACACCAGGTTTGAGAAATTACTTTGCAAGAGAACGCACAGTACAGTTGCCAATTGATAAGGCCTATATATTGTATATTTCAAGGTACACAGCCGTGTACTAAGTGATCAGACGGTGTGTATGAACACCAGGTATGAGAAATTACTTTGCAAGAGAACGCACAGTACAGTTGCCAATTATAAGGCCTATATATTGTATATTTCAAGGTACACAGCCGTGTACTAAGTGATCAGACGGTGTGTATGAACACCAGGTTTGAGAAATTACTTTGCAAGAGAACGCACAGTACAGTTGCCAATTGATAAGGCCTATATATTGTATATTTCAAGGTACACAGCCGTGTACTAAGTGATCAGACGGTGTGTATGAACACCAGGTTTGAGAAATTACTTTGCAAGAGAACGCACAGTACAGTTGCCAATTGAAAGGCCTATATATTGTATATTTCAAGGTACACAGCCGTGTACTAAGTGATCAGACGGTGTGTATGAACACCAGGTTTGAGAAATTACTTTGCAAGAGAACGCACAGTACAGTTGCCAATTGAAAGGCCTATATATTGTATATTTCAAGGTACACAGCCGTGTACTAAGTGATCAGACGGTGTGTATGAACACCAGGTTTGAGAAATTACTTTGCAAGAGAACGCACAGTACAGTTGCCAATTGAAAGGCCTATATATTGTATATTTCAAGGTACACAGCCGTGTACTAAGTGATCAGACGGTGTGTATGAACACCAGGTTTGAGAAATTACTTTGCAAGAGAACGCACAGTACAGTTGCCAATTGAAAGGCCTATATATTGTATATTTCAAGGTACACAGCCGTGTACTAAGTGATCAGACGGTGTGTATGAACACCAGGTTTGAGAAATTACTTTGCAAGAGAACGCACAGTACAGTTGCCAATTGAAAGGCCTATATATTGTATATTTCAAGGTACACAGCAGTAGTGCCAAATATAGTTTGGTATGTAGCAGAGCACCTAATACACCACTAATGCCTCTCTCTGTCCCTACTCCAGCAGCTATCCCTGAATACGGCAGCCGTTCTCTGTAAAGTGTATCTTGTAGTAAAGCTATCACTGTACTGCACTATAGTAGCCCTGATAAGGGCTTTTAATCACGCTCCTGCCTGTCCAACAGCTAAAACCTGTCTGTCCCTTCTCCAGCCTCTGTCCCTGACTAAGTTCACGCAGCATATGCGAACGAGCAGGAAGAGCTGAGTTTTTAATATTCGAGGTCACATGGTTTTTCCAGCCAATGCATGTAGACGCCGTTTTCGCGCTGCCAGCGTGCTCAGCGTGCCTGTCATACCCCCCCTGCATGGTGATTGGTGGAAAAAGAGCGCCAGGGAAGGTGGGAGGGGAAACGAATTCTAAGTGCGCCATCGCCGTTATACTCGAAAGAAATCGAGCACGCCGAATATCGTAGTATTCGATCGAATACCAGCTCGATCGAACACTACTCGCTCATCTCTAGTGGTAACCAGTTGGGGGTGTGTACCTGCACAGACTGACTCTAGCCAATCAGTGCTGCCATGTTCAGACTGTGCAGGTTCACCCCCCCCCCCCAAACTGGTTACCACCCCTCTGTACCCTTACTGCAGACTGCTAGCAATTCATTCATAACTTCTAGTAGAAATAATACAGGAATGGTACAACATACAGACATAAGAATAGGTGCTCCAGAATTGTTATTACATGGGGAATGAATGAAGCTATTAAAACAGGCATGTCAGGAGCGGGGACAGGTCCTCTTTAAATAACTTGGAAGACACTGTCCCCAAGATAGTTCAGACTGTTTAGAGATTTGGTAGTTTTTCGTGACTTTCTATTAACTGGTCTAAAACCAAGCTCTTCCCATTGGATAGGGACTGTGTTAACAATTCCAGGGAAAATATCATAGTTCGGGAGGTATCTGAGTTAGAATACCTGGGGATATATATATGAAGGAGTTTGATGGAATATATATTACTCAATACACTACCCCTTACTCATATAGTTAGAAAAAAAAAACGTCTGGATTAAACTCCCCATATCAAAGGCTCAGAGAATAGCCCGGGTAAAAATGGTTGCTCTGCCTAAGTTTATTTATTATTTTAATGCCTCTCCAGTGTGAATTAATGAGAAAATATTTGACAATTGAGGCACTAATAAATGAATTAATCTGGGGCATAAAAAGGGTAAAATTGAAACAGGCCTATCTTAATATACCAACAGAACAGGGAGGCCTTTCCATAACCAATATGAGATATTACTTTATGGCCTCTCAGTTGCAGTTTTTGGTCAAATGGGATCAATCTGCATTTATATATTATTGGGTTTTTGTTTTGTTTAAAGGCTATTATAACATTTTTCTAATTGTTGGAATCTGGGCAATTGCATACTACTTGATATAAAGGGGAAACATTGTTTCATCTTTAAGATAAACTGTGGCACTGGCTTAAAATGTGCGTTGAATGCTCTAAAGCAGTGGTCCCCAAACACCGGTCCGCAGCCCAGGACCGGACCTTGGAAGGATGTTTGCCGGGCCACAGCAATCAGGGCCCTGGTCATAAGTGGAGGGCGGCGGCGGCAGGGGACAGGGAGATGATCTCTTCCATTGTGGAAGCGCTCATCTCCATAGTCATCCTCATGACAGTGATACAGATGCCTGTGCTGCAGTGGGGCAAGGGAGGGAGAGGCGTCTCCCTTCCCCGCTCTTCTGATGGCTATACCCCTTCCCCCCTGGTCCCTTGGTAAATTGTCATGCGAGAAACCTTTCCTTGGTGCAAAAAAGGTTGGGGACCACTGCTCTAAAGCTATAATACATGAAGGCATTTCTTAAGATTACCCAGAATGGAAGATGGAAAAGATATGATATTGTTAATGTCTCACAATTATTTGAACATGGAACAATTAAGAGTTTTGAGGCTGTTAAAGTGACAGGGAACATTTTTGTAATATACTTTATTTAAGGAAGATATTTATTTATGCTAGAAAACTTGGGCTGAAATGTCCCTTGTCAGCGCTCTTTCAAATGAGCGTTGCTAAGGGACATCTGTCTTCTATCAGCATAAAATGTATATATATATATATATATATATATATATATATATATATATATACTGCTATATTTGGATGCTTACTTGATAAAGATCTTTCTAAGGGCTCTTGCACACGACCGTATGCCCTCCGAGACGGACTACTGTCCTGCACTCATAAGATCATATGAGTGTGGGACAATAGCACCGCGGGCGGCCCAATGTGCACACCATCACTGTAATCTATGATGCTGTGTGCTCCCATGCACATGATCAATGCCGCTCCGGAACATATGGCCCTCTCATGGACCGTATGTCTCGGAGGGCATATGGTCATGTGCAAGAGCCCTAAAACAAAGAAAATCTTCATACAGGAGGTGCTGTTTTTGGCCTGTCTTCTGATAGCTTGTGTGTGGCTGTCTAGCAAGGTCCCCAATCTTGATCACCTTCTATCTTTTATGGACTTGACAAGGAGGTAAAAAAATCTGTACGTAGCTAAATACCTTTTGGGAAAAAAAAGAAATATAAGATGCCCACTTCCCCTTTTTGAGAGGTACCCCTGTGTCTCTCCTGCTCCACATATTGTGGGTGGGATTATTTAGTATTATTAATGTTGGAAATGGAAAATAAAATTTATTCAAAGGAGAAGAAAAAACAAACAAACATCAACTCCTACATCAGAAGCATCCATCTAAAGGTTGTATAACATCAGACTGGATGAGCACAGGTGCCTAAATGAAGCTAGCTTTTAATGTCTCAAACAATAACAGAGTCTCAGGAGGCCAATGGAAGATCAGCCCCCTACCTGGTCAAATCAATCAATGGTTTAGCAATGACTGAACATTTTTTAATGAATTTTATGTAATAATTGGCAAAGCCAAGACACCATTGAAGAGCCTTAAGAGAGGTAAGTCTGGCTCAATCAACAATGGCTTGCACCATACAGAATTTTTGGGGTGAAAGAATGTAACACAGGAAGGAAACTTTTCTAATCCCAACTGAGCCCCTACAATCTGATTGAATAAATCCGGAATAAGAGAAATCCTGAACATAGTTTCTCATTGCCAGTCTTTCAGGCTCAGAGAGATTCAAAATCCATCCCTTAGGTAGTTTAGCACCAGGGACCAGCTCAATGGTGCAATTGTATTCTCAATGAGGAGGCAAAGCTTCAGAAGCCTCCTTGGAGAATACGTCCTGGAAGTCCTGATGAACCTAGGAACAGAACTTTCTTCCAGCTCCAAGCCAGAGAGCTGAACAGATAACCAATGATTAGAGGACTGAGGACCCCACTTAATTAATTCCCCAAAGCTCCAATCAAAAACTGCACAATGCTTTCTTAACCAGGGTAAACCTAAAATAACAACAGCAGACAGATTGTTCATACAATATAATTAACATTTTTCGGCGCCTCTACATAACTTTGGCGCAGCCACTACCAGCGCAAAGGCTTATTAAGACCGGCGTCTAAAACGCCAGTCTTCATAAATGACCCACATAGTTTTCTTGCTTTTCTTTGTGTTAAACACATTTGCTTTGGTTGTATTTTTCTGCTTCATGTATTATTTAATTAGAGAAAATAAAGTCGGATGATGGATTAATGTAGAAAAAAAATCACAGAAAAAAGGATAAAAAACATCCTGCATGATATAATAGTAATGATTGCGGATTTCAGTGGCTACATATATAAATAAATTACAAAAAAAGAATATTCAATGCACTAACAAAATAGATGCAAACAATATATACTGTAAAAACTAAGCCCTCATTCTGATATGATAAAATCTGAGACTCTTAGCCAATATATTTTGATCAAAACACATCTGTGCCCACCTACCCAGCGCCAAGGTGGTCTCAGGTCAGGCAGGTCCTACGCTAAACCTACCTATGCCGTTGGGCATCTACGTCCAGGAGCGTGGACTCTGCACATATAGGTGTATCGCTCCTAGTCACCTCTATGTGCATCCAGCAACCAATGAGAGGAGAAGCAAACACACCTATATGTAGGCTATATGTAGTGCATTGAATATTCTTTTTTTGTGACTTATTTATATATGTAGCGACTGACATCCGCAATCATTACTATTATATCATGCAGGATGCTTTTTATCCTTTTTTTCTGTGATTTTTGCTTAGTTTATAACATGTACTTGAGGGAGTGGCACCTTCAGGTGTGCATGCGCTCCTAGTCTATCTTGAGTAGCATTCTTGTGCACTTTTGCCCTCCCCATCAAATTGAGCACCTTGATTATGTGGTACATATATGTGTGTTTGCTCCTCCTCTCATTGGTTGCTGGATGCACATAGAGGTGACTAGGAGCAACACACCTATATGTGTAGAGTCCACGCTCCTGGACGTAGATGCCCAACGGCATAGGTAGGTTTAGCGTAGGACGTGCCTGACCTGAGACCACCTTGGCGCCGGGTAGGTGGGCACAGATGTGTTTTGATCAAAATATATTGGCTAAGAGTCTCAGATTTTATCATATCAGAATGAGGGCTTAGTTTTTACAGTATATATTGTTTGCATCTATTTTGTTAGTGCATTGAATATTCTTTTTTTGGATTAATGTAGACCAAAAAGTCATATTTTTAGCCTATTACCTTTGATACAGTTCTATTGTTTTTTATACTTCTAATATACTACTGTAGGTTTCATATTCTTCACTTCCTCCTAATCCCTAGATCACTCCAACATAACAAAATAACAGTGATGTAAGCAAAGCCTAGACATTATGATAAAAGCAAATAATTTTGTGTGTTCTGTCCTCAATCTGAGATATGTACACTCTGTAGATTCTATACAGTATATTTCTAGAAATTTTTGCAGTTTCAGAGCATGGGAGTGACAATACAAATTCTGTCTTCCCTCTACTAGCTGAACATATGTGCAATCTTTCTGGGTGACTCAGATTAAATCTATTTCTCTGCTACTTAATCTGATGTTTTCTTAGTTAGATATGAAAATCATTGTACCACATCTTTTCCCATGCCATTTATAGATTTACAGCCTGTGTAAATTTACCTGGCAGTATGTGCCATTAATGATTTAACAAAAGAGATGGCTAGGTTGCTGAACTGTGACAAAGAATGCATTTGTGTGTTTCTGCTGAAAGGCCTGGCATACCTTTCAAGCATCTGACCAACAGTGACCTCTTCTGTGACCGTGACTGCCAGCCAGTCTTTAAGTTGCTGCCTCATGTAAATGACAAACTTATACTTTCTATTATATTTTTAATGGTTTACAAGGTAATGAAGAAGAGTAAGACGTATAAATGACATAATGTTTACTGTGGTGGTTATTGCATGATATGTACAGTCATTCATTTGTAGTAATGTCATCAAATTACTTTTATTTTATATCATTATCATAGTTAAATTCTTCCATGTAAGCCTTGTATAAGTAATCTAAAGCACAAGATAATGAGATACAAGTCAATTATAAAGCCATATGCACAATGATGTGTCCCTGCCAGTACCAATGCTGGATGTGAGGTCTGTGTGTCCATGATACTGCTGCCTTCACTAGTTTTCATGTATCAGTACAGCTTTAGGCTACTTTCACACTAGCGTTTTTAATTTCCGGTATTGAGTTCCGTCATAGGGGCTCAATACCGGAAAAAAACGCTTCAGTTTTGTCCCCATTCATTGTCAATGGGGACAAAACTGAACTGAAGACAACGGAATGCTCCTGAAAGCATTCCGTTCCGTCTTCAGACCGGAGAACAAACTGCAGCATGCTGCGGTTTTCTCTCTGGTCGAGGCATCCGCACCAAGACGGATCCGGAATGACCCCCAATGCAAGTCAATGGGGACGGATCCGTTTGGTGTGACACACCAGTAATCCGGATCTGTCCTCCATTGACTTGCAATGGGGGGTCATTCCGGATCCGGCTACACATATACAGAAATACATACAGACATACATACATACTCACACATGCACACAACCACATACATACTCACATACTCCAAGCAGGGACGCCGACAGCATGTCTTTACGCGCCTCCTGCGCGCAGCTCTGACGTTTCCCCACTGCGCCCAGCAGAGGGCGTTGTGGGGAATCGTCATCACTGCGCCGGCGTCCCTGAAGACGTGCTGCCGGCGTCCCTGTCTGGAGTATGTAAGTATGTATGTGTTTGTGTGTATGTGTGTGTATGTATGTTCTCTGTGTCTGTGTCAACATGTGTGGGGCCGGAGCGCTGCTCCGGCTCCACACCTGTATCAGCGGCAGTACGGATCCGTCAGCACCCTTTAAGTGCCGGATCCGTGCTGCCGCTAGCGTGAAAGAGGCATTAGTCCTATACTGATTTCTCCTTCTACGGCCCATGAGACACCTCTTCTCCTTTGTACTGAGAAACACTAATGCTGAGGAGTGTGTGTTTTCCCATCCACCTGCAGTTTACTGTCAGTTCTCATCCCACTGTACACCCACACACAGCCTGCATGAAATCCCCCTCCTCATCCTTTATGTGTTTATCTCCGTATCTATACCGTGATAAAGTTTAGCTGTTGTGATCTTTCCTCAATAAAGAGTTGGATGCTTTTCCCTTTATCCACTCTCTAATCTTCCTAGGTACATCCTCTTCCTGCTCCCTACTGTTATCTCTAACACTAAGAGGTGGGAGGGGGAGAGCAGAGAGAGCAGACAAAACCAGGAGCAGTGCACTGCTGAATCTATATCAGAAGCAGCAGCACCAACTATAAGGAGTTACACACTGCACAATTTTTTATTGGGATTGCAGTGAGTGGTGAATTAAACTTTTTTTCATTGTGTTCCAAAAAAGTGGAAGTTCCAGCACTGCATTCCTCTAAAAAAAAGTACTTTATCCAATTACATTACAAACATGAATTGGAAAACTCCACTCATTTTTCGTTATAGCATAGCGTGATAATAAAAAAAACATCATATTCCAAAATCCTATGCCTCATAACTTCCTGTGACTCCAATTTTAGAGGCACATGAATACCTTAAAAATATGGAAAATTATGAAAATGTTTAAAAGAAAAACTGCCTTAGTTGCCTATAGCAGCCAATCCCTTTTTGTCTACATACATCCCAGACCACCATGATGACTTCTCCTGGACATGACGAATCTCAGTTGAGTTTGCTGCCAATGTCCTTGGCTCTTCACTTTGCCCCCTGAATATATGTATACCATACACTATGCCCCCTGATTATAATTATTCCACTCTCTGGTACTTTTAACAACCAGTTCTACTGAATGGGGGAGAACCAGCTGTATCACATTAATCACCAGCCTCTTTCATTTATTTTCTGACTTCCAGATAGAATGCTAGATTCTGGCACTGTCTCGATGTACCTTTGTCCAAGTAGAAGCTATGATGGTCATACACAATTGACACAACCACATTGGTGATGGTAAAGTATGGGAAAGGCCTGTGAATGTGCCTATTTAACACAATGAAGTGATATCTGTAGCATCAGTGAACCTTTGGTATTCAAGCTAAGAAAAGTGCAAGTGACAAATGGTATAACTGCAAAAGATTCATAATTTTTCAAACTCAGTTAGCTAGTTATCCCTCTTTATCACATTGCTTTAACTTGATCCACACATACAGATGAACTTTGGTATTCTCTTTAATATGCCACATTGAATACCACATTTGAGAATTAGCATATTAAACATGCAGAGTTATCCTGCTCATTAATGGGCAAGACAGGTAAGCGAGGGACATTTTCAGATTTACATTCTGGACAAGGCACACTTTTTTCTGATCTCCAATATGACAGGTCCTCTTTTAGTGACTATTCATAAACCACATTCTGTTTAAGCAATAAAAAGTAAATTGAACATCCATTTTAGTTTATAAAAAGTGTCATAAAACTTCAAAGGTTAAAAGGGCTGTCTGCTCCGGCTGTGGTATGCTTAAAAAAAAGTTGGCCTCCATCCTACAAACTTACCTCATTCAGCAGGCATCTAACAAAGGCAGTATTATCCCCTAACAACCAATTCTAGTTTCTTAAAGGAGGTGAAACAAAACAATGTGACTGGGACTCACACACATACAGCATGAAGAAAAGTTAATGATTTATCTAGATACTTCTGATAAGCAGCAGCCCGTGTACAGCTTATGTGCCATACGAGTTCACATTTCTGCTGGATCATTTGGCTCTAAGCATCGGGCAGCTACGGACTGCATATATATATAACAAGTAGTTCCAACTAGTAGACTTTAAGATTAACCACATTTCTGCAGGTTACTGGAACAATAATATGAAAAAAAAGATAAGGATACAGATACCAGATCAGGTACCAAAACAGGTAGATTCGAAGATGGTTAGTACTACTCTTAACATAAAGGGGTATTCCCATCACAGACAATAGGGGCATATCACTAGGTTATGGCCACCACCATGCACTCTCCCCATTTAAGTGAATGGAAGCGCACCACACTTGTGCGGCCACCGCTCCCATTCATTTCCACGCTCTGTTCTCAGTGTAGGTGTGGGTCCCAGAGGACCCGCACCTATCAGACAATGGGGGCATGTCCTAGTGATATGCCCCCATTGTCTGTAATGGGAATACACCTTTAAAGGGGTTATCCTAGCTTCTTCCGCGGTGAGAAGAGAGTAAGCGCCAACCCTAGGTGGTCAGGCTCACAGAAACAGCCAAGTCGACCAGCGCTCATTGATTTCCATAATGTCTATAGTAGTGAATGGGAGCTACACAAACAGTGTAACAGAACAAGCTACTCTGCTTCCATAACTGTCATAGTTATAGCAGTGTAGTTTCCTCAGCTATGCTGTTTGTGTAGCTCTCATTCACCACAATGGGTGTAACTGAAACAGCAGAGGGCTGGCCAGCTCGGCTGTTTCCGTAAGTCCAACCACCTGGGGCCGGTGCTTAGTCTCATTTCACCATGGAAATGGAAAGATAGGATAACTCTTTAAGACCTTGTGGAGGCTGGATGGAGGCACCTAGTATGTCTATGACTCTGTAAAATGAAGCTATAATCACTCCATTTACCACTTCATGGGGCTCTGTGTGGCACCAAACATACTTCTCTTAAAGAACTGCTTATTCAGGTAAGGTAGAATTCCATAAAAGTCTATGATGGACATTTATTAACACTAGCATTTTATACATAATGAGTGATCAACTGGGTCAAGGGCATCTGTCAGTAGATTTGTACCTATGAAACTGGCTGACCTGTTACATGTGCGCTTGGCAGCTGAAGGCATCTGTGTTGGTCCCATGTTCGTATATGCCCGCATTGCTGAGAAAATGATTTTTAGCTCAAAATGAGTAAAGTGCAATCATAAAAAAATTCCCCAAAGGTGTCCATAGCCAATTGCCAGTGTGTTAAAGCATTGTTTGCCAAACAGACAGCACCTCAGCAAAGGTGTAGCTAGGCTTTCTAGCACCGGGGCAGGGATTTAGCATTGCTCTCCCCCTCCACACCCACTTGCCACCCAAGTTTACCTAAAGAGAGAAAACTTCAGCGAGGCATTAATTTTTCTTTTACATTAAGCCATGCCTCTAACTCCACTCAGTGCATAACTATACTCAATCAATCCCACTAACTTGATAAAATGTATCATTGGGTACATGGTGGTACCAATACACCTTGTGATAAATGAAAGAACCAACTGGTCCCACTGCATACAGGGTTTCACTGGTGTGTTTGTGTGATGTCTGCTGGATCCAGAACAAGGTCCCTGTGGTGATAAAGCAAAAAGAATAATCCCATAAGGAAGGAAGGGATGGTAACTACCCTTGTGAAATCCCAAGCAGAGGACGCTGTGCTAGCCTGTATGGCCGAGCCATCCCAATCTATAAAAGGGTAATCTAGGGCATTGCTTTTCTCTTAGTGTTGCCAAACAGTACTAATGCCCATATTGTGTCACCTTCACAGTACTAATGCCCATATTGTGCCTCCTTCACAGTAGATATGCCCACATTGTGCTTCCTTCACAGTAATGCCCATATTGTGCCCCTCACAGTAGTTATACCCAGTGGCGTAACTAGAGTATAATGGGCCCCAGTGCAAACTTTGGATCAGGCCCCCACCCCCCCAAATTTATCCAAAGATGCAGCAATTTTTTTTTACACTAAGCCCAATGCAGGGCTACACTCACCCAGTCCTAACTAACTAACTAACTAATAAAATCTGGTCCTACCTCATCCAGGGTGTTGCTGGCGTCGGCGTGATGTCCGCTGTATCCAGAACAGGTTCTCTGTGGTGATGGAGAAAAAAAGAATAATCACATGAGGAAGGGATGGTGACTGTCCCTGTGAAATCACCAGCAGGGTAATCTAAGACATTTCCCCTAAGTGCTACCACACAGCACTAATACCCACATTGTGCCCCTCACAGTAGTTATGCCAGATATGTGCCCCCTCACAGTTATTATGTCCACAAATGTATCCCCTCACAGTGGTTATGCCCACATATGTGCCCCCTCACAGTGGTTATGGCCAGATATGTGCCCCTCACAGTGGTTATGGCCAGATATGTGCCCCCTCATAGTGGTTATGGCCAGATATGGCCCTCACAGTGTTTATGGCCAGATATGTGCCCCCTCATAGTGGTTATGGCCAGATATGTGCCCCCTCACAGTGTTTATGCCCAGATATGTGCCGCCTCTCAGTAGTTATGTCAGATATGTGCCCCCTCACAGTGTTTATGCCCAGATATGTGCCGCCTCTCAGTAGTTATGTCAGATATGTGCCCCCTCTCAGTAGTTATGCCAGATAGGTCCCCCTCACAGTAGTAATACCCACAGAGGTGCCCCCTCACAGTAGTTATACCCACAGAGGTGCCCCCTCACAGTAGTTATGCCCACATAGGTTCCCCCTCCCAGTAGTTATGCCCAAATATGTGCCCCCTCACAGTAGGTATGCCAGATTAGGTGCCCCCCTCACTCAAATTAATTATGCCAGATTAGATGCCCCCTCAATAAGCTGGCCACATTTGTGCCCCCTCATTCTATTTGTTACCCCCCTTTTGCCTCCAATCTGCAACTTTAAGAAAAAACGCATACTTACCTTCTTCCCTGATGACGCGCTCCCACTCTCACATCGCAGTGCTGGAGTCCTCTTTGCCGGGCTTTCAGCGCTCTTCCCACAGCCAGCAGCACGATGTGTGGCCTGCAGGGGGAGCGCTGGAGCTGTAAAGCACTGAAGAACAGTGAAGCAGGGAGCATCCTGCTTCACTATGGATACCATGAGCCCGGCAGTGACAAGAACTGCCGGCAGTGTAAGTGCCGCCTCCCCCCCTTGCCCTGCGCTCACCCTGACTCTGTGCCTGTGGCACATATTACACATGGAAGAGCGCTCTGACAGGGCCCGGCACACTGTACTTCATGCGGGGCCCTGTCAGAGCGCTGCCATTACACCTGAGTGCAGCGGGCCCCCTCCCCCGCCGGGCCCGGTCGCGGTCGCACCCTCTGCGACCGCGATCGTTACGCCCCTGGTTATACCCACATCATGCCCCTCACAGTAGCTATGCCCACATTGTTCCCCTCACAGTAGTTATGCCCATATTGTGTCCATCACAATAGTTATGTCCTCCTTGTAACCCCCTCCAGTAGTCATGTCCTCCTTGTGCCCCCTCACTGTAGTTATGCCGTCCTTGTGGCCCCTTCACAGTAGTTATGTCCTCCTTGTGCCCCCCTCGTAGCAGTAATGCCCACCTTTGGCCCCTAGTGTCCCCTCCAGCTCCATGAAAAAAAAAAACACAAATACTCACCCATTTCCCTGATGATCGGCACACCCATACTACATCCCTGATCTCAGTTAGTTCTACTTTGAGGTGAGCGGATCATCCAAAATTCGCTTCGCCAAATATTCGTCAAACTTTTCTGTGCTTGATTGGCCAGCAAATCCGCCTGACTTTAACCCCATAGAAAATCTATGGGGCATTGTCAAGAGGAAGATGAGAGACACCAGACCCAACAATGCAGATGAGCTGACGGCTGCTATCAAAGCAACCTGGGCTTCCAAAACACCTCTGCAGTGCCACAGGCTGATCACCTCCATGCCACGCCGCATTGATGCAGTCATTCATGCAAAACGAGCCCCAACCAAGTATTGAGTGCATTTACTGGACATAGTTTTCATTTGGCCAACATTTCTGTGTTTAAAAAAAATTACCGTTGGTCTAATATAATATTCTAATTTTCTGAGATAATGACTTTTGGGTTTTCCTTGGCTGTAAGCCATAATCAACATTAACAGAAATAAACACTTGAAAAAGTTCGCAATGACTTTATATAATATATGGGTTTCACTTTTTGAATTGAATTACTGAAAAAAAAACAACTTTTTGATCATATTCTAATTTATTGAGATGCACTTGTATTTTATACTTTAATCCTTGGGGTGCTTGTACATTTTGCACCTCTCGTAGACAGAACAATTTTTACAGTTTTCACATGTACAAATAATACCTAAATTACGAAATGAAAAAATCATACCTACCTCTAGTGTTGAGCGGATTTCTATCCGAATTTCAGGATAAATTCGATTAGCCGTGAAGCCAAATTTCCTTGTGGTAGTGAATCGATTTAAGCTGAAATAGTGCAAAAAAAAAAAAAAAAATCATACTTACCTGCTCTATTTGCTCATGACGGGGCGGCCACCGTCATCTTGCTTGAAGATCTTGGCCAAAATCCCTTAGGCATGACATTTTGTGCCAGCTCTTCAAGCAAGATGGCAGCTGGCCTGTCGTGAGCAAATGAAGCGGGTATGTATGATTTTTTTTGTACATGGTTTGTACAATATTGTATTATCCTTCATCGGGGGCGGATTGGCCATAGACCTTACATAGCCCTCCTTTCTGCCACTGACCAGGTACATAATAAGCTCTCAGTGGTAACGCTGTGAGAATCAAGAACTCATGTTCCCAGCCATAGACTGCTCATGTCCTCCTGAATTCATCTGCTGTGGCCTGCATTTCGCCTCATAAGCCCCCACTCCATATTTTAATCAGAGACAACAGGAGGAGGAGGACAGAAAATGGCATCTAATGATGGCCACCACAGAGGGACAGCTTTTAGGGACGTTTATTCTGCTGCTCTGTGGTATATTGTTCTGATGGGATGGGGCCACTTTCAAGTTTTTTTTCCAAGGGCCACTTTAAGTTCCCAGTCCACGTCTGGCCTTCATACGTATGTCACTTTATTGACATCATACCAATATAGGCATTTAATATATATGGTCCATAGTCCAACTGGCATGTTTCCTATTTTGCAGCAATAATGTGGGGCTATTCCATCTTGCCCTGGTTTTTTACCAGTATGTTATGGGTATTGATTTCTAATAAAATATATTTTTTATATGTAGTTGATATGTATTTTGTTGGGGACTAATGACATTCTGTGTAGGTTTATAGACATGCACAGTCAGACAGAAAGAGACAAGCTATGTTTCTCCACTTTGCAGCCTGTCAGCATACTCCTCACTGGACTCCCGCTCCCTCTCCAGGCCGCCTGACATCTCAGCCAGCTGAAGAGGGGAAAGACTATTCTCTGCTAGCATATCTTGAGCTGTGTAACAGCTAGAGATTCAATAATACAAGACCAAGCCTGAGGCTCTAACTGTGTTAAACTGCGAGCACACAGAAGTTAGAAGATTGACAGCAGAAAAAGACCACCTGGTCCATCTAGTCTACCCTTTTATTATTCCTTTATTGTTATCTTAGAATAGATACATGTTTATCCCAGGCATGTTTAAATTCAGTTACTGTGGCTTTATCAACCACCTCTGCTAGAAGTTTGTTCCAAGCTTCTACTACTCTTTCAGTGAAATAATATTTTCTAATGTTGTTCTTGATTTTCCCCCCAACTAACCCCCGATTGTGCCCCCTTGTTCTTGTGTTCAGTTTCTTATTAATAACCCTTCCCTCCTGAACTTTATTCAGTCCTTTAACATATTTAAAGGTTTCAATCATGTCCCCCCTTTCTCTTCTTTCCTCTAGACTATACATATCAAGAACTCTGAGTCTTTTTTGATAAGTTCTATACTTTAGACCTTCCACCATTTTTGTAGCTCTTCTTTGGACCCGTTTTATTTTAGCAATATCCTTTTGCAGGTGAGGTCTCCAGAATTGAACACAGTATTCCAGATGTGGTCTCACTAGAGCTCTATACAGAGGGATCATAATCTCCCTCTTTCTGCTTGTTATACCTCTAGCTATGTAGCCAAGCATACGATTTGCTTTCCCTACCGCCTGGCTGCATTGGTTACTCATTTTGAGGCTGTCAGAGATGACTACCCCCCAGATAAATCATTCTCCATATTATAGACACCTCCTGGAACATCAACCCTATTACACACTTTTGTGTCATCAGCAAACAAGCAAACCTTCCCTACCAAGCCTCCCCTTATGTCACTTACAAACATGTTAAACAGAACAGGACCCAGAACAGATCCTTGTGGCACCCCACTTGTAACCAGCCTCTGCTCAGAATACACTCCATTAACAACAACCCTCTGGTATCTGTCCTTCAGCCAACTGCAGATCCACTGAACTATCCAGGGGTTTAGTCCAATTCTTGATAACTTATCTATCAGCTCTTTATGGGGAACTGTATCAAAAAGCTTTACTGAAATCCAGGTAGGCGATATCCACAGCACCACCTTCATCCAGCACTTTAGTTACATAGTCAAAGAAATCAATGAGATTAGTCTGACATGATCGGCCCTCAGTAAAGCCATGCTGGTTTGGGTCCATCAAGTTGTTTGTTGTTAGGTGGTCAATTATCTTCTTTTTTAGAAGAGTCTCCATCATTTTTACCACTACAGATGTCAAGCTGACTGGCCTATAGTTACTAGCTTCTTCTCTACTACCCTTCTTGTGAATGGGTACATGTTACACTCTATGTGGATACTATGTGGAAGCCAATGGCTGGCAGGGGAGTACAAGTAGGTAACAGTCACAGTGTATATAAACCGACTCACGTTCTGTAGCAGCAGCGATGAACGACGTCAGACAGACGAGTAGAAGGTGTTTAGTATAGCAGACCTAGAAATGGTGAACAGCAGCGTACTGACAGGCAGCAGGCAGGTCGTGTAGCACTAGGGGAGCCTGGCTGGGGAGATTTAACCAGCAAGGTAAGCCCCGGCGCAGCAGAAATCAGGCAGGAGGTTGAATAGCAGTACTCGGAAATAGGAGATCCGCAGCAGCAGATATCAGGCAGGAGGTTGAATAGCAGTACTCGGAAATAGGAGATCCGCAGCAGGATACAAACCAACAATGAAGTGAGTTCAGCTAGAGACAGACAAACTAGGTTCGACTGATACTCAAGCATGGTGGGGCATAGTTGCAAACATTAATATAGCCTCCGGGGCAGGTAAGATGGCCACTGAAGCTGCCAGTGGCCATCTTGCAAGAGGCAGAAATGCCCACAGACAGACTAAGATAAAACCAGGACCGGATCCTAACACTACCCCCATCTCAGGAGCGGCCTCCGGACGCCCTCTGGTTAGGCTTTTCGGGATGTTTTTGGTGGAACTCGGACACCAAACGGGGGGCATTAATATTGTCCACTGGTTCCCAAGAATTTTCTTTGAGCGGATACCCTTCCCATTTAATTAAATACTGCAGCCGGTTCCTATGGATCCCTAGAATCCAGAATCTTCTCCACCACGAATTGTTCCTCACCCTCAATTAGAACTGGATCGGGTGGTGGGGCAGATTGTCCCAGGAACGGATTAGGGACAGCAACCTTCAGTAGGGAGACATGGAATACTGGATGAACCTTCATGGTCCTGGGAAGCTTTAACCGAGCAGCCACTGCGCTTATGATAGCACTGATCTTGAATGGCCCCAAAAATTTCTGTCCAAGCTTTGGAGAGGGTACTCTCAGTTTTAAATTTTTGGTGGAAAGCCAGACAGAATCCCCTACTTTAAACATGGGTGTTGGTCTACGAGACTGGTCAGCTGATTTTTTATATCTCTCCTGGGCTAAAGTCAAGGTTTCCTTCAGTACTTCCAATTTCCGCTGGAGGGCTGATACACGTTCTGCAACTGCCGGCATGACGTCATCAATTGGGAGTCTCGGCAGAATTTTAGGATGAAACCCCAAGTTGGCATAAAAGGGTGACATCTTGGTGGTAGCACTCTGGGAATTGTTATAAGAGAACTCTGCCAGAGGAAGCAGATCCAGCCAATCATCCTCCAGATGACTAGTGAAACAATGCAGGTACTGTTCCAAGGTCTGATTAGTCCGCTCGGTCTGACCGTTTGACTGTGGGTGAAAAGCAGAAGATAGGCAGACGTTGATGTCTAATGCTGAACAAAATCCTTTCCAGAATTTCGCCACAAATTGAGTTCCTCGGTCCGAAATGACTTCATCGGGCACCCCGTGTAGTCGAAAAATATTCCACATAATTAATTCCACGGTGTCCTTAGCAGTTGGTAGTCCAGAGCAGGGTATGAAGTGAGCAGCCTTGGTTAAACGATCCACCACCACCAGAATGGTGTTCATACCCATACCCTTAGAGACTGGAAGCTCGACAATGAAATCCATAGAGATGGATCCCCATGGACTAGAAGGAACTGGCAATGGTTGCAGAAGTCCAGTTGGAGCAGACAGAGGTATCTTACACCTGGCACAGACCTCACAGGAGAGGACATAGCTCTTAACATCCCCTTGATAGCCGGGCCACCAGAAGAATCGCGAGAGGAACTCCTGAATCTTCTGTACCCCCTTATGACCGGCCACCTTGGAGTCATGCATCAGTTTCAGTACTCTTAGTCTAGCATTTTTGGGCACATAAAGGCATTGGCCTTGAAACCACACTCCATTCTTGAAAATTAGATGCACAGCATTGGTCGGTTGGGACGAGAAAGGATCAGTGCCATAACCTTCCTTGAAGACATGGATGAGGTCTTGATTCTGTATCACTCCTACTACATTGGCATCCGGTACAATGGTCTTAGAAGAAAAAGTAGAATCAGGTTCTATAGAGAACATCCTTGAAAGAGCATCAGCCTTGCCATTACGGGAGCCTGGTCGATACGAGATGACGAAATGGAATCAATTTAAGAATAGACTCCATCGCACTTGTCGAGAAGAAAGACATCTTGCTGATTGGACAAACTCCAAATTACGGTGATCGATGAGTACGACAATTTGCTGAGAGGTCCCCTGCAAGTGATGTCTCCATTCCTTGAACACGGAGATGACCGCCCATAGTTCCTTATTTCCGACATCATAGTTCCTCTCGACAGATGATAACTTTCGAGATAAGAATGCACAGGGGTGCAGCAGGCCTTTTTCTCCGTTCTCTGGGACAGAACAGCCCCCACAGCACAATCTGAGGCGTCTACCTCAATGATAAATGCCGACTCTGGGTCAGGATGTATTAATACTGGAGCAGACGTGAATTTTGATTTAAGACGAGTGAACGTCTCCTGGGCCTGAGGCGTCCAATGGAATACTGTCCCCTTCTTGGTAAGTTGGGTAATAGGACTAACAATCTCCGAAAAATGCTTGATGAAGCGTTGATAAAAGTTAGCAAAACCTGCAAAGCGTTGTACTTCCCGGATATTCCTTGGGACCGGCCAATCGATAATCGCCTTGATCTTGCTGATATCCATATGCAACCCTTGTGGCGAGATTACATAGCCCAGAAACTGAATCTCAGTCTTGTGGAATTCACACTTTTCGAGTTTAATGTAAAGATGATTTACTCGTAGGCGGTCTAGAACAGTCTTCACATGTTCCTGACGTTCTTGTAAAGAATTGGAAAAGATAAGGATATCGTCCAAATAGATTACCATGAATTGATCCAAGAGATCTCGGAAGATGTCATTGGCTAGATGCTGGAACGTAGCTGGGGCATTAAAAAGCCCAAAAGGCATAACGAGGTATTCAAAGTGTCCGTATCGACACCGAAAAGCGGTCTTCCACTCATCCCCGGGTCTGATCCATACCAAATTGTAAGCTCCCCGAAGATCCAGTTTGGAGTAAATCTTAGCATGGCGCACTCGTTCTAAAAGTTCAGGAATCAAGGGAAGCGTATAGCGGTTCCGGACAGTAACCTTATTCAGTTCCCGATAATCGATGCAGGGTCTGAGGGACCCATCTTTCTTCTTCATGAAGAAAATTGGAGTGCCCGCTGGGGATGAAGAGGGACAGATGAACCCCTTCGCCAGATTCTCATCAATGTAATCCTTGAGGGCCTTTAACTCCGGTCTGGCTAAGGGATAGATATGACCGAAAGGTATTACAGCACCGGGTAAGAGTTCAATCGAGCAATCGTACGGCAACAGCGGAGGAAGTCTATCTGCATTCTTCTTATCGCACACATCCAAGAAGTCATGATATACGGATGGAAGATTATTGGAGCTTTTTTCAGGAGCAGGTTCGGCCGAGCAAATGGTTGACGTATTACTTGCTGGAAAGTGTATCTCCCTAGTTTCCCAATTAATAACCGGGTTCTGCTTCTTCAACCATGGAAGGCCTAAGATTATTGGGAAATGAGGAGAGGAGATGAGCATGAAGGAGAGTTTCTCATGGTGGTCGGGCGGCATGGAGACCCTCAGGAGACGAGTCTCCAGATCTATTGTCCCTGATGCCAGGGGGGAACTGTCCACAGTCTCCATAAACATGGGTGACGTTTTTCTCTGGGTAGCTATACCATGTTCCTTAGTGAAGGCAAGATCCATGAAGTTACCGCTAGCTCCAGGAATCCACCATAGCTGAGGTAGGGACCCAGCGAACGCTGGTCCAAATATGAATAGGCAGGAAACAATGAGTGTCCCTTTTCTTCATCCCGAGGTGTGGAGCCACAGAGGATAAGGTCTGAATAACCGCACTCAACGGCTGTGATGCTTCTGAGACCTCCGATTCAGAATCAGACAGATAACCCTCAGCCAAGGCTGCTGCTGTTCTGCAGAGCCGATTAGGGCAATTTATAAGGAAGTGGCCAGACTCACCACAATAAAGATAAAGACCTTCCCGCAGCCTGCGATCTCTGCGAACCTCATTTGGCGATTTCTGTACCGCATCTATTTGCATCAACTCGGTCTCCTGTGGAGTTCTATTAGGAGATTCTTTGGGGAAAGTGGACGGGGAAGGTGGTGGACTGTCCCTTCGATTCAACGCTGCCCACTTCTCTTGCCTCCGTTCAGTTAAACGGATATCTATCCTAATGCAATGATGCACAAAGCTTCCGAAGTCAGAGGGAGCCTCCCCATGGGCCAGTTCGTCCTTGATGGCGCTGGATAATCCCTTCCTGAACAGAGGGAGATGTGCCTCAGAATTCCAAGTCGTATCAATGGCCCATCTCTTAAATTCCATGGCATATTCAGCGACGGAAAGTCTGCCCTGCCGGAGCGCCATTAAATTGGTCTCTGCAGTGGTGCGACAATTTGGATCGTCAAACATTAAGCTCATACCGGCAAGAAATTGAGTCAGATTGTTCAAACAGGGATCACCAGCCTCAATTAGAGGATTTGCCCATGCTAGAGCCCTATGTGTCAAAAGCATGATGATGCAAAGTACTTTGGCACGATCATTCGGAAATTGGCTGGCGTGTGCATCAAAGTAAAGTCGACACTGATTTACAAAGCCGCGGAACTTGTCACGATCTCCACCAAACCTGAATGGTGGCAGTTTCGGAGGAGCCAGAACTACAGGAGTAGAGGCTGGTATCTGCGCCTCGACAGATGTGGCTTGAGCGCGCAACTCTTGGATTGCTACACCAAGTTCTTGCGCATTTTGGCTTACTTGTGTCTCCAGAGAAATTATCTTAGTCTTTAATGACTGCACTTCAGTGTGAATAGAAGTTGTGAGTTGATGAAGTCTCTTAATACGAGCGTCCAAGTCCCCCGAGCCAGCGGCCGCCATCATCTTTGCGGCTTGAGTATCATGTTACACTCTATGTGGATACTATGTGGAAGCCAATGGCTGGCAGGGGAGTACAAGCAGGTAACAGTCACAGTGTACATAAACCGACTCCCGTTCTGTAGCAGCAGCGATGAACGATGTCAGACAGACGAGTAGAAGGTGTTTAGTATAGCAGACCTGGAAATGGTGAACAGCAGCGTACTGACAGGCAGCAGGCAGGTCGTGTAGCACTAGGGGAGCCTGGCTGGGGAGATTTAACCAGCAAGGTAAGCCCCGGTGCAGCAGATATCAGGCAGGAGGTTGAATAGCAGTACTCGGAAATAGGAGATCCGCAGCAGCAGATATCAGGCAGGAGGTTGAATAGCAGGACTCGGAAATAGGAGATCCGCAGCAGGATACAAACCAACAATGAAGTCAGTTCAGCTAGAGACAGACAAACTAGGTTCAACTGATACTCAAGCAGGGTGGGGCACAGGTGCAAACATTAATATAGCCTCCGGGAGCAGGTAAGATGGCCACTGAAGCTGCAGTGGCCATCTTGCAAAGAGGCAGAAATGCCCACAGAGAGACTAAAGATAAAACCAGGACCGGATCCTAACAGTACAACATTTGCCATTCTCCAATCATCAGGAACATCTCCTGTAAGAAGGGACTGATTATACAGATCAGTCAGGGGGCCAACAATCATAGATCGGAGTTCTTTAAGAACTATGGGGTGGATGCCATCCGGACCCATTGCCTTATTTAACTTTAGCCGGACAAGTTCCTCTAGAACATCGGCCTCTGAAAACACTGGGGCAGAAACCTTACAACTAGAGGCAACGCTATGTCCAGCCATATTCTGGTTACGAAAGTCGCCATGTGAAAAAACTGAGTAGAAGTAATTATTCAGATGGTCAGCGACCGCCGTATTCCCCACCTATATGGATCGGGAATGAAAGCTGAAGGTATACATTCTTGTTGCTCTGTTTTTTTAATTTTTTTTTAACTGTTAACAGCAGTCCAGAGGTACACTTTAGAGCGGCCATGTGGGCAACAGGAAACCAATGTTTGGAGATGTCTTAGTGGGGCAATGTTTTAACTCCACTTTTGTAGTTTTAAAAAGTCACTAATTATGATGCACACCATATTTGTGACAAAATATATATATTACTAGCAGAAAGACCCGGCTTCGCCTGGGTATATTTCATCTATTTCATTTAATGTTTCTGTGTGTCGTTGCAGAGAGAAAGTCAATGCAGCTGACAGGAGGTGATTTTTACCTTCATTTTTTCAATCCTATTGGCTGCGGAGTGGGAGGGGGTGTGGTTTAATGGGACACTGGGGGGGGGGTTAAGTCCTTCATTTCAGGGTGGCCTGAATTATAGGTTAATGCCATGGTAATTTGAAGAAACACAATGGGTAGCAGTGGAAGAAAACATTGCTTTGCGTGGGTATATTTAATCTATTTCATTTAATGTTTCTGTGTGTCGTTGCAGAGAGAAAGTCATCCTCCCTCCCATCCCTGCAGCTGACAGATGTTGATTTTTACCTTCAATTGTTCAATCTCCATTGGCTGCGGAGTGGGAGGGGTCATGGCCTGACTGAGTCGGGGGCGTGACATTGAAAGACCTAGGGCAGGGTTTTAAGTCCTTCTTTTGATGGTGGCCAGAATTACAGGTCGATGCCATGGTAATTTATGAGGACACGCCATGGGTAACAGTGGAAGAAAACATTGCTTTGCACGGGTATATTTAATCTATTTCATTTAATGTTTCTGTATGTTGTTGCAGAAAGAAATCCAACCTCCCTCCCGCCCCTGCAGCTGACAGAAGTTGATTTTTACCTTCATTTTTTCAATCCCCGTTGGCTGCGGAGTGGGAGGGGGCGTGGCCTGATAGAGTCGGATCGTGGTTTCGCGAGATCTGGGGCGGGGGTCAGAGTGGCATGAATTACAGGTCGATGACATGGTAATTTATGGGGACCCGCAATGGGTAGCAGTTGAAAAAAACATCTTTTATTAGTACTGAATGGTCGTAGTCTAAAATTAGTCAATTTCATCTACGATTTTTGTGTGTCATTGCAGAGAGAAATTCACCCTCCCACCCCTGCAGCTGATTTTTTTCAATCCCCGTTGCCTACGGAGTGGGAGGGGGCATGGCCTGGCAGAGTTGGGGGTGTGGATTATCAAGATGCTTCGAACGGTTGTAGTCTGAAATTAGTCTATTTCATCTAAAATTTTGTGTGTCATTGCAGAGAGAAATTCACCCTCCCACCCCTGCAGCTGACAGAAGTTCATTTTTCCCTTCATTTTTTCAATCCCTGTTGGCTGCGGAGTAGGGAGGGGGCGTGACCTGACACAGTTGGGGGCGTGGCTTAACAAAGCGCTTCGCATAGGTGATTTAATCTATTTCATTTAATGTTTCTGTGTGTCGTTGCAGAATGGCTGCAGAGTGAGAGGGGGCGTGGTCTGACAGAGTTGGGGGCGTGACTTAGCAAGACGATTCGAACAGTTGTAGTCTATAATTAGTCTATTTTATCTAAAATTTTTGTGTGTCGTTGCAGAGAGAAATTCACCCTCCCACCCCTTGCAGCAAACAGAAGTTTATTTTACCTTTATTTTTTCAATCCCCATTGGCTGCGGAGTGGGAGGGGGCGTAACCTGACAGAGTCGGGGGCGTGGATTAGCAAGACGCTTCACATGGGTGTATTTAATCTATTTCATTTAATGTTTCTGTGTGTCGTTGCAGAAAGAAAGTCAACCTCCCACCCATCCCTGCAGCTGACAGAAGTTGATTTTTACCTTTATTTTTTCAATCCCTGTTGGCTGTGGAGTGGGAGGGGGCGTGGCCTTACAGAGTCGGGGCGTGGCTTAGCAAAGCGCTTCGCATAGGTGCATTTAATCTATTTCATTTAATGTTTCTGTGTGTCGTTGCAGAATGGCTGCGGAGTGAGAGGGGGCGTGGCCTGACAGAGACGGGGCGTGGCTTAGCAAAAGGCTTCGAACGGTTGTAGTCTATAATTAGTCTATTTCATCTAAAATTTTTGTGTGTCGTTGCAGAGAGAAATTCACCCTCCCACCCCTGCAGCAAACAGAAGTTTATTTTTACCTTCATTTTTTCAATTCCCGTTGGCTGCGGAGTGGGAGGGGGCGTGACCTGACAGAGTCGGGGGCGTGGATTAGCAAGACGCATGGGTGGATTTAATCTATTTTATTTAATGTTTGTGTGTGTTGTTGCAGAAAGAGAGTCAACCTCCCACCCATCCCTGCAGCTGACAGAAGTTGATTTTTACCTTTATTTTTTCAATCTCTGTTGGCTGCGGAGTGAAAGGGGGTGTGGCCTGACAGAGTTGGGGGTGTGGCTTAGTGAGACCTGGGGCGGGGGTTTTAAGTACTTCTTTTAGGGTGGCCTGAATTAAAGGTCAATACCATGCTTATTTATGAGCCCACGCAATAGGCAGCAGTGGAGGAAAACATCTTTTATTACTACTGAACTGTAGTAATAGAAAAAAACATAAGTTATATTTATGGTAACCGGAATACCTTTAACAGTGTCAGTAAATAGAAATGGATGAGATCCTCAGCTGCTGATAATTACCTGGTTGTTATGGAAACCTGCCCTCCCTGTGTGGCTTTGCAGAGAATGGCAGTTGGAGTTTAAAACCAAAGCTCCCAGTTGTAATGTTGGCTAATGGAGATCATATTTTGGGAATATCTCGGGAACGGTACGTCCTAGAGAGATGAGACCTGGTCTAAAACCTTCCCGGACACCTGATGTACCTGTGTGCCGAATTTGGTGAAAATCGGTCCAGTAGTTTGGTCGCGCATAGAGAACAGACAGACAGACAGACAGACAGAAATTCATTGTTTATATTATTAAGAGATATATATAATAAAGGCACATCTCACTCCGGCACACAGGAGATCAAGACTAATGCAGGAAACTATAGACCTGATAAATCTCCCCCAGTTATATATATGGGAGAGTGTAGTGGGCATGCTCTCTGACCTGTGCAGAGGTCACTGTGTAGGGAAGAGGTGAGCTGTGACTATCACATGCTGTCAATGGTGTGAAGGGGCAAATTTCAAGAAAGATCAAAACCTATTAGGACATGTTCAAGATTCTGTCAGTGTAGAAGGACGTGTTGGGCCAGAATATGTATATGTATATGCATGCATGCCCCTTTAATTAGGCATGCATATGCATATATATATATAAATTGAATATCTGTGGGCCTCATCCCTGGCCTCACAGTATGGCCCCAATATACTGTCCCCTTCATATATCTATGGTCCCTTGTCCCATTGTTAGGAGAATAAGCCCCCCTCCTTATAGGTCCCCGTTCTGTGCCCCTTGTAGGTATATAGATTCATGTACATAATTCCCAGTTATGTACATGTATCTATATACATGTATCTTTAAACCGGGTGCCCCTGGTTAACCCTGCAAGCGCATAATAATGCGCTTGCAGATGCGCGATCCTGATGACTGGACTATCAGTCCAGTCTCAGGGACTTCAAAAGGACAGAGGATGATAAGATCCTCTGTCCCTTTTGTTAGCACCCTCAACGCTGTTGGGGGTGATTAACATGACAGGGAAACAAAACAGTTTCCCTGTCGCTGCTCTCTCCCTCTCCGGCGCTGTAATTACAGCGCCGGAGATAGAGGGAGACTCACAGGCAGGAGGATCAAAGAGATCCTCCGCCTGTGAGATTCCTGGGCGCTCGGGCCCGGCGCGCTGACGTCATATCAGCGCGCCGGCCCCAGGAGTGCACAGCTGCCGGCGTGTGCGCGAAAGCGCGCACACCGGCAGCGCGGGAGCACGGGAGCGAGCGCGACCGGGTTTAAATAACCCGATCGCGCTGCGCTCTTCGGAGAGTTGAGCCGTGCCTCCCCACCTACCAGCATCCCCTGGACAACGAGCAACAAAGGAGGACCCCCTGGAACAAGATTGGCTGAGTACCCTGGTTCCCCTGAACCACCAATGATTTACCCCGTTTCCTGTGATTAACCCCTGGTGCTGCCCTGTGACCCCCGCTGTCTGCCCATACCCCCCTGGAGACCCCTGTGGACCCCTGCTACCCCCTGATCCCAGAACAATTAACCCTTCCTTGCTCCCTGTGGACCCCCTACAATCTATACCCTGCCTACCCAGCTGCACCCCATAACCTGCCCTGCTCCCAGCACCCCTTGTGTGCTGCTGCCCCCTGATCCCTACCCTGTGCACCATTTAACCCCTGCCTTGCCCAACTGGTTCTGCCCTGCAACCCCTGCTCCAGAACCATTAACCCCTGCCCTGCCAATATTGTATTGTAACTCTTTGTTCCCAGGGACAGTAGAAGTGTAGGTGAGGGTGGGCTGCTAATATTGTGAGTGTGTGTATTTAGTATTGTGGGTGGAATTAATTGTGGGAAGTGTGCAGTGTAGCCAGTGTATAGTATTGTATTGTTTGCGGATATATATGTATATATATTTATATACGTCAATATAAATATATATAGATATAGTCTTAAATAATTAGACGGTAGACATTGTTTTGTAATAAAGTCTTTTATTGTTTAAAAATACAGTCTACATTGTCTTTGTAGTCGCCGTTATAGCTTAAGCGTGTAGGGAATAGAACAGTGTGGGAAATAAATAGGCGGAGCTAGCGTCAGCCGGTTACGCCTATTTATGAATATTAATTAATAATATTCCACAAAATATTATTAATTAATAAATCCTATAACATTGGCGAGCCAGCCCGAACTGCTTGTGGACTGTGGTTCTGTGAAAACGCACCACAATTGTGTTATTGCGTCAACTAAGATAGGCGGATAGGGAGCGGACAAATAGCGGAGGGACACGGTGCAGTGTCGTGCTATATTGTGCTCCTCGACCTTGAAGTTGGACGGATAACACAGGTGTGGGTGCAGTTTGCACAGGAAACGTCCACAAACAGCGAACCTAAAAGTACGTGTTTTTATTCCCTTGCACGACTGACCGGCGAGAGTCAATTCACGCTTCGGGTGGATCCAGAAGAGTCGCGGCAGGCGTTCGGAGGAAGAGGATCTTTTTCCAAGCAGCGTAGACGGGTGAAGGTCTCGGCTGGACGGGAAAAAGAAGTTCAAAACTAGAAGGACGCGACGACTCCACAAATGGCCACCGAAAAAGTGAGTATGACTTTTGGCACACTGCAGCACTTAAAGCAAAAACGCACATTTAACCCATCATTCCACCACATACACGTCCACGGAGATGCTTTGGTCTGCTTTGTTGGACAAGCCTATGCACACGACAGAGTGTGCATAGGCAAAAAGCATCTTTCACAAAAACACGAAACGCCTCCAAATGCTGGCCAAATTAGTTCACACTTTTGAGACAGCATTTGGAGGCCAGAGCATGTAGCGCTGGTCTCTCGTCGGAGGAGCATTTATCAGTCATTGCCAGTGCTGTGCCCAGTAATGTGCAGCAGGTTTCTGCATTGCGGGCGCAGCTGGGTGAATGTGGAGTCTTCTGCTGACCGAGAAACACAGGTGGATGAAATGGAGTCACGGTTGGTAGAGTTGCAGAGGCAAAGGAGAAACTTGAGGCTCAGTTGACTCAGTCTTATGCTGAGATCAAGGCCTTCAAGGAGCGGGCTGCCTCTACTGACTGACTCTAGCCAAACTAAATGATGAGGTTGCTGCAAGGTCTCGTTTGGTGACGGCTTGCAACAAGCCATTAGAAATTTTTCAAAGTTGGTACCGGCCCTTTCTTTTTCTGTAAAGTCAGGGCCAGACTCTCCAAAAATTTTGCCCTGTCCAGGGCAAAAAGGGGGAGAGATATCTGTACAGGCCAAAATACCAAATTTGAGCCTGTTCAGATAGGAAAAAAGAGTCCAACAATTTTTTGTAATAAGAAATACGGTGAGAAGTGCGTCCCTGAGAATGGAACAGTTCAGGAGAAGGAGCACGACTGCAGTGTGGACGGACCTAAGCCATGCAGGGCAGACATCAGGGTGTTTTGCATGACGGTTAGTCACATAGCAAACACTGCAGGACAGGTAAGTATAGGCACAAAGGACAAGAGGCCAAATTGGTGTTTTAGGTGTGGGAACGAAGACACATTGCAAGGAATTGCCCTTGCGCAAATAATCAATGTGTCCAGTAGTAAAATCCCTGTAACAAATTGTACAGTGGGGCCTAGCCAGATTGGCCATAAGAGTCACCACTCAGCGGATGCCTGATCAGGTGCTGAAGGTCCAAATCGGCCAATCTAG
>ONZH01020883.1:0-69895 GCA_900303285.1 Rhinella marina | reverse complement strand
CTGGTGACCGACACCATGGGTGCATACATAGACTTGTGCTTTTTTTATTATGTGTAAGCATGGCCACTGCTGCTGCATTGCAGGGTGGTCGTAACCATGGAAATGAGCAGTGTATAATGTGATAAATCCAGCCAGCAAAAGAAGCAATATGGACAATCATAATACATTAGTAAGTGCCTTGTATTAACCTTCTCTACATAATAAAGGCTATATGCAGAAGTGAGACAACCCCTTTAAGGCCTCTATCACACAGTCAGTATTTTGCATCTGGATTTGATCATGATTTGGAAGCAAAAAGCAGGAGTGGATCCAAAACACAGAAGACATACAAATATTTCTATCACGTTATCTCTTTTTTGTTTTAGACCCACTCCTGTTTTAGCCTTACCAATACTGATCAAATACTGGCGGTTTGAAGACAGGTGCTCAAACTACAGGATCTACCTTTTTGGCCTGTTCTTCTGATGGATCAGAAGAACGAAAAAATAAACAGTGATGTGAATATAGCCTTACAGCTGACACTCACCACTACTTGAATCTTGGCCCACTGTATGGTTACTTTAGGCTACTTTCGGATAAGGTACCATGAATATATCTGCACCTCTTCTGTGGTTTTGACCCACACCTGCTTTGAGCTGACAATAACAGATGAGAATAACTGACCAAATAAGTGAAATGTGAACTAAACCTCATAGTAAAGCACAGTCATTCTTCATCTAACAGAAGGGATTCAAATGCATGTGTTTGCACTGCCACAACATGGATTAAGAGAACCTTTTTTTAAACTTCACTCATCTCTAGTCATCCATATAGGACATTGTCCATCACCTCCTTGAAGAATGGAGTAATTCAGAAAAGGTCTCAATGATGAATATCCAACAATACATCTGTATATCTGACGTAAAACAGGAATAAACTTGAGCACTGACCCAATAGTATTTTATGTGCCAGATAGAGAAGGTGCAAAGTGTGCTAAATGAGCCCATTGTAGTCTTGATGACAGTATCAAAAGCTCCACTTATGCAGTATTTAGTTATTATAAAATAAATACAATAGAGTGATGACCTTAAACAAACATGTAATCTGGCAGTACATCCAGGTTTGCTTTTGGTAGTTAAACTGGCTCTTTGTTTTTCTTTGCTAGAAGCAAAACTTTTTGGATCTAGTGCAAATACATAATCTGCCACAATGTCTTACCACTGATGCAGAACAGCATCATGCACAAGATCATTTCCAGAATAGATGTGCAGATATGGACAACACACAGACTGTACATGAGGCCTAAACTTGTTAATATAAAACTCTGATAACTGCACATATGTGACATAGGGACTATCGACCAGTTGTGGTCTAGCTATCTAGGGTTTTTACTTCAAGTAGGTAGAGAAAGGGGTCTGGCTACTAGCCTTAGGGCTCACTTTCCTAATCTGTCTCAACCTACAGTCATTACAACCATACTTCCTTTTAGATTAAAATGAGGATCAGATCTTGGGACAGAAGAAAGGAAGGGAACATTTCCCCTCTCACTTATAGTGAGATTGTTATGAGCAACCATTTTTTGGGGGGGGAATTGCTATGCAGCTGCCTTATAGCTGATCTCTGCTCTGTTAATTTATGGAAGAGTCCATTGATTTTGTTAGCTTTCCATTCTAATGTTTATGCTTTCTACTGTTTAGTTGCTGGTTATAGGGTGGGCTCTGTGTATTTGTAGTCACATTATCATTCAACTCCTTTCATCTGTTGGAGAGTTTATTTGTTGCTGTCCTGCACTGATGCATGCTTCCTAATAATATTCTTCTGACTGTTGTTAAAGGAACCATTCAAGTCCCAATTTACGTTTAGTGTTCCTACTTGGATTAACTGCCTGAATGAAAAAACATTAAAATAACTTTAATAAGATCAAAAATAAGATAAAAGT
Organism: Rhinella marina; assembly: GCA_900303285.1. NCBI lineage: Eukaryota > Metazoa > Chordata > Amphibia > Anura > Bufonidae > Rhinella > Rhinella marina. The sequence continues at coordinate 67,977 of ONZH01020883.1, read as the reverse complement.
GTGTGGCCTTCTGATGGTGTAGTCTGAGTAGCCTCCAACTTTATGACGGCCGTACACAGCCGCTGCAAATCAGCCCTATTAGGAGGGTATGCCATTGCCCACTGGGTTTGGCTTAATAATGGCAGCCAATGAGAACGTGTGTTCACAATCCTCCCTGCCTTCAAAAAATGCAGCAAGGACCCCATGGGGTAGAACAATGTAAAAGGTGATGTCTTGGCAGTACAGTAGTTCTTCATTAGAAGATATGTCATCATACTGGTTTAGGCAATCTCTAGGTGTGTCTGCTTGGGACAGATATTGCAAAAGAACAGTTGTTTTCCCGTCCATATGGACTAAGTGATAACTTGTATTAATCCCCCCATGCACCAAAAAAATGGGCCATCCATCTCTAATATGTTAATTATGGAGGTTGGGGTAGATCATTTACTGAAGAACAAAAGACGCATGTTGAATATGTTGAGGAGGAGAGCAAAGAAAGTATCTGTCTTTTAGACACACTTACATAAACTGATATGCCATATCAATTATAAACACAAACATATTTGTTAGCGGACACATACCAAGAGCAAGAGAAGTGTTGGCATAGATGAATACTCACATACAGAAAACAGTTTGATGACTTTACGGTGGAATATGTTTGAATATGTGTCAGTCATATCGGTAACATGTTTGTGACCTCTTATAATGGATGATGGTGATGTTAGGGGCTTATTTAATGAAGCATGCATATGAGATAAAATAATTAAAAATATTGTCCAATGGGGTCCATCTGTTTAAAAAGAATGCAGCGCTTATGTGAGCACTGCATTCTCTTCACTGTTTACCTGCATGAGCGCTGCATTCTCTTCAAACAGCTGATCAACGGGGGTTCCAGGAGATAGGCCCTGCCTATCTGATATTGACGACCTGTCCTAAGGATAGGGCATGAATAAAGGAAACCAGCCCACCCATTTAACAATGGAACAGAAAAGCTTCAATGAAAATCCAACAATACATATGTATATCTAACGTAAAACAGAAAAAAATCCAACAATACATATGTATATCTAACGTAAAACAGAAAAAAATCTAGTAATAATATTAGTACATGAACACTGACTCTATATTATTTTATGTGCTGGATAGAGGAGGTACAAAGGGTGCTAAATGAGCCCATTGTAGTCGTAACCTACTGGATCTAGACCTCAGCTTGGTAACTAAATTGTATGTGTGCTTTCTGTCTTGTCTGTAGTTACTTCCCCTTGTTCCATTTCCATGTAATGCCCTGCATGTATTTAAGCTAGGGACTGCCGTCCAGTTGCTCCCCGTCGATTAGGACGGAGCATACAAGTAGGTAGGGAAAGTGGTATGGGTGGAGCTCAGGGCTGCACTTTTCCCTAACTGATACATGACAGAAACACAGGCCCACCTAAAACCATGGACGCTATGCGGGTCCTTACAAATCAGATGCATAATCTGGCCCAGATGGTGCAGAAGCTAGCAGAGAGGCTGCAGCAGCAGAAGTAGCTTTAGACCTCATCTGTAGTGGCTTCCTCACTGTAGAATCTTGAGCCCCATGTCAAATTTCCCGACCGTTTCTCGGGAGAACGTAGATTTTTTTTAACATTCAAGGAGAGCCGCAAGCTCTATTTTTATTTACACCCACATCCTTCGGGCTCTGAGCAACAGAGAGTGGGAATAATTATCTCTCTGTTGCAGGGTGACCTGCAAGAGTGGGCTTATTCGATTCCCCCGGACTCTCCCTGTCTGACTTCTGTTGAGGTGTTTTTCAGGCACGTGGCATATTACATGATGAACCCATAAGTTGGGCTATAGGCAGGAGAATCATTTAAGGTCTCTTTGTCAGGGTAACAGGCCCGTAGAGTATTGCACCGAGTTCCGGACTCAAGTGCCAATTCAGGTTAGGACTTTCTGAGGACTTAAAGGATATGCTAGTAAGTTATTCCTCTCCTCACACTTTAGAGTAGACCATGACCTTAACCATTAGACTGGACCGACGCATCAGGATCATAAAGCGGAACCTATGCATCTTGGAATTACCATGAGGGATCAAATACGTCTGAGGGGTGCTTGCTTCTACTGTGGAGAGACGGATCATTGGTTATGGCAAAGTCCTAAACTGCCTTCCTCCAGGAGATCTCCACGTCCTGACTCCCGGAAGGATAAGGTACTCCCCAGGGTGGTAAGAGAGAAGGTGTTGTTACCTGTGGTCGTTTCTTTTGGTACTTGTAAGGGTTCTGGGGAGGCATTTATTGATTCGGGGTCTGCCTCTAATTTTTTTTACCACAATTTTGCTCTGTCTCTGGGTGTTCCAATTTTGCCTCTTATTAAGGCTTCATTCACACGACCGTATTTTCTTTCCATGTCCGTTCCGTTTTTTTGCAAACCGTCTGCGGAACCATTCATTTCAATGGGTCCGCAAAAAAAACGGAAGGTAGTCCGTGTGCATTCCGTTTCCGTATGTCCGCATTTCCATACCGCAAAAAAGATAGAACATGTCCTATTCTTGTCCGTTTTGCTGACAAGGATAGGCATTGTTACAATGGATCCACAAAAAAACAGAAACACGGATGCCATACGGAATGTCATCCGTTTTTTTTTGCGGATCCGCAATTTGCAGACCGCAAAACACATACGGTCGTGTGAATGAAGCCTTACCCCGTTCATATTATTGCCATTGATTCCACTCTCTTAGTTGGCGAGATGGAGGAATTGTACCCCCGAAGTAGCCTCAACTGTGGGAGCCCTACATACAGAATTTTGTTCTTTTCTTATCTTAAAGAATTTGCCAGTGGAAATAGTTCTTGGCATGCCTTGGATTCATAACCCAGTCAATAACTGGTCTACGGGCGAATTAGAAAAATGGGGGCTAAAATGTAATTCCTCCTATCTACCTGTTGTTGAAGCTGGTGTCAGATTGAATCAGAAATTCTCCCTAGGTATATCAATGATTTTTCTGATATTTTTCCCATGTCCGATGCCGATTTCCTTCCCCCTCTTAGGCCCTATGTTTGTGCCATTGATCTTATTCAGGGGTCCAAATACCCTAAAGGTCGCATTTATAATGTATCTGGTACGGAGCGACAATCTATGAGGAACTATTTGAAGGAAAGTTTACACAAAGGACATATTAGACCTTCCGTGTTCCCAATGGGGGAGGGGTTTTTCTTTGTGGGGAAAAAGGATGGTGGTTTGAGACCATGTATTGATTACAGGGAACTGAATAAAATTACTGTTAAGATACTCCCTGTCTTTCATTTCAGACCTGTTTAATCAAATTCTTGGAGCTCATTGGTTCACTAAACACGATCTCAGAGGGGCATATAATCTTATCCCGATTAAGGAGGGACATGAGTGGATTGGTATTTAGTGATGTTGTTTGGGTTGAGTAATGCTCCAGCGGTTTTCTAAAATTTTGTCAATATTTTTAGACAATTTATTGGGAAATTCGTCAGTCTATTTAGACGATATCCTGATTTTTTCACCTGACTGGGAGTCGCATGTTATTTACATTAGCCAGGTATTGCAGATTCTTCAGGAGAATTGATTATTCGTGGGTGAGAAGTGTATATTTGAGGTGCAGGAAATTTCATTTTTGGGATACATTCTCACACCTCAACCCTTTAAGATGGATCCCGGGAAGGTGCAGGCTGTTTTAGACTGGGTGCAGCCTTCCTCTCTTAAAGCATTGCAACATTTTTTGGGTTTCTCAAATTACTATCAAAAGTTCATTAAAAAAATTTCCATTATTTCCAAGCCTCTCATCGATCTAACTAAGAATGGAGCGGACTTAGTTGTTTGGTCGCCAGAGGCTATTGAAGCTTTTAAAGCACTCAAGAAATGCTTCATTGACTCTGCAGTTTTGTTTCAACCAGACCAAAAGAAGCCTTTTGTGGTTGAGATGGACGCCTCCGAAGATGGGGTGGGGGCAGTGCTCTGCTAAGGCTCATAAACTCTCACTAACCTCAAACCTGGTGCTTTCTTTTCCTGTTTCTCTCCATCTGAGAGAAATTATGATATTGGTAATCGAGATCAACTTGCCATTAAATTGGTCTGGGGGGGCTTTACTTTGTGTGGCCGTACTTACTAATCATAAGAACCTAAGTTTCTGGAATCTGCTAAGAGTCTGAATCCCAGACAGGCTAGGTGGGCATTGTTTTTTTACACATTTTAATTTCTGTATTACTTTAAGGCCAGGAAGTAAAAATGTCAAGGCAGATGCCCTTTTCCAGAGTTTCTGTGCATTTCAATCCACTGACACTCCACCAGAACCTATATTTCCGTAAGGCATTATTCTGGTTTCGGCTTCTTCCAATCTGACATCCAAGATTACTGCGGGACAACATCTGACTCCGGTTCAATCTACCAAAGATAAGTTATTGGTCCCTGGTCATATGCATCTCCGGCTTTTGGTTGAGTGTCACAATTGTGCATTTAGTGGTCATCCAGGCATTAACGCAACCAAGGAACTTGTTTCTAGGTTTTATTGGTGGCCCACTTTGTTTGCGGATGTCCATCCTTAGGTATCCTCGTGTGAGGTTTGTGCTAGGTCCAAGAATCCTAGGACGCCTCTGGTGGGTGAGTTGTGACCTCTGCCCATCCCTAGTAGAATTTGGTCTCATGTATCCATGGATTTTATTACTGATTTACTGAATTCTGAGGGTAAGACAGGTTCAGCAAAATGTGCCATTTTATTCCCTTGTCAAAATGACCTAATGCTAAAACGTTAGCCTCTCTTTTTGTTGATCACATAATTTGTTTACATGGTATTCCTTTTTTTTTTTTTCCTATTAATTTTTTATTTCTTAGTTATAAATTACAATAGAATATATAAAGGAAGTAGAAAAAAAAAGAAAAGAAACATTATCCCACCCCCCAACCCACCTCCCAAACAAAACACGATGCGTCATCTTTAAATAGGAATATAAGTAAGTAGAATAAATAAAAAGTATAGAGGGAGGGATACAAACTACCCAAACCGACTTCCCAATATCTTTACCCATTTCTCTCCTACCATTCTTTGAGTATATAACGTCTTCTCATAGTTCCTTACTTTTTTAACCAACTGTATCCAACCCTCCAGTTTTGGAGCCTCCTGGGATAACCAGGTTCTAGATACAGTATAAGAAGTCAAGCTAAAAAAGTTATTTTACTCAAGTATTTAATATAACAGGAACAGTTCATTCCAGAGAGATCTCCTAAAATATAGCACTCTAGTCGGAAGGGTATCTGAATCTTCAGTCTTTGTGTAATATATTCATGAATCATCTCCCAATACTCCCTCAGTTCCAAACAGGACCAGCACATATGTATAAAATCAGCTCCTGACAAATCACACCTAGAACATTTAGAAGAGTCTCTCAAATCTCTTTTTTCCAGCCACCGTGGTGTAACATAGATCCTGTGCAAAAATATTAAATTGAACTAAACAGTGGTTAAAATTATGTGACACTAACCTTAAATTCGTAGAACTAAATCCCTGTTTTTCAAAAGAAATATTAGCAGCTTCAGCTTGCTAGGCCCTCTGCCCTGGAGAAACCGAACTGCTAAAAATTACATGTGTTAACAATTTATATAATTGAGATATCTTTACCACTTGAGAAGTGTTAGATACAAAATCATTCAACGGTGAACTATAATCTATCTCCAAACGTGCTTTATTCTTGATATTAGAAAGTGCTGAATATAACTGGGAATATCTAAACCAATCTAAACCCGGGTATTTCAAAATTTGCCGTGTACTAGAGAAAGAGAGAGGCTTACCATTCTTAATCACCTGTGACAAATATACACTGTCACGTCTTTGCCAATAGGCATCATCAACTAAACTATCCATTTCTGGTAGGAAATAATTATGCCAAAGAGGCGTGAAGATTAAAGAACCTCGCACACCCATCCATTGTCTAATAGTGTCCCATGTTTTAGAATATAATTTATAAACTAATCTATAATTACCTCATGTATTAATTAATCGGCCTGATTCTAATAATGCAAATATATTATTAAAGGGTGAGGCTCTTACCAAATACTGACATAGTGGGCTTTTTACCCATTCCGTCATAATCCAGAGTTGTCCAGCTATAAAATAACCCTTAAAATACGGGAGATTTAGGCCTCCTTGATCCAATGGTTTATAAAAATAATCCAACTTCAACCTAACTCTTTTCCTTCCCCAAATAAGATCATTTCGAGTGCTTTCAATTAGCTTAAAAAAAATTATTTTTTATCCAGACTGGAGAGTTCCTGAGAACATATAAAAGTTGGGGTAAGATCACCATCTTAATCAAAGAAATTCTATCGGCCCTAGTTAAAGACAGTCGTAACCATATTGTAATTTTAGATCTCAACATTTTAATAAGTGGGAGCAAGTTCAAGTGAATAAAGTCCTCGGGCCTAGGGGATATCCTCATACCTAAATAATCGATTGTATCAACGACTCTTAACTCACTACAAGATCCCTCAGTAAGTTGTTGAAATTCATCCAGAAACATAAGAGAGGTCTTTGACCAATTAATATCTAATCCAGAAACTTGTCCAAATTGTTTTACTAAATACATAATTCTAGGTAAAGTCACGTCTGTATGATCTCTTAGGGAAATACAATCCTCTTTCCCTAAAACTCCAAATCCCTTAACATCTATATCCTGTCTCACACTGATAGCGAGAGGTTCTATGTAAATGTCAAAAAGTAAGGGACATCCTTGACGTGTCCCTCTAGATAGCTCAAAACTGGAGGTCAAGCTTCCATTGATGTTTAATCAAGCTATGGGGGATCTATATATAAGTTTGATCATATCTATAAATTTTTTACCAAACCCCATCCTTACCAATACCTTCCAGAGAAATCTCCACTCCACCTTATCGAAGGCCTTAGAGGCATCCAAAGACAAGATGGAGCGAGAGTCCCCCGGAGGTGATTGAATATTGGCAAACAATCGATGTAGGTTATAATGAGTACCCTTATTGGGAATAAATCCATTCTGGTCCGGATGAACAACAAGTTTACATGGTATTCCTGAGTATATTGTTTTATTGTTTCTGATAAAGGCGTTCAGTTTGCTTCTAAATTTTGGATGGTGTTTTGTCACAAATTTAATATTTCTTTATTTTTCTCTTCAGCCTTCCATCCTGAAACCAACAGTCAAACTAAAGGCCTAAATCAGTCCTTGGAGTAATATTTAAGATGTTACATCTCGGACAACCAACATCTTTGGGTGAAACACTTGTTATCGGCAGAAGTCGCCGTTAACAATCAGGTGAACTCGTCTACCGGTATGTCTCCCTTCTTTTGTAATTTGGGGTTTCATCCACGTTTTTGTTATTTTTTTGTCTGCCTCCCAGGTTCCAGAGGCTAATACTGTTGTTAAGGAACTGTGCACAGTCTGGGCCCAGGTTCAGTCGAACCTGAAGAAAGCTCATGAGGTTCAGAAATCTAATGCTGACAAAAGAGGTTCTTGAGGTGTAAATTTTAGGTTGGGAGACAAGGTGTTGTTGTCCACCAAGAATTTGCATCTTAAGGTACCATCGAATAAATTTGCACCTCGGTTTATAGGCCCTTATGAGATTATGGACATCATTAACCCTGTATCTTTTAAGTTACTGTTGCCTAATTCTTTCCGTATTCACAATGTTTTCCATAAATATTTATTTAAAAAGTATGTGCCACCTGTATCTCCTGCAGAAGAGCCTCTGTCGCCAGTAGAGGTTGCCGTTCAACCTCTACTGGCGAGTGGTTTGATCCAGAAGAGAGATGGGTGCCAGCTAATAAAATCCATTCTACTATCTTGGTCAGAAAATTTAATCTGGCACACCCTGATAAACCAGCGTCCTCGTCTCCATGGCAATGAGGGAACGGGGAGGACCCTGCCACGTACACATCCTCAGTGTGGCTGGCATCCCCCACCCCCTAGACAACGAGCAGAGGAGGGGTTGAGCGCCGACAGTAATCAGTCGGCGCTCAGGTGTGTGAGTATGCTCATGGAGGTCAAGTGACGCTGGCCAAGTCAATCTGACCCATCTTTTGGGCCTATTTAAACAGGCAACCTGCCGGCCACAGGTTGCCTGTGATTGGTCTTTATTATCCTCACTAGCGTTTATCTGCATCTGCATCTCATGAATCATCTCCCAATACTCCCTCAGTTCCAAACAGGACCAGCACATATGTATAAAATCAGCTCCTGACAAATCACACCTAGAACATTTAGAAGAGTCTCTCAAATCTCTTTTTTCCAGCCACCGTGGTGTAACATAGATCCTGTGCAAAATATTAAATTGAACTAAACAGTGGTTAAAATTATGTGACACTAACCTTAAATTCGTAGAACTAAATCCCTGTTTTTCAAAAGAAATATTAGCAGCTTCAGCTTGCTAGGCCCTCTGCCCTGGAGAAACCGAACTGCTAAAAATTACATGTGTTAACAATTTATATAATTGAGATATCTTTACCACTTGAGAAGTGTTAGATACAAAATCATTCAACGGTGAACTATAATCTATCTCCAAACGTGCTTTATTCTTGATATTAGAAAGTGCTGAATATAACTGGGAATATCTAAACCAATCTAAACCCGGGTATTTCAAAATTTGCCGTGTACTAGAGAAAGAGAGAGGCTTACCATTCTTAATCACCTGTGACAAATATACACTGTCACGTCTTTGCCAATAGGCATCATCAACTAAACTATCCATTTCTGGTAGGAAATAATTATGCCAATGAGTAATCAGTCGGCGCTCAGGTGTGTGAGTATGCTCATGGAGGTCAAGTGACGCTGGCCAAGTCAATCTGACCCATCTTTTGGGCCTATTTAAACTGTGATTGGTCTTTATTATCCTCACTAGCGTTTATCTGCATTGCGACTTCTGTTTTTGACTTCAGCTTGTATTTGTCCCTGTGTAATCCCTTGTACTACATGATCTCTTGGCTCCTGACCTCGGCTTGAATTTGACCTCAGACGTGTGATACCCCTTGAACTGATGCAACCACCTGGCTTCTGACCTCGGGTTGTATTTGACTCCTCTCCCGTGTTTTCCCTTGGTATTGACATGACCTCCTGGCTCTAGACCTCGGCTTGGTAACTAAATCGTATCTGTGCTTTCTGTCTTGTCTGTAGCTACTTCGTTTTGTAACCTTTTCCTGTAAGGCGCTGCACATATTTAAGCTAGGGACTGCCGTCCAGTTGTGTCCCGTCGATTAAGACGGGCCATGCAAGTAGGTAGGGAAGGTGCTGTGAGTGGAACTTCAACGCTGCACTTTTCCCTACTTTATATGTGACAGTTCTAGTGCACTCACATTCATAGTTAATCCCTTCTGTAGGTACTGTGCCATCAGTATTAGAGATAATAGCTGTGCAGTGCACCAAGATTCATAGATATCCATTCTGTTAAACAAAAAGAACAGCTTACAGCAAGTTTCAGTAAAGTTAAAAAGCTATGTACATTCCTGCAGTGCAATGGCTCCTTAATGGAACAAAATAAAGAAATCGAGGCAGCACCAATAAAGTATTGGAGAAAAAAATCCTCTTTTAATGCGTGCTGTGGCAGTCCAAATGCTTGCTTTTTAATCCCTTCTGTTAGCGGTAGATGTACTGTGCGTCAGTATTACAGGTCACTGTTACAGTTAGGTCTAATCTATTGCCCTGTACTAAACCGTGCAAAGCCCCATCATTCAAGTAGTGGCCCCATGACAAATTGGGGAGGGTGGCACCAGCAGTGACAGTATGGCTGTGTTCAGATCACTGTTTATTTTTACATTCTTCTGATCCATCAGACGAACTGAAAATTAAAAAAAAAATAAAGCCTGTATTTTGAGCATCCATAGATAAATAATTTCTATCTTCTCTGTGTCTTGAACCCACTCCTGGTTTTGGGTTACCAATTTTGTTCAAATACTCAGTCAAAGAGGTCTTATGTTTTTGCATCCATTTTGGCCATATACGTCTTTAATGGCCTCTTTCTAACAGTCAATATTTGGATAGTGTTTTGCATCAGTAATTGTCAGCCAAAATCAGGAGTGGGTGTAAAATAGAGGTAAACTGTAATGGAATTATTTCTCATCTGTGTTTTGGACCCATTCTTGCTTTTGGCTAACAAATTCTGACCAAATACTGACCATGTGAAACAGACCATACGGATGCATAAAATACAGGATCCTTTTCCTCAGACAGTTTAGAAGGGAAAAATAAACTAGGATGTCAACATGGACAAAAGTTGCCCCATAAAATAGTATGGGGGCCAACATCAGTGGCAGTAACAGGGACAATAGTGGCCCCATGACAGTGGGGGGTGTCAACAGTAGTGGCATACAGCACAAGATGGTAGATGAGCTCTTCCATTCCATAGTTTAGCTCCTTAGGCTTTTTAAAAATTGGGTGGTATGTGAGTGTAATGTATATATCGTGTATATATGTATGTGTACCATGTACAGTACAGACCAAAAGTTTGGACACACCTTCTCATTCAAAGAGTTTTTTGTATTTTCATGACTATGAAAATTGTAGATTCACACTGAAGGCATCAAAACTATGAATTAACACATGTAGAATTATATACTTAACAATAAAGTGTGAAACAACTGAAAATATGTCTTATATTCTAGCATCTTCAAAGTAGCTACCTTTTGCTTTGATTACTGCTTTGCACACTCTTGGCATTCTCTTGATGAGCTTCAAGAGGTAGTCACCTGAAATGGTTTTCACTTCACAGGTGTGCCCTGTCAGGTTTAATAAGTGGGATTTCTTGCCTTATAAATGGGGTTGGGACCATGAGTTGTGTTGGGCAGAAGTCAGGTGGATACACAGCTGATATTCCTACTGAATAGACTGTTAGAATTTGTATTATGGCAAGAAAAAAGCAGCTAAGTAAAGAAAAACGAGTGGCCATCATTACTTTAAGAAATGAAGGTCAGTCAGTCCGAAAAATTGGGAAAACTTTGAAAGTGTCTCCAAGTGCAGTCGCAAAAACCATCAAGCCCTACAAAGAAACTGGCTCACATGAGGACCGCCCCAGGAAAGGGAGACCAAGAGTCACCTCTGCTGCGGAGGATAAGTTCATCCGAGTCACCAGCCTCAGAAATCGCAGGTTAACAGCAGCTCAGACTAGAGACCAGGTCAATGCCACACAGAGTTCTAGCAGCAGATACATCTCTACAACAACTGTTAAGAGGAGACTGTGTGCAACAGGCCTTCATGGTAAAATAGCTGCTAGGAAACCACTGCTAAGGACAGGCATCAAGCAGAAGAGACTTGTTTGGGCTAAAGAATACAAGGAATGGACATTAGACCAGTGGAAATCTGTGCTTTGGTCTGATGAGTCCAAATTTGAGATCTTTGGTTCCAATCACCGTGTCTTTGTGTGACACAGAAAAGGTGAACGGATGAACTCTACATGCCTGGTTCCCACCGTGAAGCATGGAGGAGGAGGTGTGATGGTGTGGGGGTGCTTTGCTGGTGACACTGTAGGGGATTTATTCAAAATTGAAGGCATACTGAACCAGCATGGCTATCACAGCATCTTGCAGCGGCATGCTATTCCATCTGGTTTGCGTTTAGTTGGACCATCATTTATTTATCAACAGGACAATGACCCCAAACACACCTCCAGGCTGTGTAAGGGCTATTTGACCAAGAGGGAGAGTGATGGGGTGCTACGCCAGATGACCTGGCCTCCACAGTCACCAGACCACAGAGTGAAGGCAAAAGGGCCAACAAGTGCTAAGGATCTCTGGGAACTCCTTCAAGACTGTTGGAATACCATTTCAGGTGACTACCTCTTGAAGCTCATCAAGAGAATGCCAACAGTGTGCAAAGCAGTAATCAAACCAAAAGGTGGCTACTTTGAAGAACCTAGAATATAAGACATATTTTCAGTTGTTTCACACTTTTTTGTAAAGTATATAATTCCACATGTGTTAATTCATAGTTTTGATGCCTTCAGTGTGAATCTACAATTTTCATAGTCATGGAAATACAGAAAACTCTTTGAATGAGAAGGTGTGTCCAAACTTTTGGTCTGTACTGTATATTGTGTATTTCTATGTATGTGTGTTGCATATATGAGATGTATATGTAGACATGTGTCATGACGCCGCATGTCCGCCGTTGAGTAGGGAACCTGTTGTTAAAAATTTGAATCCCACCCCTGAGGAAAACCTAACAATAAGAGTGTAATAAAAAGTCCCAGTGGAATGCCTATCCTTGTTAAAAGGTTTATCATGTGCAGTGCATATCAGTAGGCCAAGAAGCCCCTTTGTAGGAATAGCAGTATAGGCAGCAGGTGGGTGGCATCAGTCAGGTGGCAGCATCAGAATGGTTGAAGCAGCATGTGGCCAGAAATAACGACCAATTTTGTACAATATTCCAGTTTGCCAGCACACTACAGTATGATCATTAGTGGTAGAATGATTCTGTTGCATCAGGCACCGGTGTCTGCTGGATGATCTAGGTTAGTCTCTTAACATTTTGAAAGGAAGTTTTCTTAGGGGTAACTATGCCCCCCCCTGCAGAACTTAACACCCTCTGTGATGCCACACTACTGGCCGGGCAGGAAATTATGCCGATGGCAAACTTGGCCAGTTGCAGCCACACTTCGAGTTTGCATGTCCAGTATTCCAGGGAATCTTGGATCACGGGTGACTGTGCAGTCCAAGTATATCACCACCTGCTGGTAGAGGTTCTGCTGCATGTCTTGCTACTGCTGTGTTGCTCATCATAGACTCCACACTGAAGTTGCTGCTTATGGATCTAGTGCTGCCCCTTGGTCTCCCCTCCACCGGTTAGGAGCATGTGCGCACAGGGTCCCCCTGGTCAGATCTTTGTGAACACAGGTGATGGTTCTCATAGGCAGAGATCAACTGACTACACAGCATGTCTCGAAATGCCCCAATTTTTGATTGGTAGCAAGGGTCTAACCATATGGATAAACTGTAGTCATCCCTGTGCTGAATCATGACAATATGGCTGTCACTACACAAACATGACAGCATGCATCTGACCATTTGGACCAGGGACTTGCCTCCATCTCCACTGCATACTGCCTTGGTCTATGGGGGTCATCTGCATTCTCTATGTTGTCACCCTCCAGCTCCTCATGCTCCTCTTGCTCTTCTGCTGTAGTTTGGGCAGATAAACCACCTATTTGTGTATAAAATTCTTTGGCATTTATGTACTCCTCCTCCGCTAGTTCAGCCTCCTCAGGGCTTAGGTGGACATGTAGGTGTCATGTTTTCTGTCCCAATCACATTTGTTAGCATCCCCCCGCTGGCCGCGAAGCAGTGGAATGACATCACTTATCCTGTAGTTCTGCCAACTGACAAATATAATGGCCACCTCAAAGGGCCTGATGAAAAGGCACATGTCACACATAAGGTGCCACTGGCTAACATGGAAGTTACACAGGGGAGTAGACCTGTCCATCTACAACAGTAATAAATTGGTAACCACCGTCCCCTGCTCGTACAGGTGGTCCAACATGTGGAGCATGGAGTTCCAACGGGTAGAAACGTTGTTGGGGGAGACCATTTTGCCTTTGCAGCTCAAGGAGGGAGTGTTTCTCACTGTAAAAGTGGCTGAAGTGAATGGAGAGTTTCCTGGACATTTTTAGCATCTTTTGCAGTTCAGTGGAAGACTTGAGGAACCAGTTGAAAGTGGGATTGAAGAAGTGTGCCATGCAGGGCCGTGGGTCAACCCTCCCTGATGCAGCGCAGACAAAATGTTCTTTCCATTATAAGTAACCATGGTTCCTATCTCCAGTTGGTGAGGAGACAACCAGTGTTCGATTTCTTTATTGATGGCGCTTAGAAACGCGGTGTTGCTCTGTTCGCCTAGGCTGACCAGGTACAGAACCATGTGACAATGTCCAGCTTTGCATAGGTGATATGCTGGAGGACCACGCTGCACTGTGCCTAAATTGGAGGGTGAGGACAAGGTGAAGGATGAGGAGGCAGAGGAGTACTGCAAATTGGCATTGCCATCACATAGCCAAGTTGCTGGTGTACCTGGTCAATAACCGCATTTACCCACTGCCCTGTGAATGACATATTATCCTTGTTCATAGTAGCAACATTATACGTCAGCACTGGCGTGAACTCTATCAACCTCAAAGGCCCAAAGACTGGCTCACCTTCAAAGTACATGTGCAGGGCTGGTACAGCTTTTTGGGAAAAGTAATATTGGCTTGGGACTCTCTACCTTGGTTGGGCTCAGGCCATCAACTACATGGAACTGGAGGGATTGTAGTACTAACAATTTGGCCAGGTACATGATCAGCTTCTGCGCCATTAGATGAATGTACACATACTGTTGCCTTTTTGCAATTGCCTCAGTAATTGATTGCTGTCCAAACAAGTCATGAGGAGTAGGAGAAGGAGCTTCAAGAGCTATAGACGACGTTGAAGTTGATGGGAAGGAACGACAGCTTCCTACTGCTGATGTTGGCAAGCCCTGACTTCAGGAGAGGAGGTGCAGGCCGACGGTTGCTGCATCAGGCTGTAAGACTAAATGAGTGACACTGTTCTCCCACACCACTTTTGGCACCCTGGCCGCACCTCACATTTTGCCCATATATTCTGCAAACCACTATGCTCCCCCAATGATTTGCTGAAAAATGCCCAAACTGCTGAGTAAGGCATTTTTCCTCTACCAATGCATGATGCCTGCCATTGCTTTTATGAACTGCTGCAATCCACACCCCTGATGATGGCAGAGACCCCTCTTCACCCGGCTCCCATGTGCAATCGGCTACATCATCTTCAACATCAGTTTGGTCCCACTTGTGTCACTCACCTGACCTTACTTAGCTAGCAGACAGAGCAGAAAAAGCATGAGTCAGGTCCTGGACAGGTGAGGACACAGGGGCAGTACCTAGGCCTGGGTGTGGTGTCAGAGGAACCCACAATTTGTGGCTGTGTGTATCTGTTGTCATCTGAGATGATGTTGAAGAGTGAGTCAACCTTTCCAGTATAGCTGGATTGTTGGTCAAAATATGACCAGTGGTAGCAGCTCTGGCCTGTTACTGCAGCTGATGCTACCACCAACCCTTCTTCTGTTGCTACTTGTGCCAGCTACAGCTACATTTTTGACACTGCCCATTCCTTCGGAGGGCTCAGGCCAACTGTCTGTTGGCCATAGTGTACAGTAACTAAATCAGTAATGTAAAAGATTAAGTATGAATGGCGCAGCTGCTGAACTAGATAAACACACCTATATATAAGAATGCCTGTGGAGAATAAGTCTGATGTACAGTAAGGCTATGTATAACAGAACAGATAAGGTATGAATGGTGCAGCAGATGAACTAGATAAACGCGCCTATATATTAGACAACCAGTTGACAATGAGCCTAATGCACAGTAAGTCTATGTATAACAGAACAGATTAAGTATGAATGGCACAGCAGGAGAACTAGATAAACACGTCTATATATTAGACTTACTGTGAATGCTGAGTCTGATGCACAGTATATACAGAGCAGATTTAGTATGAATGGCGCAGCAGTTAAACAAGATGCACAGGACGATTACACTGAGCATACATTGTTCCTGCAGTCTCCCTATGATCTTCTTACAGTGTCTAAAAACTCTCCTTAAGATCTCCCTACACTGTCCCTGCATACTCCCTATCCAAAATTCTACAATTAAAAGCTTTTCACTAGAGCTTGGCACATCTGTCCCTATGTCCCTATGCTCAGTTCACAGTGAAATGGGAGAGACTGTGCCAGATGAGGGCTGTCACATCAGAGGGGATTGATATCTGCACAGTGAAAGACAGATATCCCTCAAAGGAAGGAAAGCTTTTAATCACATGCAAGCAAAGACCTGCGTTTAAGACCCATAACTGGGGTTCCACGGTTATTTTGTAAGTTACTGTTTCACAGGGAGCTTTGCACTTTGGATTGCTGTGTTTAGACTCTTAAATGAGGTTCCACGGTGTTTGCAGGAAAGTAGAGAACAAGTCCCATACAAGGGTTGTCTCACTTCAGAAAATGACATTTATCATGTACCCAAATACCAATTATTAGGGTGCAGGCCCCACATTTGTAGTTGATGCCATATTGTATTGTCCAAAAGTAGCATCAAGAGCCTAAATTCTCCCACCCCTGAGCTACAAAGGCTCAGAGGGAAAACTAGAGACGAGTCAATGTCTTCTTTACATTGGAACTGGCTACCCAACATAAATATCAACTAAAGGGATTAGTGGTTAAAATAATAATATGCAAGTATTTTAATCCTTTGAATTCAAGTCATAAAATGGAAATTTGCCTGGAGCATACATGCTTTGTTTAAAGTAATGCCAGTGATTTTGTTAAATTTTTAAATGTGAAAGGACATTGCGGTTTTGGCACCGGACATTACCATTATCTCCATCTTCCACCTTGAGAGACCTCGGCTCCTTAAACTGTATAAAACAGGAGCCGTGGGCAGTTGTCATCAGTAGCTTAAGGTGAACTCCCAATCTGCACAATGAAGAGCATCGCTATCTTTTTGCTGGTTGGTCTCTGTCTTTTCCATAATGGTAAGATGCCAAATTATCTACTACTACTGAATATCTCATGACACAGTATATCATACACTAGATTAATAACTGAAGGTGCGTGGTCTGGAAAGTTATTTGTTGGCTCCTATCTTTAGGCCGCTAGTTTTTTTATTATTAGTTGTTAGGTTGATTTCTAACTCGTATTCATTAGGACACAGCTATGGTGAATACTTCTTACTTCTACCTCATAAGAGGTTTCTGCTCTATCCATTCACCATGCTATACACTGCAGCACTACTGTTCAAAATGTCCTACTGATTAAAACGGCATCTTGACTGCAGGTTAGTGCACACAGAGTTGATTTCCATTACAACAATGATAGATTTGACATAAATTGACATACATATATTAGGCCAAGTTCACGCAATAATCCATTAGTTAGTGGGGAAAATTGGCTTCTACCTCACAGGTGTTTTTTGCCTTCCTCTGGATCAACTTGTAGGATAACAGGGCGAACTGGATGGACAGAGGGCTTTTTTCGGCCTTATTAACTATGTTACTATGTATGTTACTATGACACTGGCTAATTTAGGTGAATATGAGCTAAGCTGCATTAACCTAGAAAACTTATTTAAGGCAAATAAGAGGGAATCTTCGATTAATCAGTATCTTAGTATACAACCGAAGGCTACAAATGACAGCTCACTGTAGAAGTAGCCTTCTTATAACGGCTTATATACAAAAATGTGAAAGTAATATATGTAACAAGGCAGCATACACTGTTTTCTTGCTTGACTTATCGCTCATATAATTTTATTTAAAATGATAATTTTTCAGGAAACTGCTATGAGGGGGAGCAGGGAACCCTTCAACCTATCGCTGACTGTGTGGTTAATGCTGTTCAGGTACTTTTTATTTTAAATCTAATTAGTAATTAATAAACTGGATGGAATGAAAAATCATTTCCACCTTGCTTTCTCAGCTGACTTATTGAAACCACCGTAAACACCTCTGTGATACTCAGGTGTGCACCTAACCTTTCTGCTGCCTGAGGTGAAAACCCCATTGCCACAATGAAAGCTCTCATTGCCCATGGCCCTTCTGCTTCCCCCCTCTTGCCCCTACCTAGTGCTGCCTGAGGTGATCGCCTCACCTGACCTCATTGGTGGTCCATCCCCGGTGATACTGACAGCTTATCATGGACTTGCAGGTGCAGCTGCTTATATTTTGATCATACTATGCTTACACCTAAAATATTTTTCGTATTCTGTATGTAATATGTCCTTAAAGGGAGTCTTTCACCTGTTTTTCACCTATATAACTAACAGCACTGCCTCACAGAAGGTTGCAGACACATCCCAGACATACCTGTGTGCACTGTTTGTCTGTATTACATGTCACATCCCAGACATACCTATGTGCACTGTGTGTCTGTATTACATGCCACATCCCAGACATACCTGTGTGCACTGTGTGTCTGTATTACATTTCACATCCCAGACATACCTGTGTGCACTGTGTGTCTGTATTACATGTCACATCCCAGACATACCTGTGTGCACTGTGTGTCTGTATTACATGTCACATCCCAGACATACCTGTGTGCACTGTGTGTCTGTATTACATGTCCAGAAAAAGCACTTTTATTCTGCAGAAAAACAGCTCCCAAGAGCCTGGCTCTGCTGCTGCTGCAAACCAGACTGAAGGGGGAGGACTGCTTTAGCTGCTCATATGTTGGGATTGGTAGCAGATAGAAAAATGCTGAGGTCCAGCTGGGTGTTACCAGTCAGGTGTATGGGAGATGTCCTTGCTCAGTCTGACACAATCCAACCAGTACTGCCAATGTAAGACTGTACAGGGACACACCCCCAACTGGTAACACCCATCTGGATCTTTATTGCAAATTTCTAGTAACTAATTCATACCTTCTAGCAGGAATAATAAATGAATGGCACAACATAGAGTCAAAGGATTAGGTACTGCAGAATTGCTATTACATGGGGAATGCAAGTAATTACTAAAACAGACATGTCAGGAGAGGGGACAGCTTCTCATTAAATGCATATTTACAGTATTTCTTCTGGGCACTGAAGGAACATCTCTAACCATATATACTGATTTTACATTATTGCATATAGAGATAATTGAAAAGTATTATACTAATCTTTATTACTTTTATCTTGTAACAGAAGTCACCCGCCCTGCTTACAAAACTCAGAGATATCTTCTGCATGTATGCTGAGGGAAAGGTAATGCATTGTATATTATATTTGTATATATTATATATATATTATACATTGTCTGTATACACCCCCTGTGTATCATCAATCAGAACAATAGCCTCCTCACCCAAACAGTCCCCATTGATATTTAGGTTATGTATCAGTCTGTAGGCCATTAGTGCCCTCTAGTGGTGGCTGCATGCTGCATAAATTTACTATTAATGAGAGACTCAGATCTTCCATAAACAAATATATTATGAAATGAATCATCACCTAATTTTTCACCTAAAATGGAGTGAGGAACATTAACAAAAAGGTGACATACACTTGACATCTGAGCACTTCTATGGAGTCCCTATAAATTAGATATATGCCCCTGAAAAAATCTGAATGTGTCCTTACAGCTACATTCATAAATGAAAGGCTTATGAGCTCCTGTGTCCTAACACTCCTGGTACAATCACAAATCTATCATATTAGCCAGAATATATTGTAGATTTTTGTATTAATTTGCCTCATCATCATCAATACTAAAGTCTATATATCTATGTAGTCTATATAACTAAACATTTTTTGCTTCCTTTGTACTAAAGTTTTTGAAATCCTCTCTGTGTTTTATTGTATCTACTAGAAAATACTCTGTGTGGACGTTACATTAGACGACCAATGTGCTGCACACTATTTGGTCCTGCAATATAATTCTGAGAATGAACAATTACAATGTACACATAGTGATTACTGTAATGATTATTGCTCAATAACTACAATAACAAGAGTCTAACTATAACCATCCTTTTATTCTTATTACCACAGTCTACAGAAAATGCTGAAATGTTGAAGGCAGTTGTCTCAGCAGCGAAAGATTTTTTGGTAAGAAATATTTTTAGATGATCCAAAATGGTAAAAAAAAAACCATAGTAGAAACATACAGGATGATGCTACGTAGAGATGAGCGAATCTTCTAAGATTCGCTTCAGCGAATATTCGCCAAATATTTAAAAAGATTTGTCTCGGATAAGATTCGATTCGTGTTCTGCGAACATTCCCGCAAATACATACGCCTGAGTGTACAAAGTGCATACAAAGCTTTAGCGTATTATTGTCTAGGCCCGCACAAAGAAGGAATATACAGTAAAAGTATGGTACTTAACTGAATATATATTCATTAGCATACAAATTATCAGATGCGTAGCATTAGCATACAAATTATATGATGCGTACGTAGAGGTAGCGTACAAAGATTTAAGAATCTTCTAAAGAAAATCTGAAAATAAATAGATTCACTCATTTCTAATGCTACATCATAATAACTTACCCAGTATACTGTATATGTAATGCAGTCGGTTTTAGTGCAGTACATGCGGAGAAGCTCAGAGGATACACATAGGTGCTTACCACTGAGCAGAGCCATGGGTATTAATATGTGGCACTTACTGCTCCTCATACAGGTTATCTGTCCTTAACAGGGACAGAAGATTCCATGTTTTCCCTCAAAGCCCAGAGAACTCTTTTCATTTGCAACGAGTCAGCAAAATTATGATAACTTTCATTTACTACAGTTAATGGGTGCAAATTATGTACATCACTTTTTTATATTTTTTTTATTTTGTGTACTTTGTTATAGTTGTTTTAAAAAATGTTCAAATACAATGAATTTCTTTATTTTACAGAAAGACACCTGCACCAATGAACAGATCAAAATACTTGGACTTTCACTTGTAAGTCTCACTGTTCCTTCATCATAGAATGAAAAATAATTCTACAAAGAATTAAAATGTGGTTTTTTTTGTTTGTTTTATCTTCATGAAAAGTAAATAGTTTCTTTCCACATAATTGGCTAGTTGGACATATACATTATAGAATGGTCCAGTGACCAATTATATTAAATAGATTTTTCCACCAAAACAACTGCTTTTGCAAAAACAGCAGCAAATGCAGCTCATTTCCTGCCAGAGGGGAAATGTGATATTACTGTACATTCAAGTGAATGGACAACAGTTTAATAAATGGCTGAACCAGATAAATGGCTACAGCTCCTCATTGTAGCCAATTTCCGTTCTGGGTAATAGAGGAGGGGTTTTATTAAGGGACTCCCCCTGTATGATGTCCATATGTACACATTGCTCTAACAAGAAACCCCCTTATACTATGTGGTGACCTTACCTAATCTCCACAACTGTACCCCCTATCAAGAGCCCCAAGAAAACAGCAATACCTGGGTATGATGGTACAGTAGTACTATGGACACTGATGTTAGTGGCATTATACGGTATGTAGCACTTTGGTACTCTAAGTACTGAGATAAAGTGCAATACATTCTTCTTAAAGGGATCCTTAGGCACCAAAAGAGCTTGTCCCACTTGTGAACTTAAAGGGAACCTGTCTCATTGAACATGGTGTCTGCTATATATTGTCCCTGAAAATTATATAATCTGCTCCAGCTCCTCCTGCTCTGTAACATACTGCCAGCAGATAGGACTCCATGCTCCATTTAATATAATGTTTCAGATTTTGTAAATCCCAACTCAAAATAATGCATGTATCGTATCCTTCTTTTGTAATAACAATTCTTCCTTTTCTTCCTTCCTTCCTTCCTTCCTTCCTTCCTTCCTTCCTTCCTTCCTTCCTTCCTTCCTTCCTTCCTTCCTTTCTTTCTCTCTCTCTGTCTCTTTCAGGAGGATACAGTCGATGAAGCTGCTCAAGCAGCAGATAAAGTTGTGAATGCATTGCAGTCAACTTTGGTAAGTTGCGTTTACCACTTGTATGAAGTTACTTTACAACCCCCACTGATTGCTACAACCATGGGAGAGAAGCACTCACATAGAGCACTCTCTCCACGCTGCAGGAGATGGGCTCAATAGAAGTCTATGGCCCAGTATCACTTCCTTCTCCTGCAGCGAAGACAGAGAACAGGCTATGTGAGAGCATCTCTATCCTGGTTCTAGAGATTGGTGGGGGTCTCAGTACTCAGACCACCACCAATGAAAGCCTTTGATATTTTGCTATGACATATGAAAAGTTCTGTGAAAGCTCAGTGACCCCTTTAACCTGAAAGAGGGGATCCCCCAGCTTTGATCCTGCATTTCTGGTGGAATTCAGCACAGTTCTCAACTGTGGACCTTGGCTGATGTGCAATGGAAACTAGACACCCATTCATTTTATGAACTGTGTGATGACGGGGGCTCCATCAGCAAGATCTCTGACAAATCTGCTCATCTGAAAAAAGATTGTCCAGATGGAAAACCGCCTTTAATAATAGATTGTTATTTTGATAACTTATGTACTTATGTATCTTGTATTTTACTTTGTGTTCAAAGTTTTCCAATCCCTGGTGACACCAAATAATCAATGATGTTCTAAAAACTAAATGAAATGAATGTTTTAGTTTTCAGTAAGCAGCAGTCTGTCTCCTGACTTTGCAATGACTTATTGATGAATAACTTGTATCCTCCATATCTCTAGGATAAACTAACACTGACCAAACCCGTCCTGAAGGCGCTGTGCACCATAGTAAGTTCACTATTCAATACATTTCCTTAAATCGGCCTGTTTTATGTCCACATCGTGCTCCTCAATACAATGGACTTCTGAGGCAATGAAGTGTTAGAATAGTTTGCAGAATCGAAGCAGCGATCAGACGAAGGTACTAAAATAATATATTATAAAATAATTTATGTTTAGAAGAACCATGAAATAGCAGTTCTCCACAGTGAACCTGCCGTTCATGACTTGGTCCATACCAATAACAAAAACCGGGTCACACCTGTCCATGGGTTGTCTCAGTGAATAGGACTGAGCAGCAATACCACATAAAACCTCTAGACATGAGTGTCACTTATTTTGGATAGAAGCAGCCATGTTTTTCTACAACTAAACGGCCCCTTTAACATTAGATTATGGGCAGATTAAAGGGGTTGTCCTACAAAAAATATTCTACATTTTCCAAAACACGACCTGGATCTGAATACTTTTGTAATTGCATAAAATTAAAAATTTAGCATATCCACTGAGTTATTCAATAACACATATCTGTATAGCGCCACCTGCTGTTTCTTCTTTTTCTTATTTCTTTGTTTTATTCTTCAACTGCCTCCTGAGCAATGATAGGGCGAGAGCTGCAGCAGAAGGGACACGACCCCTGAGCTGCAGCATAAAAGATACTCCCCTTGAGCTGCCAGCTTGATATAAATCACCTACACACAGCAATACCACTATATGAGCAAGGGTGGCATGTTTGAAAAAATAATTTAGTAAAAACATACCGTTTTCCACTTGCAAACACATGTAACTATGTAAAAATATAATAAAAATCTATAAAAAAATATACAGAATTGGTAATGCTGCATCCGTAATGCCCCATACAATAGTATCCCGTATGGCTTAGTTGATGGTTATATAATGCACAGATGAAAAAGTGAAAAAAATAGCCATGTCCTTAATACTAAATCAGACTGAATCCTTAAAGGGGTTGTCCAAGAATACATGATGAAAGTGGCGAAAGGCTGCAATGTTCAACCTGCTCCCCGCCACTCTAGTTCTGGCTCCTGCGTTTCCATCTTTTAGTCCAGGATTTGTTCAAAATTATATATCATCATGGACAACCCCTTCAGATTGGTTAAAGTGACCGTACACTTCAGACACGGCCTCTAATGTATTTCTTTTTGCTTTACAGGTAGACGCCCTTTTAAAATCAAAGTGTCTGCAAAGCACAATCGCGGTAGGAACAAATACTCTGAATTATCTTTCATAAAACCAATATCATTGCATTATAGCAACATCATTATTTTCTTATGGTGGTGTGTATTCAGCCATGTTATACTTGATGTATAAACCTAGACAATGAGAGTTATCAGTTTACGGTAATTCATAACAGTAATTCATAGATATATATATATACATTATAACCTGACAGAGAACAATGGTTTTTTATTTGTTTTTATTTTCTGATTTTAGATTTTTTTATATTATATTCTGTACATGATTGTGGGGGCTGCCATCTTGCCTGAGCTGCTTTTAACTTCATTCAGAGAGATGCTTTAAAGCAGCCACGTGGCTCATAGGAACCTATAGACTGGATATGTTCATTGAATACTGTGGCAGAGTGTTGTAGGCATGCTCTGTGACCTGTACAGAAGTCATTGTGCAGGGATGGGGAGAACATGAGCTGTGATTATCGCATACTGTGTTTGGTTGATCCTGTGTTATCTATATAATAGTGATACCTCGCATAGTTATCCTGCCTGTGATAAGGTGGTGACTACATATAAGTGATCTCCACAAAACAGAAAGTGTCAGCTAGTTATGAGGCTTAGTAGTTATTGTAAAAATGGAAATATTTAAAATAAAAAATAAAACTAAAAGTTCATAAAAATATGCTTAACACCATGAATGAATTGCTAGCAGTTTGCAATGAAGGTCCAGATGGGTTGTACCAGATGGGGGGTGTCTCTGCATACTATCCCATCAGCTATGTCAGTGTCACACTGTGAAAGGACAAACCTCTTACTGGTGACACCCATCTGGACCTTCATTGCAAACTGCTAGTAATTCATTCATCACTTCTAGCAGGAATAATAAAGGAATGCCACACCATAGAGCCAATGTTATTACAGGGGGAATGTAAGTAGTTACTGCAGAAGACATGTCAGGAGAGGGGACAGCTCCTCTTTAACAGCAATTGAGCTGGTACATATAGATGTGAGTGATGACAATCTCTGTACAGCACTGTGGAAAATGTTGGAGTTATATAGATGAATAAAAGTAAAATACTAAATAATGGATATACAGATTAACATGGGCGATACTGTAGATCCAAAATGTTTCAGTGGCTTCTCATTCCTGGGCAGTTCCTGCACTGGTCCTCTGACGTTGGGTTCTCCTAATGTTTGATTCTTCTGCCGTATGTTCAGATGCTGCATTGTAAATTCACGGATTTTAATAAATTCTCCTAACTTTACATAACTTTTTTGTAACTTTTAAACTCATCCACCTTTCTCGTGTCCTTTCAGAATACTGCTGATCTCTTAAAGGTAAATATTCACTATTAACACGTCTGCTCTTACAGTTTTCTGTAACCATTTACCGCAGTGAATCTCATCCCAGTCATCCAGATAATTCAGATGCTTCCACAATTCTGCACCTGACAGCACAGGCCAAAATGTCAAGTCCACAATGCAGGACATCAAGGAATCAGCAGAACAACAATATTTCTACTCCTGTGGATATAATGTCCTTTTCTGCATGTGGTGTTGGATCCAGACTCCCAGACCCTACAATGTATAATGTCAATGAACCACAGCACTCTTTATTCCATGTCCTCATGGCACCGTGTATTGCGACTTTACGAGTCTTTATCCCGCAGTACAATCATT
Organism: Rhinella marina; assembly: GCA_900303285.1. Taxonomy (NCBI): domain Eukaryota; kingdom Metazoa; phylum Chordata; class Amphibia; order Anura; family Bufonidae; genus Rhinella; species Rhinella marina. The sequence goes on along the minus strand of ONZH01020883.1, from coordinate 42,919 downwards.
TTTACCACTATCCATATAGATACTAAGAAAAACAGTAAGGACTTTCCTGTGTTCCTTCAGGGATTGGTGCCATCGCCCCAAAATATCATCCCATGATAACAGCTAATGAAGTTTTAAGAGAAGATAAGCAGATAACTAGGACAGATAAAGCCGGTCCTTACAAATAACAGGCAGGAGTAGCTGCTGCAAGTTATAAGTCACCTTCTATGATGAGGACTGGGTCCTGTATAGCACACAATGGACCAGAAAAATAAAAAGGGACCATCTTCAACTGAAGTCCAAAGCAGCAGTTCAACCTGGTACAGATAAAGGGCAACACAGAACATGTAGTACCGCACAGTACTGCAAACAGGAGCTACTAGACCACCAATTACAGTTACTCTACACAACTGAAATTCAGCAACTTGTAATAATATACTTTTTTGACTTTTAAGTTCATTGACTAATATGTCCATTATCTCTTTCAGGGCTTAACATCTGAACTGAACAAATTTAAATGTGAGGTAAAGAACTAAATGTATTCTTTATGTCAGCAAATTAATTAGTTGAAAGTTATGAGCAAGTCCATTCATTTATACATCACCATCCTTTAAAAAGCCTCTACCTGCTGTTCTCCAGAAGAAGTGAGAGGGGCCAACTACTGCCTTTAGTTATTCTCGGGCACACATAGATATTGTATCCACAGCAAACTTAGCATAGCAATGGTAGCTTCGAAAATCCCTTTGCACTGAGCTCCCCCTAGTGGCTGCAGAAAAAGGCAGGAGGAGTTGTGGATTGCCGCTATAGAGAGTGCACCACAGTCTAAAGATTAACAGTATGATTACTACATTTGACATAAACTGTCAATCAGAATTTATTCAGGGTAATTAAAATCTTATGCAGATTAGGCAGACCAAAAATATACCTCCTTAAGTTTCCACTTTATTCAAGTTATCACAATTGTATTTCATAATTCATGTAATAAAATGCATTTTGTTGTTACAGAAATTCACCGTGGACGGTGTCAAACAGATTTTGGTAAGATTTACATACATATATTAGTATAGTTTTCTAGTATATAGTAATGTAGTTTTGTAGTATTACAGTTTTATAGAATTATAGGGGCACATCTAAAACATCGGTCTTAATCCGGGTTGCACCATCAATGAGGCCAGGTGAGGCGATCGTCTTAGGCAGCACCAGGTAGGGGCAAGAGGGGGGCAGCGGAAGGGCCATAGGCAATGAGCGCTTTAATTGTGGCAAAGGGGTTAGGTTAAGAAATTGGCATTGGGGGAGATGCCGTTTCAGCTTTTCCTCAGGCAGCAGAAATGCTAGGTGCACCCCTGGTCTAGAAAAGGCTGTGCTGGCAGTGGATCCACAAAAGTTATGTAGAGGTTCTAAATGTAGTAAATGGTAAATGAGACGAGTCTGACGGTCTGTCCCCTTCCCTGCCACACCACACCCACTTTTTTAGACCTGGCGCATTTCTGGTTAATAAATGATCCCCATAGTTTTATGGTATTGTAGCTTCATAATATAATAGTAATTACAGATGAGTGAAGTTCTCTAAAATTCGATTCGCCTGCTTCACCAAATCTTGCAAAAAAAAATGCTTAGTGAAGAATTACTTCTTCACGAAGCGCATTTCTTTGTAAATAGCAGGTGCAAGGACAGGGAAAAGCGATTGCGCTGCCCCCCGTCATTAAACCCCTCAGATACCACATTAATTGCTGATCGCAGCATCTGAGATCAGTATTAAAGCATTTTAGTGTTTGCAATAAAAAAATAAAAATTAAAAATTAAATTTGACAATTTTAAGTAAGATGGCTGCAGTGGCCTCTTCTTGCTCAAATGGATTTTTTTTTAAATTTATTTTTACAAAATCCATTTTCCTTTTTACCACGAAGCACAAGGAAATTCAGCTTCACGGCGGATTGAATTTTTCCTGAAATTCAGATCGAAGTCCATTTTGTGAACTTCGATTCACTCACCAGTAATATTATTATAGTGTACGGTATTATAGTTTTATAGTATTATAGTATATAGTATTAGCATATAGTAATGTCGTTTTATAGTATTATAGTACATAATATTGTAGTTTCATCATATAGTATATAATATACCAGTTTCATAGTATTGTAGCTTTATTGTTTATATGGCATACAGTATCATAGTTTTATAGGGTTATAGTTTATGGTATTATAATATAAAGTATTTTATAGTATAGTACATAGTATAATGAGTTTGTACATAGTACAATAGTTTTATATTATTATAGCATATAGTATAATTCTTTTATAGTGTTTTATTGTATAGTATTGTAGTTTTATAGCATTATGTTAATTAGATATCTTTTACTGCTCAAGTTAAGCTAAATGAATTTTTATCTATACTTTTAAGTCTTATACAATTACGCCTGAATGTAAGACATGTAATAAAATCTGTGTTTCTTTTCCCTTTAAGATCCAAGCATCCTGTGCTGTGCCTGAAGTTTTAGAGAATATAAACCTGGTAAAATACTTTCATTATTATTTTGAAAAGCGTGTAAAACAAAAAAACATTCTTTTGTGTAGCTTTAAGCTCCAAATGTCTAATAGGTGTTAGAGCCTTAGTACCTAAGGCAAATAAGAAGAGCCTCAGGTTCAACGAGGTGCAACAGTACTGACCTCATTGCATCCAGGGGTTAATTAGCATAAACCAAAATGCATTATTTCTCAGAATTGGAGCACGTATACAGATGGGAGATAGAGTGTTGCACTGTGCTGACAAGCGCACATCTGAGCATGCAGCTAGTTTTAGTTTCAGGTACCTAGTGACAGATTCCATTTAAAGCCACAGTACATATGAAAGAGACTGCTGTTCTGAAGAGCATCATCTTCAGAACAGCAGTCTCTTTCATATGTACTGTGGCTTTAAATGGAATCTGTCACTAGGTACCTGACATTTCGACATTTATATAATTTTCTCATTTTAAGGGCTCACAGCCATAGCCATTATTGCGGTCCGCAAAATGCAGAGCCGCAAATACGGATATTGGTCATGTGTGTACTGTAGAGTTGATCAAACGTGCTCGTAACGAGCACTGTACTGCTCGGATCCCCTGCGCTCCGCTGTGCAGCCATCCAGATCCGTCCTCACCTGCCTGTAAGTCAATGGGCAAGGATCAGTTTGGTATCACAGACTAGTGTGTGACACCAAACGGATCCGTCCTCCTCACCCGACTGTAAGTCAGTGGGGACGGATCCGTTTGGTATGACACACTCGTGTGTCATACCAAACAGATCCGCCCCCATTGACTTACAGTCAGGTGAGGACGGATGCGGATGCCTGCGGGCATGCGAGCGCAGGGGATCCAAGCACTACAGTGCTCGTTACGAGCACGTTCGATCAACTCTAGTGTTCTGCAGATCGGTATGTCCTGCCCTTTGTTAGAACTGCAAAATGGACAATAATCGGACATGTCCTTTTTTTTTTTTTGTGCACCCACGGAACGGACTTGTGATTACAGAGAGCACGTGTGTGCTGTCCGCATCTTTTGCGGCCCCCTGGGTCCGCACCGATCCACACAAAAAAACATGGATCAGATGCCGACCATAAATACAGTCGTGTGCATGAATGCTAAATCTGTAAATGTTACTTATTCTATCAGAGGAGTAACTTGTTAAATTCTGTTATTCTCCAGATTGATCAAAAGCTGTCTAAAGAAGTTGAAGATCTCCTGAAAAACACTGTGATTGGTACAGTCCTGAAAGTTGTGGTAATTACATTCTACTTCACCTTACATACTCTCAGCACCAATTTAAAACATTTCCTATTGAATATGAACTACAACTAAATGTTCTCACTGCCATCAGTCTGGTTAGCAGTCAGTGGTTTAGGAATTGAAGAAAAGAGACAAACTACAGTAAAAAGAAAAGCATTGCCTGTACACAGCTAGCATGATACATGGTCTCTCCTCACTTCTCCTCTTGGCATATCTTGATGTGTGGCATGAAATAACCAGCTTTGAAAAGAAATGTGATTTGCAGTACTCTGTTGGAAAATGCATATTATATCTCTGTCTGTTTATGGCCACCCAGTGGTTGCGAGGTGCATTGCAACGCATGGAGAATTTTGCTAGAACATTGCAATATTGTGTTGAATTTGTATTGTTCAAAATTGGAATGCTTAAAAAAATTAGAGGAAATTTACAGTATAGGTGGGCCCATCTGTATTTCATTTACATCAACACACTGTTACGAAGTGGATGTGGATCTGCTGTGTCACTTGAACAGATTTAGTTTGTGGCTACTACTAAGTGTGTTATCTAAGTGGCTCCCCTGGTCTTCACTCTTTAACCCCTATACTAGATCTGAAGTCCGCTGCAGGGGAACTACTGGGCCGCTACCTCTTGGAGTAGACCCTGTTCAGTAGACTGCTGAGATATAGTGGCCAAAAGACGCTGGTGTGAAGCACAGAGGGACCAGGCAAAACCACAGTCAGGGACAGGCCCAGGTCAGGGCAGGCAGAGTCTGTGCAATACAAAAACAGTCTGAGGGTTAGGTAGGTAGCTCTGGGTCAGTACAGGGATCAGGTCAGGAAGTGAAGGGTCAAATCCAGAAGTTAGGCAAAAGTCAGTACATAGGACAGACAAATAAGCTAATATTACGACTGTGCTGAACAGATGGAGTGGAGCGGTGTTGGGCATGGACCGCTACAGTGATACAAGCTTATTTTTTTTAAACTCATTTGACCACATTTCAGAATTACTCTACACTATTGAGTGTGCCACGACCTACCTCAACCAGACCCATAATAAAAAATAACCTGGACTTTTAATTTGTTTCTCACTTTCTTGCCTCTTTGATATAAGAAATACAATTATATGAAATTTGATGTCACACATTATAGACAGTTTGTTCATTAGAATTAAAATAATATATCGTATTTTCTTCCTTCTAGGATAATCCAGAAGTGACAAAGACTGTGAATGGTCTTATGTGTGCAGCGGTAAGATTAAGAATTTGAAGAACATTTGCACGTTTCATTTACATGTAAACATATTTTTTAGAATATTTATTTAACTTGAGCTGTAGTCAGACAGACAGAAAGATAGAGGCAAGGAATGTGTTAAAACAATAAAAGAAATACACTTAAAGAGGTATTCCAGTATGGCGAGGGATCCCTTAAGCATAGGCTAGCAGATAACTGCTAGATCTGTTTGGGCCCTACCATTGGGATTTCCACCGATCACAAGAATGGGGACCCAGTGCCCTGTGGGCCCCCTGAAAATGAACAGATCAATAGGTTGGGCATGTGCACCACCACTCCATTCATCTCTATGAGAGTTTTGGAAATAGTGGAACGCTGTACTTGTCAGTAGGTCCCCCACTGTGGACAAAGTATTACTTGCCACAAAGGAATATCCCTTTAGGGTCTAGTCACACATCTGTATGAAGGGTTTTGCATCCGTTCCACAATTTTGCGGAATGGGTGCGGACCCATTCATTTTCAATGGGGCCGCAAAAGATGCAGACAGCACACCATCTGCTGTCCGCATCCGCAGTTCCATTCCACAGCCCCGCAAAAAAATAGAACATGTCCTATACTTGTCCGCAGCCAAGGTGTCCGTGTTTTGCGGATCCGTAATTTTTTGGATCCGCAAAACACATGCAGACTTGTGAATGGACCCTTAATGATTAAAACCCCCTCTGCTCCAGCATCACTGCTCCGATCCTCCTTGCTGGGCTTTGTATATACATGACTGCAGAGGTGATGTGCCCGTATACATGACTGCTGCAGCCAATCACTGGCCTAAGCGATCTCATACTGTCAGGGCCAAACTGCCCATCTGGCAATTCAGACAAATGTCAAATGGACCAGTGTTCTCAGTGACCAACTCTAATCCTCATCTCCCAGACAGCTAACTTTTATCTGGTCCAGTACACTGAGCTCTCCACTCTTCTTCAGTCCTCAGCACCAAGCAAACCAAGCAATTGCGTGGAGAACTAGCCTATCTAGATCTATATATTATCTATCTATCTATAAATTATCTATCTATTAATCTATCTATCTATCTATAAATTATCTATCTATTTATCTATCTGTCTATCTATCTCTGAGGTAATATATAAAATAACTAGTATGTGGATATAACTAGCGCACTGCATGTACTAGAAAGATAACCAGAAATGTCCCAAAAACCAGAACTATTCTCATCAATGTACTCTCCTACTGGGATGGTGGCAACCAGGGGCCCTTTAAAGGAACAACTTTTAGCAAATGAGACCGTGGAAAAATGGCCTAAGGGTTATTAAAAGGCGTTTAGGCGGAAACCCTTCTGTCCTGTGTGGGGGGCCTGGTTTGATCCTTGCTGTGGGGCCCTTCCTTCTCTATGTACACCACTGGTGCAACCCTGATGTTTCTGTGAAATCTTCATCTTCGGGTGGGCCTGTATGCTTTCAAATGCCAGGGCTGACATTCTGTCCCAGTCCAGCCTAGCATACTGTATACACTGAGGTCAATAATTGGTTCCGATGGTCACATACAGTATATGGAACGTCATTGCTGCGGCCAAAAACATGGCATCATGGCTGAAGCTGCGGGGAGGATCGGAGCAACCATGCTGGAGTGGAGCATATTCGAAATCGGGAGTACAAATTCTTCTATTGTGTCCCTGCTTTTTTCCTTTTTTAGCTTTGTTTAACTTAAAAAAGATTCAATGCAAAACAACACATATTAATGAATACATATGGTCATTTATCAAACTGGTGTAAAGTAGAACTGGCTTAGTTGTTCATAGCAACCAATCATTTTTCAAAAGAGCTGTCAAAAATGAAAGGTGGGGTCTGATTGGTTGCTATGGGCAACTAAGCCAGTTCTACTTTTCATCAGTTTGATAAATTGCAGTATTTAAAATAGAATAATATACTATATATTGTTACATGCAGTTATATGAAATTAGGTTTATTTTTGTCTCTTATACATCTTAATGGGAATATATCTTTCTTTTCTTTTTAACCAGAAAAAAGTGGTGGATAAGGTTCTCAATCTCAATCTGCTTTAGAAGAAAAATGATACAGAAAGGTATGTATTAAATGAAATGTACATCACTGATACTGTAAGTTCGAAAAACACACAGGTCCATCTAGTCCAACATATAATATAATTCTATAGGTGTTCATCAACTGGAGGCAAAATCGTAGCTGCCGATTATCTCACATTAGGAGGAAACAATGTAGAAATACTAAAATGTACTGTTTTATACATGGACATGTACCCATAACTAGAGGGCATCCTCTACACCTAGAGGGTTTCACCATCATCATAGACAGAGGTTCTTTACTGTAAGAGCAGTGACACTATGGAGATCTCTGCCGGAAGAGGTGGTGGTGATGGAGATTGGATACTGATCTAGGATTTTACTCTTTCACTTAAAGGGGTTATACGATCCGTGAAATGCCCCCCTATATGCCCGGGTCCTTTCACACACAATATACTTACCTGGCTCCCGGCAACCATGTTGCTCCTTGTCCCAGCACGGCCACTGCCTTTTTTTCCCATGCACAGATTAAAACATCCGGCAACGGCGGGGACAGCCAATGGCAGGCGGTGACGGGGACGAGCCTCGCTAGTATCGCAGGTTACACTGCCATTGACTGCCTAGGAAAAGCTGTTAGAAGGCCACAGCAGTAATAGGAGTGCCGGTACCTTCTCAAACAGCTGATTGGCGGGGATACAGGCAGTGTTCCCTCTAAGCCTGGGCTGCTTCTGAGCGGGTCGGCTCAGAGCTGGGCATAACGCCATCAAAGGTGGGCGATAGGAAAACCTAAGATAATTGTCACATCAAAGACATACATTATAACCTCTGTGCTATCCCATACAATATAGTATAATCCCTGCACCATGCTGTATAGTATACAGTATAATCCCTGCACCATGCTGTATAATATACAGTATAATCCCTGCACCATGCCGTATAATATACAGTATAATCCCTGCACCATGCCGTATAATATACAGTATAATCCCTGTACCATGCTGTACAATATACAGTATAATACCTGCACCATGCTGTATAATATACAGTATAATCCATACACCATGCTGTATAATATACAGTATAATCCATATACCATGCTGTATAATATACAGTATAATCCCTGCACCATGCCGTATAATATACAGTATAATCCCTGCACCATGCCGTATAATATACAGTATAATCCCTACACCATGCTGTATAATATACAGTATAATCCATACACCATGTTGTATAATATACAGTGTAATCCATACACCATGCTGTATAATATACAGTATAATCCATATACCATGCTGTATAATATACAGTATAATCCCTACACCATGCCGTATAATATACAGTATAATCCCTGCACCATGTCGTATAATATACAGTATAATCCCTGCACCATGTCGTAAAATATACAGTATAATACGTACACCATGCTGTATAATATACAGTATAATCCCTACACCATGCTGTATAGTATACAGTATAATCCCTACACCATGCTGTATAGTATACAGTATAATCCGTGCACCATGCCGTATAGTATACAGTATAATCCCTACACCATGCTGTATAATATACAGTATAATCCCTACACCATGCCGTATAATATACAGTATAATCCCTGCACCATGCCGTATGATATACAGTATAATCCATACACCATGCCGTATGATATACAGTATAATCCCTACACCATGCTGTATAATATACAGTATAATCCATACACCATGCTGTATAATATATAGTATAATCCATACACCATGCTGTATAATATACAGTATAATCCATATACCATGCTGTATAATATACAGTATAATGCCTACACCATGCTGTATAATATACAGTATAATCCGTACACCATGCTGTATAATACACAGTATAATCCATATACCATGCTGTATAATATACAGTATAATCCCTACACCATGCTGTATAGTATACAGTATAATCCATACACCATGACGTATAGTATACAGTATAATCCGTACACCATGCTGTATAATATACAGTATAATCCGTACACCATGCTGTATAATATACAGTATAATCCGTACACCATGCTGTATAATGCACAGTATAATCCGTACACCATGCTGTATAATATACAGTATAATCCCTACACCATGCCGTATAATATACAGTATAATCCCTGCACCATGCCGTATAATATACAGTATAATCCATACACCATGTTGTATAGTGTAGAGTATAATCCCTACACCATGCTGTATAATATACAGTATAATCCCTACACCATGCTGTATAATATACAGTATAATCCATACACCATGTTGTATAGTATACAGTATAATCCATACACCATGCTGTATAATATACAGTATAATCCGTACACCATGCTGTATAATATACAGTATAATCCGTACACCATGCTGTATAATATACAGTATAGCCCATACACCATGCTGTATAATATACAGTATAGCCCATACACTATGCTATATAATATACAGTATAGCCCATACACTATGCTATATAATATACAGTATAATCCATACACCATGTCGTACAATATACTACATATCCCCACATTGTAGATGTTATACTGTATATTATACAGCATGGTGTATGGATAATGTATACTGTACAGCATGGTGTATGAAGGTTACACCATGTTGTACTATATACAGTATAACTCCTACACAGTGTATAGGTATACTGTATATTGTGGGACAGTTATGCTATATGTGTAAAACAAACATATATGAAAACTTACATTTACTTAGTTGCTTGGGCCTTGGGAATCTCGGACGCCACTTTGGAGGGGGCTGGGGCCCTGGGGGTCTTGGTCTTCTTCTGTTCCCCTCTTTTGCTGCGCTGCACGTGTCCTCTTCTAGCAGCAGCTAGGAAGGAGGAGGCGGGGTCATCTTGAAGTGCCGCACAGGAACGTCCTGACACTGGTAAACGTCAGGACGTTTAAGGGCACTGTGGGCAATATGGTGGGTACCTGTTCTGAGCTCTAGGCCTGCCCACCACAGCAATGCGCACAGTGAAAATTGTGTGCATTGCCAGGATGGGGTTCCCCAGAGCCTGAGTACAGAACAGGCACATACCATAATATGAAGTCCGGGCTGCGGCGGTGAGCGGGCCTGCAATGGCCCTGAGCGGAGGCACAAAGTAAGCTGCGCGGCCGCGCGCCCGCGCAGCTTACAGGGAACACTGGATACAGGGTGTGGGACTCCCACCGATCACATACTGATGACCTATCCAGAGGAAAGACCATCCATATTAAAATCTCACAAAACCTCTGTAATGGAGGCATCTCAGGTGGTCTAAGGCAGTGACGTGGTTAATGTCAGAATCCCTGTGGCCTATTGCAGTGAAAAGATTATGTCAGCATACCTGGAGGCTTAAGACAGTGGGGAGAGGGAGGGCTGGAGGGTTATTGTGAACATACATCTATTTTTTTCCAAAAGTGTTAATGCCGAAAAAAGTACTATATAGTTGGACCATTTAAGATGAACATGATTTTTTTTTTTTTTTTGCAGGCATCGTGCAGGATGCAAAGAAAATCTTCAATCTCAAATCACCTATCACCCTTCTCTTTAGTCAAAATTAAAGTTTAAAAAAATCTAATCTTAGCTCTACCCTCCTCCCTGTACTCCTGGAATCATTTCCAAATAAATTTGCAGCAAATGAACATCCTATGCGTCTTATTTCTGATGTTTAAAAAAAGTTGGGACCAAATACATGGAGGGTCTGTAGCTGAATTGGGGTGATACAACTGCTCCCCCTCTGCAACTTGATTGACAGGGCTAAGCACTGTAAATGTGATCACACCTGGCCTTGTCAATTAAAGTGCAGGGGTACTACAGTTGCTCCTAGAGGCTCATTTGCATATATTATAACATCATATTTCTCAGCAATGCGGGCACATATGATCATGAGACCAACACAGATGCCTTCAGCTGCCAAGTGCACATGTAACAGGTCAACCAGTGTCATAGGTACAAATCTGCTGACAGATGTCATATTGTGACCAGCAGGGGAAGCTCTATAAGCCACAAAATATAGTAAACATAGCTATTTCTGCCTGCAGATGGAACACATGTATAAGGCTATTTATCTCCGGTACATGCCTGTATATAAATAATGTTTGGTTCCCGTTAGCGTTGATCGAGCACCGTGATGCTCGGGTGCTCTGGTCAAACACTAGGTGGTGCTTGAGTGCTCGGCCGAGCACCCGAGCATAATGGAAGTCAATGAGAGAACCCAAGCACTAAACCAGGCACCCCCTGCTCTGAAGAGGGCAGGGTGTCTGGTTCATAGGGAAAGGTAAGAAAACGGTGGAAACACCACTGAAATGGTTTGAGAACAGCATCGGGATGTCTGGATGCATCTTGGACACCAAAGTCGCTGCTGGGAATGATGTTGTCCGAGTATTACGCCACTTTTACGGAATGACAAGAATACCCCCAAAACCAAAGATAACATTGATTTTAGAGAAAATATTGTTAGGAAACATATATTTACTTGTACATAAAGCGCAAGTGCTCCCAAAAATTACAAGGAAGAGGCACTCCAATACAACCGTTATATCACATAAAGGAGGGCCCATTCACATTGTGGTACAATTGTTCATGTCGTGGGACTCCTACACTCATAAAGCCTATGCACAAAGTGAAAGGGCTGCCAAAAATTAGGCAGAAAAAAAATACACAGGATTTCAGGTATTTAGGATACAGAAATGTTATAAGGCACAAACAACACAGGTAATGTTGACTTGATTAGCGGCAGAAAAAATAGCAACACATGTCAGGTATATAGGATACAGTAACATTATAATGCAGAAGCAACACAGGTAATGTCACCTTGATAAGGCCTCATTCACACGTCCGTGAAATTCGTCCGCATCCGATCCGCAATTTGCGGACCGTTTATGCGGATAGGATGCGGATCCATTCATTTCAATGGGTCCTGGAAAAATGCGGACAGTACACCGTGTGCTGTCCGCATCCGTGTGTCCGTTCCGACTGTCCGCATAAAGAAATCCTCCTGTCCTACTTCTATCCTGATTTTGCGGTCCGTTGACCAATGCACGTCAATGGATCCGCAAAAATGCGGATGACATGCGGAAAGGCATCCGCATGTCATCCGTTTTTTGCGGATTCCGTTCCAGGAGGGGTGAAAAAAAAAGATGTTATTCATCCGCAAAAAACGGATGACATATGGATACATCCTTTGTGTTTTTTACGGAAAAACAGAACGGATGTCCTGGAAAAACTGAGTTTTTTGCGGAACAATGGATCCGCAAAAAACTGACCGTTTTTCAGGATGTGCAAAAATACAGACGTGTGAATGGGGCCTTAACGGCAGAAAAAATAGCAACGGATGTCAGGTATATAGGATACAGTAACGTTATAATGCAGACGCAACACAGGTAATGTCGCCTTGATTAGCGGCAGAAAAAATAGCAACGGATGTCAGGTATATTGGATATAGTAACGTTATAATGCACACGCAACACAGGTAATGTCGCCTTGATGAGCGGCAGAAAAAATAGTAACAAATGTCATGTATATCGAATATAGTAACATTATAATGCAGACTCAACACAGGTAATGTCGCCTTGATTAGCAGCAGAAAAAATCGGAAGGGATGTCAGGTATATAGGATACAGTAACGTTATAATGCAGACGCAACACAGGTAATGTCACCTTGATTAGCGGCAGAAAAAATCGGAACGGATGTCAGGTATATAGGATACAGTAGAGTTATAATGCAGACGCAACACAGGTAATGTCGCCTTGATTAGCAGCAGAAAAAATAGCAACGGATGTCAGGTATATTGGAAACAGTAATGTTATAATGCAGACGCAACACAGGTAATGTCGCCTTGATTAGCAGCAGAAAAAATCGGAACGGATGTCAGGTATATAGGATACAGTAACGTTATAATGCAAACACAACACAGGTAATGTCGCCTTGGTTAACGGCAGAAAAAATAGCAACGGATGTCAGGTATATAGGATACAGACACGGTATAATGCACACGCTGTGCAGGTGGTGCTTAGGTCAGGCAACCTTGCGCAATTTTCGACCCCCCCCCCCAAAAAAAAATATATATTTCAGCCAGATATAATAGCCCCTAAAAGGGCTTTTGGGTCTTTGAAACAGAAAAACTAGCCCTGCCTAGCCAATTTCTATCCCTACACTATCTGTCCCTCCTTGCAGCAGCTCTCCCTGACTCGGACTGAGCCGGGTCACATGTCCCCAGGTGCTATATAGCACCCGATGACGCGTTCCCGGCCAGCCAAACACTGTAATGCCAGTAGCCAACATGACTACGGCATTACAGTGAATGCCAGTACTTCCCTGCACGCTCAACACTAGTTCCTGTATTTGATCTTCCGGTTCTTTAGAAACATTTTGGAAATGGAGATGAAATGATAATAGGGACGTTCCTGTGGTTCAAATAGGCAGATCTGGCATGCAGTGAGCCGCTTGTTGTGGTGGCTATGATAACCGGGCAGAGCGTTGTCATGGAGACTCCCAGGTGTCTAAACAGGGACTGTCAGTGATCTGTGTGCAGGAATCTTGGTGTAATGTCCTAGGATGTGACCCGGGAGCTGTGTGCAGTCATGTCAGTGTCTTAGGGCACTCCACTATCTGTGGGGCCCATTCTCCACAGAGGAAGAGCGCCATACGGCCATATTAGCGCCTGCAACACACCATCAGCTGATCAGTCAATTACCTGTGGAGAAACACATTGAGCCCTACATACAATGAGCGATTAGCAAATAAATAATTACTCATTCTGAGCAGCATAAGAATAGATAGAATTCGAGAATCACCTATTGTGAATTGTGGATCCTTTCTTATCTATACACAGAGGTGATATCATTACAGGCAGGACAAGAATGACAGATAAGCAGATAACTGCAGTAAAGTGATCTGTACAGACCAAGAAGTGGCTCCTATTATTAGGCTTAGTGGCCAGTGCAGTAACTGCAGGATTTTATGGTTTATGTTTAAATATAGATATTGACATAGAAAAAAAATAACATTATCAAAAATTCTTTAAAGTGGTTATCCCATGACATCATATAGTACATAACAATCTCTTTCTAACAAAGCTAGAACCAACCCTGTACCTCACATGGATCCAGAGATCTCCCCATCCCATGCTCTGCTAGATTTATATCAAGCTGACAGCTCAGGGAAGTGTCTTTTCTGCTGCAGTTAAGGGGCGTGTCCGTGCTCTCCCTATCACAGCTCAGGAGCTAGTTGAAGAATGAAACTGAGCATGTGCGGCCTTCTCAGTGAGCAGGACAAAGACATAAGAAAAAATAAACAAACAGCAGGTGGTGCTATACAGATACATTTTACTGAATAACTCAGTGGCTATGCAAAATGTTTAACATGCAGTTACAAAAATATTCAGATCCAGGTGCTGGTTTGAAAACTGTAGAATATTGTTTTGTGGGAAAACCCCATTAAAGGGAAGCTGCCATCAACTTTATGCTGTCCTCACTGAGAACATCAGAACTTAGTGACAGACGCTCATGAGTGTCACTCATGAGCTAAAAGTAAGTGGTTGCCGAGAATCTCTGCTAGATAGGGAGTCACACTTATAGGGAGTCACACTAGGGATGAGCGAACCCGGACAGGAATGTTTGGGTTTGTACCAAAAATTACTGTGTCCAGTGACTGAGCATGGAAATTGCTGCAATAGTCCGTGTTTGTTGTTTGGATTTTAAATAAAGCTTGTTGAAAGGCTTCAGCATAGCCAATCAACAAGCTTTTAAGCTGTTGGCACTTGGAAGCCATCACAGTTATGCCTAGTATTGGCATGGCTGTGATTAGCCGACGCACCATGTGACCATGAATGCATAAATGCCGGATCAAGTGGTGCGCCGCCATTCTGCTCTTGGGGTTCATAACACCGCCTTTGCATCCGTCTTACTGTAATTCAATAATCAGTCTGTTAATTGTATCGGTGACATAAAGCCATTTGTATTCAGATGTTCAGAGCTTGGGATCTTTTTTTTATAACCTAACCCTGCTTTACACTTCGCCACACTTTATCTCTGATCTGTCTGGTGTGTTCCTTGTTTTTCATGATGCAGCATTTAATGAGGGAAATTTCTAATTGACAAAGTCGGTCTGATGACTAGAGAAACATCTTCAAGAAAAGAAACAAAAGGTCCACTTGCTCTGACTTTACTATAGATCAGGCAGGATCGTTCCATTCAGTATTGGTCGCCCACCTCCGGAACTCAGAGCAATAGAGGTGGGCCGCAGGTTGGGCGGCCCTCCAGCTGTTGTAAAACTACAAATCCCACCATGCCCAGTTGTAGGCTGTCCAGACATGCTGGGAGTAACATTTTTTTCTATTAACGAAGAGAGCCAGAATGTTTTCTGGTTCACTTTGGATGAATACTGTAATGTACCTGATTGGCTCACAGGGTGACAGACAGCCTGGATAAGCCAATCAGTGGGGAAGCAAGCAGGGAGGTGCCCTGGTAGACCAAGCAGAACGCCATTCTGTACTAAGCCTGTGACCATGGAGGGTGTCTGTGTATCAGAGTGTGACAGAAGCTGTTAGGGAGCCATTATACCTTCAATCTTCTCTAGTTCTAGGGACAGATCTGGGCTACAAAGAAGAAGAATTAGGGAGTCTTGGGGATTTGAGCAGGTGAAGCTCAGGGATTGGTAGGGGCAAGAGCTTCCTGGCTGGGCAGTGAAGAATTGGGGCTGCCTGACAATTGTACTGTACCCCATACTGTTACACCACCATATAACAAATATAGCTGCAGAACATCTAATTAGACTCTGCCAGTTTACAGTTTTACATTATTTTAGTTCTGTGGGGCGGGTGTGTGGGCAGATTACTAACAAGTACGTGCTGTACACATAACACACCCATCTGCAGTGAATATATATATTAGTGATGATCGAGCACCGTAGTGTTCAGGGCACCCGAGCACAATGGAAGTCAATGGGAGAACCAGAGCACTAAACCAGGCATCCCTTGCTCTGAAGAGGAGCAGAAGGTTGGTGTGGTCATCTCGCTGCTTAAAGGAGATGCGCAGTCATGACCCTTTTCTCTGCCGACCGGATCGGTAGATGAATTTTTCAAGGCTTTAGGCATTATCTATGATGACCCGGATAGTATATCCTTGGCCGAGACCCAGATATGTGACCTTCGTCAGGGTAAGCGCTCGGTTGAGATCTATTGCTCTGAGTTCCGGAGGTGGGCGACCAATACTGAATGGAACGATCCGGCTCTACGTAGCCAATTCTGTCAAGGTTTATCAGAAAGGCTGAAGGACGCTTTGGCTTTTCATGAAACCCGTGTCTTTGGAAGCCGCTATGTCTCTTGCTGTACGCATGGATAGGCGCCTGAGAGAGCAATATAGGGGCCCCCGCTCGTACTATCTCGTAGTGTACTGTCTTCCTATGACACTTTGGGTGAAAATTCCCGTAGGTTGGTGTCAGGGGACGAACCAATGCAGTTAGGGGGAGCTACTCCTGTTTCCACTCTTAAGCATTTTGGTAATAAAAAGGGTGTGTGTTTTTTCTGTGGTCAGAAAGGACACTTTATCAATGTGTGTCCATGCATTCAATCTCTAAAAGAGAGAAAAGAAAAGGGGGCGTTGAATTCTCATCTCACTCTTGGTGGGGTGGGTAGAGAAACTGAAAATGTGCATTTGTCTTCATCCTGCAGTACCCGTTTTCTCCTGACTACCGAGGTGGCGCTAGAGTCAAAGGTTGTGAGAATTGAGGTGTTTATTGACAGCGGGGCAGAGGTGAACTTGATTGATGCTCAGTTTGTACGTATGCATGGATTGTCTCCGAGTACATTGGAAAAGAAGATTTCTGTGTTTGCCATTGATTCTGCACCTCTATCTCAGAAGTGTTTGTCTCAGATGGTGCATGATATCAAATTAAGAGTGGGTGAATTTCATCAGGAGCTTATTTCATGTTTTGTGTTGGAAGGTCTTCCTGCTCCTATGGTTCTGGGTTTACCGTGGTTAAGCAAACATAATCCGACCATTAACTGACATGACTAAGAAAGGGACGGATGTCTCAGTGTGGTCTGATGCAGCATTCTCCGCTGTGAAGGAGTGCTTTTCTTCTGCCCCTATATTGGTGCAGCCAGATGTGTCACAACCTTTCATTGTGGAGGTTGACGCATCCGAGGTAAGGGTAGGAGCAGTTTTATCACAGGGCCCGTCACCTGGTAAATGGCGCCCATGTGCTTTTTCTTCGAAAAAACTCTCGGAGAGAAATTATAATGTGGGTAACAGAGAGTTACTGGCCATTAAGTTGGCTTTTGAGGAATGGCGTCATTGGTTGGAAGGGGTGATTCACCCAATCACTGTATTCACTGATCACAAAAATCTGGCTTACCTGGAGTCAGCTAAACGACTTAATCCGCGGCAGGCCAGATGGTCTTTGTTCTTCACCAGATTCAATTTCATTGTCACATATCGTCCTGGGGTTAAGAATGTGAAGGCAGATGCCTTGTCACGTAGTTTTCCCAGAGGTGGTGATTTTGAGGATCCGAGTTCTATACTGTCCGAAGGAGTGGTGATATCCGCTCTTTAACCTGATCTTGAGGCTAAGGGGTTTGAGGCCCAGGGAGATGCACCAAAGTCTTGCCCCCCTGGGAAGTTGTTTGTTCCTTCTGATTTGCGTCATAAGGTGTTTGAGGAACATCATTCTTCTGTGCTTGCGGGACACCCTGGGAGTAAATCCACTGCGTAAGTGTGTTAAGGACTATGTGTCGGCCTGTAGTGTCTGTGCACGCGCTAAGATGACACATACTCGACCTTCTGGACCCCTACTTCCATTACCCATTCTGCCCAGACCATGGACTCACTTATCCATGGACTTCATCACTGATCTGCCTGATTCGTCTGGTAAGACAGTTATTCTGGTGGTTGTAGATCGTTTTAGTAAAATGGCGCACTTTATTGCATTACCCGGACTCCCCAATGCTAAAACTCTTGCACAAGTGTTTGTTGACAACATTGTGAAACTTCATGGCATTCCCACTGACGTGGCCTCTGATTGTGGGACTCAGTTTGTGTCCAGATTCTGGAAGGCATTCTGTACTCGGCTTGGGGTACAACTGTCTTTTTCCTCTGCCTTTCACTCCCAGACAAATGGACAGACTGAGCGTACCAATCAGAGTCTGGAGACTTACTTGAGATGTTTTGTCTCTGAGAACCAGGAGGAGTGGTCCTCGTTTTTGTCTCTGGCTGAGTTTGCCATAAATAATCGCAGACAGGACTCCACTGGTAAGTCACCATTTTTTGGTGCATATGGCTTTCACCCGCAGTTTGGCACATTTTCTGGTTCTGATACTTCTGGTATTCCTGAGGAAGAACGTTTTTCATCATCATTGTCTTCTATATGGCGAAAAATTCAAAATAACTTGATAAATATGGGTAACAAGTACAAACGTGTGGCTGACAGGAGACGTATGAATGGTCCAGACCTAAGTGTGGGTGATTCTGTGTGGCTGTCTACTAGGAACATGAAGTTGAAAGTTCCTTCTTGGAAGTTGGGTCCAAGATTTATTAGCCCATATAAGATCATGGCCAATATTAATCCTGTGGCATTTCGACTTGAACTTCGTCAGGCCCTGAAAATCCATAATGTATTTCACAGATCTTTGTTGAAGAGATATGTTGAACCTCTGGAGCCATCTCCCTTGCCACCCACGCCTGTCTTGGTGGATGGTAATTTGGAATTCCAGATTGTCAAGATCATTGATTTTCGAGTTCTCCGTGGGACTCTTCAATATCTGGTCCATTGGAAGGGTTATGGTCCTGTTGAGAGGTCATGGGTACCGGCATCTGATGTGAATGCCAGTCGTTTGGTGAAAGCCTTTCACAGGTGTCATCCTGATAAAGTTGGTCCTCGTTGCCCGGAGGTCACCCGTAAAAGGGGGGGTAATGTCACGAGTGGGCTTGCATCTGGTATCAGACGTTCTGCGCGGCTTTCTAAAGTGACATAATTTGACTTGCTTTTCCCTTGGTTTCGTTGCTGTTCACCACACCCCTTCCCCTCAGCTGTTGCCGCTGTGGTAATTAGCTTTCTCCTATTTACCCCTTCCTCTCCCAGTATCCCTTGCGGTTTATACTTTCTGCCTTCTTAGTAGTGTGTGGTGTGGATCTCGGCTAAGATCCGGTTGCTGCGATATCTGCTTAAGATATATGACTTTTCCCCTTTTGTGGTTTTCCCTTTGGAGTCTCCTGTTCGTCCTAATTATTGGAGGAACGGGTTTACTCTTTCTTGGGTCACTAGCTGCAGGGTTTTCTAGGGTGCATTTATTATTAGGTTCCTGTGTATGAACTTTCCTACTACCCAGGTTTGTTCATACTGGTAGTCAGTCAGGGCCTAATTTCAGGGTTCCCTGCAGGAGGTGACCGTTTCCCTGGTTTTGGTCTTTTCCCTTCCCTCATACGCTCGGTGTGGCTATTCCATCCACACCAGAGCGTGACACCTCCTTTCACTGATCATATAGACTAGGGCAAACTGTGTAACGGTATGGCTGCACAGTTCTCTCTATGGTCAGAAAGAAAAGATTATCTTTCTGGTCTGTGATGTTTCGTGCACAAGCCTCAGAGTTCAGATAACAGTCTGTACACGAGATGTCACTGGCCACGCCCCCTTTCTTTGCTAGGCTGCTATCTGCTCTCTCCCTGGATTCCTTCAGATAAAACATTAACTCCTTCAGCCAGAACACACTGAGGGCTCAAGGCTTTACAACAAATAGTAGCTGCAGCAGTGAGAGGAGACAAATGCTGGGCCAGGAACTATAGAAGAATTGTATTGTACAAGAACAGGTAGGGAGAATTTCCTGTGTGTATCAGCAGTGTCATTGTACAGTTGGGACTTGTAGTCCTACACATACAACATGCTGCTGAGTATTCCAGCAGGCAGACATGTCACTGAGCACTTGTATTCACTGCCTTTGCAGGGGAGGGGGGAGGGGCTGAGATTGTTGTTATTGCATGTAAACAAAGGCCAGAAGAGAACCAGGGAAATGAGGAACAATATAAATTTTTTTTTTGCCTAAAACTTGCTGAACTTAGTTATATATCGCTGCCCATCAGATTTACAGTGCTATATTTTTTTTTTCATAACTTGGACAACCCCTTTAACGTTCACCTTGCAAAGAAGCCTGGTCACAACTGTGACTGCTTCCACCCCTATAGCTTTCTCACTTTACTCTTTTGGTACCTTACTGGTTAGAAAGACCCGATCTAAGACTGTTCTGTTAATAACTACCCGCTTTTTTCCATCAATGAGCCATCTGTTAGGTAGATTTCACACACATCAGTGATTGTGAGCTAAAACGAGATACAGGCCAGAAACACATGTGCAAATCTTTTCATTACACCTTATCTCTGTGTAGGCTCCATTTCTGTGTTCGGCTCACAATCACTGATGGAAATCACTAACCAAATACTGACCAAACACTAACTACACGAAAGCATTCTTACTATCCTGCATCTTCTAGTAGTAGTTGGTGTGTCTAAAAAGCAAATCTATGCCAACTATGAGGATAGAGGACATATCCCTCATGCTAAACCCATCTATTTTTTCCAAAAATGTTGAGGCCGAAAAATGTACCATATAGCAGGACCATGTAAGCAGATGAACATGAATTATTTATTTTTTATTTTTTTGCAGGCATCGTGCAGGATACAAAGAAAATCTTTAATCTCAAATCAACTCTTTCATCAAAAATAAAATCTAAAAAAATCTAGTCCTGAAATCATTTCCAAATAAATTTGCAGCAAATGAACGTCCTGTGCGTCTGACTTGTGATGTTATAAAAAACTGGGACCAAATGAAAGAAGGGTCTGTAGTTGGATTGGGGTGATGCAACTGCTTCCCCCTCTGCACTTTGATTGACAGGGCCAAGCAGTGTAAATATCACACCCGGCCTTGTCAATAAAAGTGAAGGGGGTGCAGAAGCTACACAGAGAGCTGAGCTTCTAGATGTAATGGCAACGCCCCCGTTGCTCCTAGAGGCTCATTTGCATACAATACACCTAATCCCACCTAGTCCCCTTAATGCTCCACATAGTAAATATTCCCCAGTTATGTTCCCCCATTAATATGCCTTGTTATGTGCTCACAGTAATATGACTAGCTGTGCCCCTCAGTAATAAGACCAGCTGTGCCCCCAGTAATATGCCCACATTGTGCCCCCCAGTAATATGCTCACATTGTGCCCCCCTGTAATATGTTGTGCCCCCAGTAATATGCCCACATTGTGCCCCCCAGTAATATGTTGTGCCCACAGTAATATGCCCACATTGTGCCCCTCACAGAAAGTTAAAAAAAATAAACACCATATACTTACCTTCTTCCTAGCAGCATCAGGACATCATCTGGTCTAGGCAACTAGGACGCAGAGACAGCTGCCAGAAACCGGGACATACCTCCCCTGTACTGGGACAGCCACTGCAAGCCAGGACTGTCCCGCTATATCCTGGAGGGTTGGGAGCTATGAGAACGTATGGGCTAACTGTAGGTGGTTTACTAGAATGTATGGGCAAACGGGAGGTGGTTCAATAGAATGTAGGAGCCGGCCAGAGCTCAAGAAGGATCGTGACATCGCAGTGGAGGGGGCGGGCTGGATGGAGCAAGGGGAGGTAACGAGAACATGTGAAGAGGAGGGCCTGAGCTCCAGCAGAAGGCAGGCCTGAGCTCCTATAACAGTTATGCACGCCCCGCTGGGCACCTTGAGACCAAATTTGCATAGGAATAAAAGTTAATTTTCTGCACTTCAGAAACACACAGAATACTAAGACAGGTATGTTTTGCATTGTGTCAGGCAGCACTACGTAGCTCTGGATTGGGCTACATATAGTTACAGTAGATTTGCTGACAGATGTCCTTCAGCATACAGATTTTGTCATATTCTGACCAGCAGGGGGAGCTCTATGGGTAACAAATAGAGATGAGCGAATCATCCAAAATTCGTTTCGGCAAATAATCAACAAATTTCTGACAAGATTCGTTCCTAATACAAATTTATTTGGTCGAATTTGTGTTAAAAAATAATTGTTGTTTTGCGAACATTCCTACACAAATTACAAACATACAGTCAGTGTTGTTAAAAGTACGCAATATGTAAGCATTAGCATACAAAGTGCGTATGAATCCTTAGCATACTATTGACTCGCGATTGCGTCATACACACAAGGCTAGGCCGCGGCGTACAGTCTTTAGCGGCAGTCCATATGAAGTAGAAAAGTAAGGTGCTACTGTAGCTATCCGGCTAAAGGCCCTTTTAGACGGGCCGATAAAGTCTCCCTGAACGAGCGCCGATCAGCGACATCGGCGCTCGTTCAGGGAGCCTTTACACGGCCCGATGAATCGAGCGCCGGGCCGCACGAGTGATCGCTGTATCGCTCGTGCGGCCTGGAAGCTCCATGCTGTCAGGCGCACATCGCCTGTTTACACAGGGCGATGTGCGCCCGACAGATCGGATCTTTTGGTTTTTACAAAAGATCCAATCAGCCGACGAACGAGCGTTTTGCTCGTTCGTCGGCTGATTAGGGCCACTTTTACACGGGCCGATTATCGGCACTAGCGTTCCTAGGAACGAATTTTCGGCCGATAATCGGCCCGTGTAAAAGGACCTTAAGTGCATAATATACTAAAAATAATAAGTGCATAATAGGACACATTGCAGTACCTGAAAAAGAATACACACAATGGGCTAAATTGCTTGAACGTTGCTGAACCTGTAAAAACATTATTGCTTAAATATAGCAAAGAAAATGATGCAAACATTTTAGTGCAATTTCACATTTGCAAGCATAACAGGCTCAGATATACGTTTGAGTCTCTCCTCATGGCTCCTTTGCATGATAAAACACAGACGCAAATGGGAATTTTCTGCATAATGTGGGGGTGGGGTAGTCCTGACAAGACATTTCCATCTGGGTGTGAGTCAAACACGGGGGCAATACAAACTAAACAAAACAAGTGCCAACTAGCTCTCACCCATCAGGTGCAGTCCTCCTGAAGTGTCCTTTAAATCAGTAGTAGAGTTCCTCAGATGAGGCACCTTAAGTCCTCCTCGCTTGAGCTACTGCTGAATGAGATCAGAGGACGCTCCTGCCTCCTGTAGGCCAAGCTCGCTGCCGTGGTAGAACTCCACTGCCCTCTTCTTCCAGTCTGACTTGACCGGGTCCGGGTGGTGGTCACACTGGTGAGCGCTGCAGCCACTTGTGCCTTTACTTTTCCGGATTCTCCTGCCGGGACATTCGGGGTAAGGACTTCTGGCTGCAGTGGTTGAGGCAAAGTTGCACCCAGGGAAGAAGCCCCAGTTCCCCTGGCTGCTGCTGGCTTCATCTTCCAGGGTAGTTGGCACTGGTGGATCACCATGGACTGGAACGTAAACGATGAAGTCGTCAGCTGACCCAGCTGAAAGGACTGTGATGGTGGTGGCACTGGCTGTCCAGGGATCAGAGGCTCCGGCTGTGGCTTCTCACTGAAACGGAGGGTGCCATCTGGTGACTCCTGAAGGCACCGCACCTGTTCTTCGCCTGGTGGTTCCTGCAGCCAAACTTCAGGTGGTGATGCAGGTACCAGGAGCTTTGATAATAATGTTACCCCGGTAGCAAATGGGTCTTTCAGGGATGCCATGGGGCTGTATTCTACCTGATCCCCCACGTACAGGCTTTGACAGGGTTGGGGCAGGTACGGCCGTTTCACTGACCTGTGGCCCACAAAGTACTCCTTGCTGTCCTTGTCATCCGCCAGGAAACCAGAGCCTCGCTCCACAGAAAACCACAGCACAGTTCCTCGCCACTCCAGTGTAGGGTCTCCCAGCCTTGGATGGTCCAGTACCTGGATGACCCAGTCCTCCACTGCACTCTTGTAGTCCCATAGGGTCTGGGCGTGGGCTGTCACCGATGCTGGCATAATCAGGTTCTGCCGAATGGAAGGTGTTGTTCTCCTCCTGGGCGGCGAAGTGGATGCTCCAGCCACCTCTGCTGCAGCAGCTGCAGCAGCCGCCCCAGTCGACAAGGTGAATATGGAGTCAGGAGCCGGTAAGACTCTCTTGCACAGTTGTTCCACTCTGATCTCTGGAGCAGGCAGTGGTTCGGGGTACTCTTCCCCAAAGACCATCTCTCCCCACTTGGGTCGCAGTTCTTTCGCCATGCTGTTTGCTGTGGTCTGACTCTGGATCTTGTTCAGCGCTGGCTTGAACTGGAGTGGAAAGCGGAGTAATAAGGGAGGAGTCTTCACTCCCTATATGTGCAAATAGTTAGTTCCCGTTGGGCCGGGCTGGTTTTTCCCACTTCTGAGGGGGGTGTATCTTCACTTTCCCACTCTTGAGGGGGCGTATTGTCATTTTTCCGCTTTGGGAGGCCGGGGGAAGGGGCAAGAAGAATGCGTACGTTGCGTATGTTGCGTACGTAGCGTTAAAAATTTTAAGAACATTTACGAATACAAGAGAATCCGACAAAATCCGGATTTGCTTTGGAGTAGGAAAAATGGATGATTCGATACGAATCTAAAAGCGGTGAATAGATTCGATCATCTCTAGTCACAAAATATAGTAAACATAGCTATTTCTGCCTGCAGCTATCTCTGGTACATGCCTGTATATACGGTATATAATGTTTGGTTCCCGTATTTGATCTTCCAGTTCTTTGGGAAAATATTGGACACTGAGATGAAAGAGAAGAAGAGCAATGGAGCGAGGCATAGCCGTTGCGCAATGCGGCTTTACTTAGGTGTAAGTAGTTGGCATTAAAGGATTGGTGGAGGCTAGGGTGGGGCAGCCAGGTTGGCGGGCAGTATTTAAGTGAAGGCGGAGAGGAGTTAGCCATTCATCTAGTGAAAGTGCAGGAGTTAGCAGCAGTTGCAGGCATGTCAGATTTTGAGAGTTTGATGGCGGCAGTTAGGTCAGCTGCTTCACAGCATGGGTCAGAGTGGCTACAGCAGTCGTTACAAGCTGCTGTAAGGGAGTCTGGGGGTTTGTCTGTTGCCCCCTCAGCAAGTGCAAGGGCGGCTGAGTCCTGAAGTGTCCCTCAGGGTTCGGCGCCGCTTACGACCCTCCGATGTGGCGGACATCTAATGCTACTGCTGGTCGCCGCAGTGGGAGGAATCCGGTACAGTGGCAGGGATCACCGGGAGAGAGGCAGGGGCATCCCCAGTCCGGCTCTTCCAGGCGGCATGGGGGGTCAGAGCAAGGAGCAGCGTTCCCCCTGCAAGAGGACCGGTGCAGTGGGCGAGCTTCAGGGCAGAGCGTACCTGGTAGTGGGGCCGTGGCTGTCGGGCAGCAGGCAGGCTTCTGTGTAGCAGATGGAGCAGATTCTCCTGGCAGAGGAGGAAGCCATGTCATTCGAACGGGTGAAGGAAGGAGGACAGTGCTGCACCCTGCGGGTGGGAGTCGGCAGCATCAGGCCAGGGACTCAAGAAAG
The DNA here is from genome assembly GCA_900303285.1 of Rhinella marina. NCBI lineage: Eukaryota > Metazoa > Chordata > Amphibia > Anura > Bufonidae > Rhinella > Rhinella marina. Next base: position 17,491 of record ONZH01020883.1, on the reverse strand, counting down.
ATCTTTAGTAGAGATGAGCGAATCTATTCGTCGATTCATTGATTCGTATTGAATCTTGGAAATTTTTAGCTGCGAAGCGAATCCGAATATTAGGTGATTCGCTTCGGCTTTGTGCGCATTCGCTACGTAGTTTGTCCTATAAATTATACGCTATTGCTACATATAAGTTACTGTTGCGTACGAATTCAATTCATTAGCGAAATTTTACTTTTAGTTCGTTTATCGTGTGCAAAAGCCCAGGAAAAAAGCGGTCACCTGACCTAGTGGGCAGGGCTTGCTCTGATTGGCTCAGGCTCGGTAAGCCAGTGACGCATCACTTCTGCTGCGACTGCTGAGACGAGCAGAGGCACTGTGTGTGAAGTTCTGAGACTCTGAGACCTGTTTTGTGAAAATTTGGTGTAATTGCTCTGGGAATCCATATTACGCATATCAGGGATACTGAAGGGCAAGTGCAGGGCCTGTTCAGGGCTAGTAATTAATCAGGCAGGCAGAGAGAGACAGGGAGAGATAGGGAGATACAGGGAGATACAGGGACAAAGACCAGCTGCAGGGTCACAGAGTGAATTGAAAAATGTCTCAAATGGATAAGCAAAAGGGGTCCAGTTCTAGCCATACCTCGAGCTCTAAAGAAAAGGAGAAGGTGGCACAGGGCAGAAGTGCCAAAAAACTTGCAGGCGGAGCATCTACTAGTAGTATTCGCAATATTTGGCCATTGTTCCACCAGGCGCACCAAGGCGCAAAATTGTAGTGGAGGAGAAATGGATGAGGTAGTGGAATGGATGGCACGCTCATCTCAGTATCAGCCGGATGATCTGCTGTCATCTACTGATACAGTATCCATATGTAGCCAGGGGTCAGACTCAGAGCGTTCCTCCTGCTCCACCATTCCATTGCAGCAAAGCCCATCATATTCGTACACATTTTGTACGCTTATGCGTACGTGTTCAAAGAGGTTGCGTTCCTTTTTACCTGAACGTTCGTTATTAGTGCGCTAAAAGCTATATAATTACGTATATATTGTGTACGCAAATTAAACGAATCTATTCGTCGAATATACGAATCTTAGGAAAAGTTCAGCGAATGTTCGACGAATAAAATTTTGCATGATTCGCTCATCTCTAATCTTCAGGAGTGTCAGTGGCCGCTGGGAGGATCCCCCAGGGACGGCCTGGTGAGTGGAAGGGGGGTTAGGGATTAGTGGTCCAAGGTGTTCTGGGGTTGAGAATGCTGGGGGGGATGGCGCAGGAGCTTTTGACGGGGCTGTTGGCTTTAGTGTCGCGCTTAGGATCAGGTGCCGGGTTGTCGCCAGAGGCGTTGTGGGCACCAGCGTCGGCAACATCGGTGGGGACTCAGAGCGAGGATGCAGATAGGTTAGAACCGGCCTCAGTGGTGGCTGAGTCTGCAGGTACAGGGAACAGCAGTTCCAATAAGGCGGTGCCATTAGAGGATGTTAAGTTGGCAGATGCGGCCAAAAGGGGAAGTATATGTGTGCTTTGAGGGGCCTCTTGGGGCTCATTTAAATAAAGAGGTTATAGAAAAGATTTGGAAGGATGAATACTGTATGTAGAGATCTTTTTTGCTGCTTCCGTTAGAGAAGTTTACTTTAGACAGGGTGAAGCCAGACGAGAGTAAAAAGAAGGAAGAGGAAAAGCGTCAGTATTGCTTGATACCACCTATGTCATGAATTGGCTGCAGGCTTTTGCTATTCTGGCTAGTGTAGTGGGGGAGAAGTTTCCTGAACACTGCTCTGCATTGTTCTGTTATATGGATGCTATCGGGGAGGCTTACAGGGTCTATGGAGGGGTAGCCTGGCTAAGGTACGACGAACAGTTCTGTCAGCGGAAAGCGGTAAGGCCTAGCATCAGATGGGACCACAAAGATATTAGTCTTTGGATGTGTTTGATGACAGCTCCCAAAGGGGGAACACAGCCCTTTCGCGAGACGGCCGGGGGAGCCTCGGCCTATGATTCATCAACGGGTAGTAGAAAAGGGTGCTGTTGGCAATACAATGAAGTGTACTGTAAGTTTCTTTCAGATTGCCGATTCAAGCATGAATGCTCCGGATGTGGGGGCAATCACAGCTTGTCACGATGTTTCAAGCGCAGTAAGGGTAGAGGACAGGATGTTTCGCAAAAAAGGAACGACGCTGGTGAGGGTGGGCGTGATGTCGCCGTATCTAAAGAGGTATCGAAATAAGGAAGCAGCAGATTTCTTGTGTAAGGGATTCACGGAGGCTTTTCGTATTCCGTGCAGTTCAGTTGGCTTGGGGGGGGGAGTAGTGAAGAATTTGGTTTCAGCGTTAATTAGGCTGGAGGCGTTTAGGGAGAAGTTGGATAAAGAGTTGAGAGCAGGACGGATAGTGGGGCCTTTTTCGGTTCCCCCTTTGCCAGGTTTGCAGGTGTCTCCATTGGGTTTAGTACCCAAAAAGGAGCCGAATAAGTTTCGGTTCATTCACCACCTCTCGTATCCGGCAGGGAGTTCAGTTAATGATGGTATCGAGCAAGAGTTATGTTCAGTTTCTTACACATCATTTGATACTGCAGTACGTTGGGTGCGGCGCTTTGGGCAAGGAGCCCTTTTGGCCAAACGGATATTGAAAAGGCATTCCGTTTGTTGCCGATTCATCCGGAAAGTTTTCATTTGTTGGGTTTTCATTGGGAGAGTCAGTTTTATGTAGATTGCTGTTTGCCTATGGGATGTGCAATCTCGTGTTCCTTTTTTGAGACTTTTAGCTCGTTTTTGGAGTGGGTGGTGAAGCAAGAGTCAGGTTGGAATTCAGCATTGCATTGTTTAGATGACTTTTTGTTTTTGGGTCCAGCGGGTTCGCGGGTTTGTTCCACGTTGTTGCATACCATGGAAAGGGTTTCAGCGTCATTCGTAGTTCCTTTGGCTCCTGAAAAAACGTAGGGACCTTCTACATCGGTCAAGTTTTTGGGTATTGTTATTGACACTGTTAGGATGGAGTGTTGGTTGCCAGAAGACAAGATAGCGGATTTACATGCAGAAGTAGCAGGCCTACGGTGGGAAAAGAAGGTTCAGCTTCGAAGGGTACAATGAACTTTGCTTGTCGTATATTGCCAATGGGTCAGGTATTTTGTAGGCATCTAGCGTTGGCTACGGCAGGGGTGGCTGCTCTGTTCCATTATTTGAGACTATCATCAGAAGTCAAGGAGGACTTGGCGGTTTGGGACCGTATTCTAGGTAATTTTAACAGGTGTTCGATTTGGATGGAAGCGCCAGTTTCAAATATGGATATGGAGCTGTACACCGATGCTTCAGGTGCATATGGTTACGGTGCGTTTTGTCAAGGGCAGTGGAGCGCAGGTCCATGGCCGATGGAGTGGCATGAAGCAGGCTTTCTCACTAACTTGGCATTGTTGGAGTTATTTCCCATCGTTCTGGCTACAGTTTTATGGGGAGATTTGTTGAGTAACAAAAGGGTGCGGTTTTGTTGCGATAATCTGGAGGTGGTTCAGGCCACTAATTCGCAAACGGCTAGTTGGCCGCCAGTGTTGCGCTTGTTACGTCATTTGGTGTTTGGAGCTGAATGCTTGTTTTCTCGCGATACATGTGCCGGGGGTGGAAAATTCCATAGCTGATTCTCTTTCTCGTTTTCAGTGGGATCGTTTTCGGCGATTGGTGCCCCATGCAGACGAGAAGGGACAGCCATGTCCCCAGTGGTTCTGGAGAGTGGCCTTGGGGTCTTTGCGGCCTTGATTCAGCAGTCTGTGAGTAGCGGTACGTGGTCAGCTTATGCGGCGGTCTGTGCTCAGTGGGAAAAGTTGTTGGATCAGGTGGGTGGATGTGTCACGTAGGAGGATTTTCAAACGCTGTCGATATATCTAGTGGGGTTATCTTTTGAGAGTGGTGTGTCTTTTTCAACAGTATCCAAGAAGGTTGCAGCGGTGGCGTTTTGGCTGCGTTTACGGGGGGGGCTGGTTGACGTGTCAAAAGGATTTTTGGTGCGTCAAGCATTAAAAGGCTACAGGCGGGGAGTACCTACAAGGGACACTTGGAGGCCGGTCTCATTTTCAGTTTTGCAGGAAGTATTTAAAAAGGCGGCGTTAGTTTGTGCGTCTGATTACGAAAGTTGTTTGTTCCGAGCAGCATTTTCCTTGGCATTTTTTGGGGCTTTCCGGGTTTCAGAATTGGTTTCAGGCAGTCAGAAAAGGGAAGGAGGCTTATTGAGAAAGGATGTATGTGTGGGACAGGATGGTTTAGATTGTCTGTTACGAAGGTCAAAGACTGACCAAGCAGGAAAAGGACTGCGATTCATTTGCACCCATTGCAGGGTTGTGCAGTGTGTCCGGTGCAGTGCGTAGAAGATTTGTTACGGCATAGGCCGGAAGTGGCGGAACCCTTGTTAGTGCATAAGGACGGTTCTGCTTTATCCCGTTATCAGTTTGTTGCTGTTTTTAGGAAGTGCTTGTTGGCTGCTGGTTTGCCGGCCAGAGAGTTTGCTTCTCATTCTTTCAGGATAGGCGCGGCAAAGGAGACAGCCAAGTGGGGTTTGGGAGACGCAGTGATAAAACGGATTGGCCGCTGGGAGTCGACATGTTTCAAGTCTTATGTCTGCCCGCATTTACTGTGAGGATGGACTGTTTTGTGGATTGCTTTTGCAAGGGGGTTTTGTTAGTTCTTTAGGGAATAATGCTAGTTTTTGTTTTGTTACAGGATCCGTCACGTGTTTGGCTTGGATATTCAGGCATTCTTATGTGTACTGGGGTGCCCTGCGGGCTGATGTGAGACGGAATGGCAGGCAATTGGGTTTTCCAAGCGAAGTCTTACAGGTGCGTTAGATAGGTTTACACAGCCTCTTGTGGTGTAGGGTGCTCCCAGAATTTTGTTTTTATGTGTCCTTGGATAGACTCCCCGATACAGGGGCGTAGCTATAGGGGAAGCAGGGGAAGCGGCTGCTTTGGGGCCCAGATTCACAAGGGGCCCCCTCAGGAGGAATACTAAAAGATTTTATTGTCAGGGCCCCCTCAATAATATTATACAATGACATTATATACAGTATATACATGTAGGAAACGGACGGAGCGGCTGCCGGGTCTCGTCTGAGAGAACAGTTTTGACCAGCCACAGGAATGGGGGATGTGTGAGCTGGGGGTTGTGAAGAAGTTGCTGAGGGGGGGGACCCATTCTAAAATTTGCTGTGGGGCCCGGTCAGTTGTAGTTATGCCACTGCCCGGATATTTTGGTGCTCCATGTTGGGGGGAATGATCTAGGGGTGCGACGTTCCAGAGATGTTATAAGGGATATAAAATTGGACCTGATACGTTTATGGTCGGAGTTTCCTGGCTTGTTGGTGGTATGATCTGAAGTAGTGGTGCGAAGATCATGGAGGTTTGCAAGATCAGTTGAGTGCATTAACAAAGCTAGGGCGAAGTTGAATAAGGAAGTGGGGCGTTTTGTACCGCATCAAGGAGGCATTGTGGTGCGTCATAAGGAGTTGGAGAAGGCGTCAGCAATGTTTTTGCGGTCTGATGGCGTTCACTTGAATGATGTGGGGATGGATATGTGGGCATTAGGGCTTCAGGAGGGTCTGGAATCTGCACTACGGGTGTGGCGGGATGAACATAGGTGAGGTGTCACCGATGTTCGTTTGTGGCAGGTAAAAGGGGATCCTGGGAGGCAGAACAATTTTGGAATAGTTGCATGACCCTTTGGGGCGTGCATCTTAAGAGGTTGGTGAGTTGAAGGCTGGGGCCTCCTGTTAGGGCTAGAAGGCCTGCAGGGGGCATGATGTTGATGTTTTGGTGCCCTTGGGTCGGTGAGTGCGGCCAAGGGTAAGGTGGAATTCAAGTAAGGATGGAAACCGAGAGGAATCTTTGGGCTGCCGTCTAGGATCCCTCATTATCAAAGGTTACTACATGGTAATGTTTGTGCATTTTCTGTTATATGCAAGTTATGAATATAAGTATTGTTATAATGGTTATTTGTTAATAAAATAGGTCGCTACGGCCTTTACACCAGTAATGAAGTCTCCAAGTCTTATTGAAAGTTAAAGTCATAGAGATGTTCCTGTGGTTAGAACAGGCGGATCCAGCGTGCAGTGAGCGGCTTGTTGTGGTGGCTATAATAACTGGGCAGAGCATTGTCATGGAGACTGGCCGACTGTTACTTAAACTGCCCTCACACCGCCATTTTTCGAATCCATGTGCATATAGGTAGTAACAGGGGAACTTCTGTTTTCAAGTTTGGCGTACAAGGTCGGGTTATCTCTGAATTCCGTTATGGATTCCGCTACCAAGGACCATACGTTATAGTCCGACGTAACGGAATCCATAACGGAATTCTTAGATAACCCAAACCTTGTACGCCAAACTTGAAAATAGAAGTTTGCTCAGCACTACCTATAGGCTAAATGCTCCCATCCTTTCAGCCCCTCTAACATGCAGTCCATGTACATAACATCACTATCTATCTACAGATGGTACATCGCTCTCTAAATACAGCTTCATCCAATATACAGTCCCATGTAAATAACATCATTCCCTCCCTCCAGCCCCCTCCAACATACAGCCCCATGTAGACAACATCACTCCCCTCCCTAGGCAAATAACCACTCCCCCCAAACAAAAAGGAGAACTACAGCTCCCAGCACATCCCAGGCTCTCGGCCTCTTACATTGAATCAGTCCTGTGTTCTCTCCACTGCTAAGCCCCGCCTCTTCATCCACTGATGGATGTGACATCATCACAGGTCCTTCAACTTCTGAGCTCTGCCTGCTGACATCATCCCAGGTGCTTCAGCGACTGCAGCCGGAGAAGGACGCTGAAGAAGAGGTTCTCCTCAGAGCTCCACAGCCCCCCCCTTCCAGATGACAAGGTAAGTGGAAAGTGGGGGAGGGGTAGCTGAGGTGAATGGTGAAGTGGGGAGCCGAGGGCTCCTGCCTCATCATTATAATCAGCTGTCTCTGCATTCTAAGGAAGCAGAGAGCTGAAAGCGGGACATACGTCCCCCCGGGACCACGGGGCAGCCACTGAAATCTGGGACTGTCCCGGCGTACCCGGGACTGTTGGAAGGTATGTCATTGCACAAAGAGCCCTGCCACATGCCCATGGCACAGAGAGCCCAGCCACATGCTCACATTACACAGACAGCTCTATAATATGCTCATTACACATAGCATAGCCCTGCTTTATATGGTACGCAAGCTCCACTAGGGGAACCTTCATATTTAGCACAGTCCTACACAGAGCCGCATCTGTTCCCTTCCCTCCCACATGAGTAATCACATGACTCTGACATCACCACAGGTTCTGTACCCACAATGTGCTGTTTAGTGTGGAGTTGCTCCTGGTAAGGGAGTTGTCAGTGAGGGGCGGAGCTTCCCTGGACAGGGACAGAGCCTCCAGTATGCAGGACCTGGCCAGCTGCTGATACAGTGGTCAGGAATAGGAAAAGACCATGTGTAAAAATATGCATGAGTTTTTTTCAGGGACTAAAATGTCCTGAGCAGGCGTCTATGATGCTTGTACAGGCGGCATTGCGACCTCTGCCATCAGCTGTGGTCACAAAGCATACTTTATTACAAGTAGCAGGTGCAATGACAGGGAATTGAGATTGTACAGCCATCATTGAACCCCTCAGATGCCCAGTTCATAGCTGATCATGGTATCTAAGATCGAAATTAAAGCATTTTAGGGGTTGCTTATTTATATATATATATATATATATATATATATATATATATATATATACTGTATATATATATATATATATATATATATATATATATATTCTTACATTCATCATCCATTTGAGTGAGAAGAGGCCACCACACCATCTTGCTTGATTATCCAGTGCGAAAACACGTCGACCATTATGGTGATGTCATACATCACCTTGCACAGAATTTCGGGTAAGATCTTCAAGCAAGATGGCCACAGTGGCCTCTTCAAGTTCTATTGCAGTGTACAGAACTGTCAGTTTTACACCGACACCAAGCCTGATCACACCCCAAATACTGTGGCCTTTTCCTAACCACTTCGGGTCCACGCCGGACAGTAATCCGCTTGGTTGTGTGACTGCAATGGCCAATCAATAGTCTCAGTGGTCAGGTGCTAAAATGGCACATCAATTCTGGTGACATTTCTAGAGCAGACTCACCTGTCAAGAGCATTCAGGATCCAAAGCCGAGCTCTCATCAACACCTCTTCTGGTCCTCGCTGGAGAAGAAGACTGACATGTCATGTACAAGCATATCAATGCTGTTGGTCAATCAATGTCCTCAGTGATTATCTGCGTGGGAACGGCACATGACAACTGTTTGAAGAGAACGCAACAATTGTGTGAGCAAGGCATTCTCTTCACTGTTTACCTGCACAAGTGCTGCAGTCTCTTCATACAGCTGATTGGCGAGGGTACCCGGAGTTGTACTCCCACCAATCTGATATTAACAACTTATCCTGTGGATAGGTCATCAATATAGGAAACCGTCCATCCCCCGGATAGAGGAGGTACAAAGTGTGCTAAATGAAGCCATTGTAGTCTTAGAATGATGACAGTATTGAAAGCTCCCCTCATGCAGTATGCAGTTATTATAAAATTGATGACCTTAAATAAACTATTATCTGGCAGTACATCCAAATTTGCTTTTGGTAGTTAAACTGATTTGTTGTTGACCTTTGTTAGAAGTAAAACCTTTTGGATCTGGTGCAAATGTTTAATTCCAACCAAGGACAACATCTGCATACAGTTTCCATGTTCTCCCTGTGTTTGTGTGGGTTTCTTCCAGGTACTCTGGTTTCCTCTCACAATCCAAAGACATCCTTATAGGGACCTTAGATTGTGAGTCCCATTGGGCACAGTGTGATGGTAATGTCTGTAAAGCTCTGCAGAATATGTCAGCACTCTATATGTAAGTATAATAATAATAATAATTGTAAATGTATCATCTGCCCTAGCCCAGCACATGAATGTCTTACCATTGATGCAGAACAATCTGCATCTCAGGATAAAGCCTCATGCACACAACTTTGATGATGCAGACAGCAGCCGGAAATCTGTCTGTATCTTTTGTGGCCCCATTGTTAATATTCTTGTACATAAATCATTTAGGGATAAAATTGAGACTAAAACTCTGTTAATTATTGTACTTATATAACGTAGGGACTGTCAACCAGTTGCGGTCTACCTACAGTATCTAGGGCTTGTACTGCATGTACTGTAGGTAGGGAAAGCGAGCTGGGTACTATCCTTAGGGCCCACTGTCCTTGTCCCTCCCAACCTATAGTCATTGCAACCATCTTGGGTCAGAAGAAGGGAATGTGAAAATTGAGTGTCTTGTCTTCTTGCTATGCAGCTGCCTTACAGCTGATCTCTAATCAGACAATAACCTTTCTGGTTAATTTATGGAAGAGTTCTTGATTGGTTAGCTTTCATTTAAATGTTTACGCTTTCTACTCTTTAGTTGCTGGTTATAGGGTGAGCTCTGTGTATTTGTAGTCACATCATCCAGCTACTTTCATCTGTTGGGGAGTTTACTTGAGTATATTTGTTGCCTTCCTGCAATAATAAACTCTTCATAATATAATTCTTCAAATCAACCCTGCAGTAATTATTGGGGTCATCTTTGGAGACCCTGCGAGAAATCATTAGTACCCGGGAAAGGTGACTGTTACAAAGACCAAGTTTGCAGTCTTGTTACCAACTGGAATCATTACAGAGATACAATAATCTGTTTCATATACAGTGGGGAAAAAAGTATTTAGTTAGCTACCAATTGTGCAAGTTCTCCCACCTAAAAAGATGAGAGAGGCCTGTAATTGACATCATAGGTAGACCTCAACTATGAGAGACAAAATGAGAAAACAAATCCAGAAAATCACATTGTCTGATTTTTAAAGAATTTATTTGCAAATTATGATGGAAAATAAGGTTTGCACACACTTCACAAGGTTGCTGGTATGTTGGCCCATTCCTCCATGCACATCTCCTCTAGAGCAGTGATGTTTTGGGGCTGTCGCTGGGCAACACTGACTTTCAACTCCCTCCCAAGGTTCTCTATGGGGTTGAGATCTGGAGACTGGCTAGGCCACTCCAAGACCTTGAAATGCTTCTTACGAAGCCACTCTTTTGTTGCCCTGACGGTGTGCTTGGGATCATTGTCATGCTGAAAGAGCCAGCCATGTTTCATCTTCAATTCCCTTGCTGATAGAAGGAAGTTTGCACTCAAAATCTCTTGATACATGGCCCCATTTATTCTTTCATGTACAATACACGGATCACTCATCCTGGTCCCTTTGCCGAGAAAAAGCCCCAAAGCATGATGTTGCCACCCCCATGTTTCACAGTAGGTATGGTGTTCTTTGGATGCAACTCAGCATTTACTCTCCTCCAAACACGACGAGTTGTGTTTCTACCAAACAGTTCTACTTTGGTTTCATCTGACCATATGACATTCTCCCAGTATTCTTCTGGAACATCCAAATGCTCTTTAGCAAACTTCAGATGGGCCCGGATATGTACTGGCTTAAGCAGGGGGACACACCTAGCACTGCAGGATCTGAGTACCTGGCGGTATAGTGTTTTACTGACAGCAGCCTTTGTTACGTTGGTCCCAGTTTTCTGCAAGTCATTCACTAGGTCCCCCCCGTATGGTTCTGGGATTTTTGCTAACAGTTCATGTGATCATTTTGACCCCACAGGGTGAGATTTTGCATGGAGCCCCTGATCGAGGGAGATTATCTATGTTCTTGTATGTCTTCCATTTTCTAATTGTTGCTCCCACAGTTGATTTCTTCACACCAAGCTGCTTGCCTATTCCAGATTCAGTCTTCCCAGCCTAGTGCAGGTCTACAATTTTGTTTCTGGTGTCCTTCGACAGTTCTTTGGTCTTCACCATAGTGGAGTTTGGAGTGTGACTGTTTGAGGTTGTGGACAGGTGTCTTTTATACTGATAACAAATTCAAACAGGTGCCATTACTACAAGTAATGAGTGGAGGATAGAGGAGCCTCTTAAAGAAGAAGTTACAGGTCTGTGAGAGCCAGAAATCTTGTTTGTTTGTAGGTGACCAAATACCTATTTTCCACCATAATTTGCAAATAAATTCTTTAAAAATTAGACAATGTGAGTTTCTTGATTTGTTTTCTCATTTTGTCTCTCATAGTTGAGGTCTACATATGATGTCAATTACAGGCCTCGCTCATCTTTTTAAGTGGGAGAACTTGCACAATTAGTGGCTGAATAATACTTTTTTCCCCACTGTAAAAAGAAACAGAAGACATCTGCCAAACATTATGTGGAGTGTCCAGCGCATTGAGCTTTGGATCATCGCATTTTGCTTTTTTCCACACTACAGACTTGCATAGTGCCGTTCTCTTTAGGTGTTGCATCATCGATCCAAAGTCAATTTGGTGAAACACTTCGATTTTAATGCTGTCTCTGTACAGCATTGAAATGAATTGGCTTTGTGGAGCCAAACTTTGTTTCACCCCAAGTCACGCATGACTTCGGTGAATTAATTAGATATTCATTTCTGCATGAAAACACTTAAAATTAGGAATCCAAAGTCAAGTTTGGTACCGAGGTATCGGATTCCTGATTTTAAATGTTTTTAAAGATGCAGAAATGAATACCAAATTCATTCACCAAAGTCTTAAGTATTTAATGCTGTTGTGAGACAGGTCTCTGACAGAATTAATTTATTTTACACACTTATATAGCGGTGACATATTTCTCAACGCTTTACAGACATTAGCATCCAACTATCCCCAATGGGGCCCAAAATATAAGTTCCCTATCACTACGTCTTTGGAGTGTGGGAGGAAACCGGAGAACACCCACGCAAACATGGGGAGAACATACAAACTCCATGCAGATGTTGTCCTTGGTTGGATTTGAACCTAGGACCCCAGTGTTTGCAATGCACCAGTGCTAACCACAGTGCTGCCCACTAATTAAACAAAGTGTTTGAACTTTGAACAAATCATTTTCAGCTCTCTGATCCGAAGCTTGATTCACGCAAGCCTAGTTACATGCAGGGAATCTAACCTGGTTTTAACACGTTACAGAAATTAAAAGGGTTTCACCAGTTTCCTTTATTGATGACCTATTCCAGGAGACGAACCCCCGCTGATCTAATATTGACGGCCAGTCCTGAGGATAGGTCATGAATATAGGAAACCGGCCCACCCCTTTAACAATGGAGCAATTCAGAAAAGCCTTAATGACAAAACTATATCTGACATAAAACAGGAATAAAAGTAGTAATAATATTGGTACGTGAACACTGACCCAATAATATTTTATGTGCTAGATAGAGGAGGTGCAAAGGGTGCTAAATGAGCCCATTGTAGTCTTCAGACGAAAGTCTTATTGAAAGCTCCTCTCATGCAATGTGCATATGTTATAAAACGAATACAATTAAGTTATGACCTTAAACAAACTACTATCTGGCAGTACATCCAGGTTTACTTTTGATAGTTAAACTGGTTCTTTGTTTTTCTTTGTTAGAACTACTACTACTTTATTTGGATCTGGTGCAAATGCATCATCTGCCCCAGCCCTGCACCATGAATGTCTTATTATTGATGCAGAACAGTCTACATCTCAGTTTAAACTTCTTAATATTTTAATTAGTAATGTGAAGTTTTGAAAAATTTGATTTGGTCGATTTGTCAAACTTCAACAAGAAATTTGATTAGTTATGAATTAATTTGTCACAAATTGTGATCAATCAGGTATATCCAGGCCAATCTAACTAATCATATTCATCTGGCCTTGTCCAGTCTCAGTGCAAAGGCTTGGAACTTAAACTGCTGTGACATTGCAGGGAGAGTGTACCACCATGTGCATTACGTTCTAGTGCACCTATATTCATAGATAATGCCTTCTGTAGGTACTGTGCCGTCAATATTGATCTCCGTCTACATCGCTGTGCAGTGCACTAAGATTCATAGCTAATCCCTTCTGTTAAACAAAAAGAAAGGCTTACAGCACCCTTCAGTAAAACAAAAAACCTGTGTGCACCCTGCAGTGCAATGGCTTCTTGGTGGAACAAAATAAATAAATGGAGGCAGCACCAATAAAGTAGTTGAGAAAAAAATGTTCTTTTAAAGCATGTTGTGGCAGTACATATGCTTGATTTCCCTTCTGTTAGCTGTAGATTTACTGTGCATCAGCATTGCAGGTCACTGTTAACCGTCAGGTCTAATCTATTGCATGAGAATAACCTAGCAGTGCCCCAAGATTCACATAGTGGCCCCATGACAGAGTGGGAAGGGTGGCAGCAGCAGTGGCAGTAACAGTGCTAATAGTGGCCCCATGACAGAGTGGGGAGGGTGGCAGCAGCAGTGACAGTAAGGCTGTGTTCACATAACAGTTTATTGTTCTGTTCTTCTGATGCGCAAGAAGAACAGAAAACTGGAAAAAAAACAAAGCCTTTATTTTGAGCATCAATAAAGCCTCTTTCAGACAGTCAGTTACTGATCAGTAATAGTAAGCCAAAACCAGAAGTGGGTCCAAAACAGAGATAAAATGTAATGGAATTATTTGCATCTCATCTGTGTTTTGGACCCACTCCTGCTTTTGGCTTACAAATTCAGATCAAATACGGACCAAATGCTGACCATGTGAGAAAGGCCATATGGATGCTCAAAATACAGGATGCTTTTTTTCGGTTCTTCTGACGGTTTAGAAGAAGGGAAAAATAAACTATCAAGTCAACACAGACAAACAGTGACAATAGTGGCTCCATAACAGAGTGGGTGTAGGGGCCAACAGCAGTGGCATACAGAACAAGATGGTGTCAGATCACAGTAGTAGTAGAACCCAACAATAGCAGCGTAATAAAAAGGCCCAGTCGTATGTATATCCTTGTTAAAAAATGTAACATGTACAGTACATAACAATACGCCAAGAAGCTCCTTTGTAGGAATGGCAGTAGAGGCAGCAGGAGGGTGGCATCAGGCGGATGGCAGCATCAGAATGGTGGCAGCAGGATGTGGCCAGGATTAACGACCCTTTTTGCACAATATTCCAGTGTAACAGTACACTGCAGTATGATCACTAGTGGCAGAATCATCTATTCTTTTGCATCCGGCAGGTGTCTGGAAATCCCAGTTGATCTACAGCTGATTCATCTTCATGAAGGTTCGTCTCTCAACATTTTGGGAGGAAAGTTCTCTTAGGGGTAACTATGCCCCCCACAGCACTGAACACCCGCTCTGATGCCACACTACTGGCTGGTTAGGAAAGCATTCCCATAGCAAACTGAGCCAGTTGAGGCCGCACTTCAAGTTTGCATGCCTAGTAGTCCAGGGAAACTTGGATCATGGGTGATAGGGTGCAGTGCAAGTATGCCACCACCTGCTGGTTGAGGTTCTGCTGCATGTCCTGCTGCTGTTGGGTGGTATCTTCAGTAGGTGGCTGAAGAAAACTGCTCATCATAGACTCCATAGAACAGGCGATGGTACTTCTAGGCAGTCACAGAATTACTACATAGCATGTCTCTGTTAGAGTAACTTCCTCTACTGAAAATGAAGTTGTCAAGGTTCAAGCGATTCACCGGCCGGGGGACATCAAGCACACACTGAGTTGGTGTACAATAGAGTCCGGGTTTCCCCTTCCTCAGTGTTTATTTATACACAAATACACAAACACAAAGCCAATCAAAGATTTATGATATAGGACACTGACCAATCAGTTTACAGATGACAGGGCATGATAGCCTCATGTCAGGACAGAACAAGCAGGTTGTGGTGGAATGTGTGGACGAGGTTTGTGTGGTCTCGCCTTTAGCCCTTGGCAACCTAAACCAGTATTGTTGCCCACCACCTCCCTCCCATATACTGGAATGTCCTTAAGCAGTTGGAAAAGCTGGAGTCAGCTACATTAATAATTGTGACAAGATGGAGTCGGTTACTATAGTAGACCATTTTTGCATCCCTCTCAGAAAGTTGAATAAATGCCCCCATTTTTGACCAGTAGCAAGTGTGTAACAATTTTTATAACCAGTAGTCATCCCTCTGCGGAATCATGACAATGCAGCTGTCACCACATAAACAGGACAGCATGCATCTGGCCATGTGGGCCTGGGACATCTGCATCGTCTTTGTCATTGCCCTCCAGCTCCTCATGCTCCTCCTACTCCTCTGCTGTCACTTGGGAAGATAAACCACCTATTTGTGTTCAAAATTCCTGGGAGTTTATGTCTCCTCCTATGCCAGCTCAGCCTCCTCCAGGTTCAGGTGGACATAAAATATAGGATTGGTGCCACGTCTTCTGTCCCCACACCAATCATATTTGTCAGTATCCCCCCAAGGATGTGAAGGAGTGGAATATCATTCGTCCCATAACTCTGCCGACTGACAAATAAAGTGGCCTCCTCAAAAGGCGTGTACAAAAAGCACATGTCATGCATGAGCTGCCACAGGCTAACATGGAAGTCAAACAGCATTTTGCCTTTGTAGCTCAAGGATGGTGTGTTTCACACGGTAAGAAGGGATGAAGTGCATGCACAGTTTCCTGGACATTTTTAACAGCTCTTGCAGTTTGGTGGAAGACTTCAGACATTGGCTGACAATGCATGCCATGAAGGGTGCATGGGTCATCCCTCCCTGATGCAGCACAAGCAAAATATTTTTCCTGTTATCAGTAACCATGGTTCCAATCTCCAGTTGGTGAGGAGACAGCCAATGTTTGGGACTCTCCACCTTGGCTGGGCGCAAGCCATCAGTTCTCTGAAATGTGCAGAGTCAGCTACATGGAAAGAAAAGGATTGTAGTACCAGCCACTTGGCTAGGTGCACTTTCAGCTTCTGTGCCTTTGGATGAATGCACACATACTGTTGTCTCCCAGCAATTGCCTCGGTGATCAGGAGCTATAGAAGAAATTGAAGTCTATGGTAAGGAACGACAGCAGATGCTGATGTCCCCCAGTGACTTGCTGAAAAATTCCCACACTGCAGACTATGGCATTTTCCCTCCACCACTGCATGATGCCTGCATGCCGCTGCTTTTATGAACCCGTGCACTGCTAGTGGGTTCCTCACAGGTAGTCTCCTGAGTAGCAGACGGTGTACCCCTCCCATGTTTGGCTGTAGATCTCTCACGTCTTCCACCCTTCTGTCTCATGGGCATGTTTCTACCCTGCTGTTTCATGGGTACACTGCCACCCTGACTCCCTGCTGATAAAGATGCACCCGGATCCTATGTGTGATCGCTTACATTATCATCAACATCAGCTTGGTAATCACTTGTGTCACCCTCACCTATCTCCTGTCCTTTCGTAACATGTGATCCCACCTGATCGGTCATTATGGTAGTTGCACCACTAGAGGATCTGCAGCGGACCTCTCCTCCAAGTCTGTGCTGGCCTGTCCCTGCTGACTGTCCTCACAAAGCTCATATTCCCTGAAAAACAAAGTAGAGTCGGCGGCATACCTTACTTGGCTGGAAGAAGGAGCACCAAAAGCAAGAGGCAGATTCAGGATAGATGAGGGCACAAAGTCAGTTCCTGGGCCATGCAGAGGAACCCAGCAATTCCTGGCTGAATGTCTCTGTTGTCACTTGAGATGATGTTGAGGAGTGAGTCAACCATTCCGGGAAAGTTGGATTTTTGATCAAAACACAATCGCTGGATGACAGTGACAGCTCTGACCTGTTGCTGTGGCTGCTGCTACCACCAACCCTTCTTCTGCTGCTACTTGTGCCGGCTCAAGCTACATTTTTGCCACTGCTTGTTTCTATAAAAGGCCCAGGAAACTCTCTGTTGGCCATAGTGTACAGTAACTGAATCAGTAATGTAACAGTTTAATTATGAATTGCGCAGCTTGTGACGTAGATAAACAAACCTATATATTAGACCACTTGATGGCAATGAGTATCATGTGCAATAAGTCTACATGTAACAGGACTGATTAAGTATGAAAGGCACAACAGATAAACTACCATAGATAAACACACCTATATATTAGACGACCTGTTGACAATGAGTCTGATACAAAGTAAGTCTATGTATAACAGAAAAGATTAAGTATGAATGGCATAGCAGTTGTACTAGGTAAACACGCCTATTTCTTAGACCGCTTGTTGACAGTTAGTCTGATGCACAGTAATTCTATGTATAACAGAACAGATTATGAATGGAACAGCAGATGAACTAGATAAACACGCCTATACATTAAACCACCAGTTGACAATTAGGCTGATGAACAATAAATCTATGTATAACAGAACTGATTAAGTATGAATGGCACAGCAGATGAATTAAATAAATGCGCCTATATATTAGACTGCCTCTTGACAATGTAAGTAAGTAAGTCTATGTATAACAGAACAGATTAAGTTTGAATGGGGTAGCACTGAGCCTACACTGTCCCTGCAGTCCCCCTATGTTCTCCCTACAGTGTCTAAAAACTCTTCCAATGAACTCCCTAAACTGTCCCTGCCTCTCTCTATCCAGAATTCTACAATTAAAAGCTTTGTGAAACATGGTCCCTAGCACTTGGCACATCTGTCCCTATGTTTAGTTCACAGT